>OY979716.1:16050339-16650339 GCA_963855995.1 Muricea muricata
TGCCTTGTTAACTTCTTGGAGTGCTAATAATCTCAATAGCTTTACCAGTTGTACCACAGGCGATCATTCGACTGTTTCTGGTTCCACTAAGTTTGTGAATATCAAGAAATTTTCTATTCGAGTCACAAAGCATTACAACATCATATTCAGGTATTTCCTGGTTGGAATCTTTGGGAGAACCTGTGGAACATGCTTGATGAACATCATACTCCTCTACAGAATTCACTTCCGATTTATTAGTTTGTTGATTTTCACGTCCGCCTGTTTTCGATTCTGATTGGGGAGATTTTGGGACTTGAAGAAGTTTTGGAGATTGTGCTTCACTAGGCTCTTTGCTTGGTCTGCTTTCATTGCTGGCGTTGTTATTCTTCAGGATAAGAAGTTCCTGAGATAATTTTTGATTTTCCGCTTCAAGAGATTTAACCTTTTTCTGTAGGTTACTTTTTTCATCTACTAATGATCCAACACGACCCCGTAATTTATTCAATTCCGTTTCAGATTTAGTTAATTTTTCGTTTACATCATCTTTAAACTGATTTAGTTCTTGCTTACTAACGGTAAGTTCATGCTTTAGCTGACTAGCAAAGGAGCTTGTCATGTCGTCTTTGGATGCCGATAGTTTATCATTAATAAGCCGTATTTCCAGATCTGAAATTGCCATATCTTTATCCAATTTAGAGAAAATATTCTCGAGATTGTCAATACGATTGCTACATTGTGTTAGGAAGTCTTTAACTTGTTTTAATTTCTCAAAAATATCATCATTAGGTATCTTGAATTTTCCGCAGCTTGACTTTTTTGTGGGTGTCTTGTTACTTTGTTTCCTGATTTGTTTTAATGATTTGCGCGAACTGCGTGCTTTGTTTGATTTGGAAAACGATTTGTTATTACTTTGACTACCGTTTATTTCTTGCAATTCACCATGTTCGTTATCTGAGTCAGCGTAAATGTCAAGAGACACCCCTTCTAAATTAATACTGGTGTTCGATTTGTCAAAGCACTGATCAGAGCTTGAGGAATCATTCTTAATATTTCCGAACACCTTGTCATATGAATCATTAACTGCTGAAGTATTAACCTCTTCCATGCGTGCTAGATCAGATACAAAATCGCGTAGTTTCAAAAATTCAGTTTGATTCCATAAATCACGATGGTTGCCTTCGACGGAGATTCTTAGTGATTTCAGATCAACATTTATTGCGAACAGCAAATCTTCGCTTGTCTCGCTTTGACATTGACAGTTACTTGTGTCACAATCGGCGTCCTTGTGTTGATCGACTTTGATTACAATTTCAACTAAATCGCCATTGCTATCCAGTTTACGAATCCATTCCACATTATACTGCTTTCGTTGACCAAAGTCTATCCAATAACGTAGTTTGAGAGCCAGTATCCAGTTTTCTAAGCGTTTTAAATCTTGAATTTGAATAACATGCGTAGGTTGACCCGTCTTTGAGGGTTCCGTAATTTCCATTTGATGTTGAAACACGCTTCCAGTGGATGATCTTATTACAGAACTTAGCTCATTCTGATCAGGAATCTTCACAGAATTCTTTGTAAGGTTATTGTCTTATCAAAAATACTGTAACTATGTAGAAAATCAGCAATATGACGGACGACATTTTCACACGTGTGTCGGTAAAGTGGCCATATTTATATGAACATGTCCCCCTCACATGAGGGGGACATGTTCATATATATGAACATGTCCCCCTCACTTATCGCGCTGGCGACGCCACTGGTTATCTGCATAAAAGAAAGTGACGAAATACATAAAATATGCCCAAAGTTTACATCTCGCTGTTTCTACTTAAATACCTCTATCCACACGATTAGTTCTCGACTTTAAAATATTCTGCGTCTGAATGCCGTTGAACGGCTTTCACCGAAGTCTGCAAGCTTATACACACAAGCCGCTTGATGGAAATAATCTGCTTTATTTTCTCCTGGTCGCTTAGATGGTGGTAGTGCCGGTTAGATACCAGGATGTTAGCGGGTTTCAAGTCATGATGCACAATGGTGTTTTGATGCAGGTACTTTAAACCAGACGCTACGTCAAATGCTGCGTGAGTAATGCAACATTCATCCCATCGCAACTACACAGCAAAAAACGCACAACCTGTTCTGGCCTGACGAAAACAGGATTGAACAATGTTGTGCTGCCCACATTGTTCAAGGTTGTCAACAACACTGAACAAGTTGTTGAGCCTGAATTAGCCTGCAGTCAGGTGTAACAATGTTGAACAATTTTGTTGACAACCTTGAACGATGTGGACAGCACAACATTGTTCAATGCTGTTTTCATCAGGCCAGAACAGGTTGTACGTTTTTTGCTGTGTAGACTGTTCGCAAACCGCTAGAAATTCAGCAAGGCTGTGAGTCTGAATATCGCATCCAAATGGACTGAAATCAAAATATGCATATTCCAGCAATAAAGAAGGCTGGTCCGTGCATATCCCCTTAAACTCTACGACATTAGCATGGCGAAGGTTTTAGAGCAATCGCGCTTCTTTAATAAGAAATTTGATTCTTAGTTTCTTCGTCAGCACTTATCAACTTTTTAACAACGTTAACGACTTTGCTTTGGTCACGAAGCTTCGCCGTGAAAACAACCGCAAATGCGCCGACTCCAATTTCCTCTTTATCGACCAAATTTTTGTATGAAAAAATTGGCAGTTCTCTAAAATCTATATCGGATTTAATGGTCCCGTTTGTCCGCACCAAGTTTCCGAAGAGTGACATTTTACTTTAATGAACACGCAGAATTATTTAGCTTTTTCTCCAGCTAATTTTACAGGGAGATTTTGCTACATTTCGGGAATTTCCCTTGCGATCGATAGCCGACAAGTCCATGTGCTGGCATAGCCAGCCGCTAAATTCCAATAATTGGGATTAGATATTATAATTTTGAAAACGGGTGTAATGTGTTTCTGTAGATATTTTCCATTGTGACAAGAAAACCAATCATCACCCCCCTAGATTTGTGTTCTAAATGTCATACCGTCTTAATTACGGTTGAGGTCTTTAAGGGGCTAAGTGAGTTGACACGCCTTGCCGAGTTGATTTGTAAATTGCGATTACATGTGCCGGGATGGCTCAAAAACGCATAGATTAAAAATGCACAACACTCGAAAAATCGTTGCAAAATTTTTATCAGTATATAATGGTTTGTAATGGCCCCGATCGGTTTTCCGCTTTTCAATTTTACGATCTCGGTTTTCGTAAAATGTTTTAATTTTGCAGTCCAAAATGTTATTAAAGCGTGTATTGAAACACAAAACATAATTCATTTGCTATTTTGAGTGACTTAAATTTGTTTGCATTTTCAAGATTAAAATCCCTCCCGTGCCCGAGTTCAACTCAGTTTGCAGGACAACTCGCCCATGTAATCGGTCCCTTAAATGTTATAATGATGATTATCAATGTTATGATTGCCAATGTTACCCTCTCATTCGCGTTTTACCCTCATATCCGTGTTTTACCCTCTCGTCCGTCCGTCCGTCCGGATATCCGTCCGTCCGTCCGGATATCCGTCCATCCGTATACATGTGTTGCCCTTACCCACTTTAACCCCGGCTGCAGGAATTTTGAGGTTAGTCGGGCGTACTGCATAACCGGACTGGGACCGGGCTCGGACTCGGACCTGGACTCGGACTCAAATCCCATAGGCGAGAACTGAAGGCGAAACTAAACCAAAACGTTTCTACATTTATTGAATAATCGTAGTTCCTAGCTTTCGATCACACTTTGTATTGTTCCAGTTTTGAATTATATAACAAATACTGCAGATATGTTCATTAATGTGCCAATATCAGGGTTGTGGAGCTTGCATATCTCGAAAGTTCAAGGCCCGAGCTAAACTTTTTAGTTTCTTAAACTGCCCTAAACGCTCGACATATGCAAACTCCACAATCCTGATATACACGCAGTTTGGATATCACATTCTTGATTCTTATTGCTTTGGTTGACCCAAAACCATTCATATGCTTGCATTAGAATGAATTTAGTCGGATTTGAGATTTAGTGTTGAAACCTCAGGCATACCTTAGAAATATAAAGTGTGCCTTTTAGAAGAAGGAAAAAAGAAAACTCAAGGCTGCATGGATCCCAGTTAAGCGTTTTTCATACGTGTGTGCTCGCAGAAAGTCTAAATCTATTTTAGAAAGGACAGAATTTAATTTTCTATATGATCTGATTTATATGATTTATATGTTGAGAGATAATTATAAATTTTCCCATGCGTACACGTGCGTATGAAAAACGCATAACTGGAAAGCATCCTTAAAGTTAAGGCTGTAAATTGCTAGTGCTTGCAAGATCATAGTAATTCTAAATATATGTTATTGGAGCTGCATCATTTCACAATGACTTTAAAAGTGAAATGCGTAAGTCTACTGTAACTAGCTAATATGTTTCTCCATAACACAGTGGTCGCGGTTTTTGAAGTGAAACATTGTGTTTAATCCCGGGTGCAAGCAAACACAAAGCGTTTGATAAAAGGCGGAGGCAGAAACGGAGCGGAGGAGGGGATAAAACGCGGAGCGCTTAAAATGACCCGAATAGCGTGTTACTATTGGCTTTACTATTCGTTTTTGAAATTTACATTTCAGCGGACTGATAATTCTTCATAAAAAACTAATTATTCTTCATAACTATTGACTACATCTAAAATATCAATAATGCACGTTTCTTTTATTCAGCTTTACTTTCCCGAATGTACGCATTGCCTATATCCCCGTTATCCTAAATTCTCATCCTGTAAACACGCGGATGAGAATCCTTTACAGCCTATCTCATCTTTTTTTACAAGTTCTTCGTATAAAAAGTGCGGTAAATTCTCGCAGTCCAGACGTCTCGGGGAAGTACCACTCGCCTGAGTACTAAGTATTTGTCTTAGTTGAAAGACCACCAAAGAGGAACATTACGATAAGTCCACTTATAACTACATGCTTGATTTTACTCGCTATGTCCCAGGCATACTCACAACCTGGGAGGTCTGTAGCCGTCTTTGTGTGTTCGGCAAACACGAATCATTACCATACATGGAATTATTAAGTTGGGATAGGGATTAACATATGATCTTCGTTCACTGTTCAAAATCGCAAACGAAAAATGCAAAACGCACGAAAAGTGTGCAGTATTGAAAATGGCCAGGAGTACAACGTCAAGTAAACTGTATTTACAAGTGGATAAAGCTAACAAGTTGATGAAAATATCGATGAATTCTACTATAAAGACCAAAAAGGAAAACAATCTTGAGAATTTCTATCGTCAGAGGTAATTGAACTTAGTAAACGCCAATTATTCTCATTTTTTCGTCTGTGAACTCTCGCATGAAAGCTCATTTGACAAGCTATTTTTTGAGGTATCATTTTGTTTATTTGCTTGACTCAGCTTGTAAAGGTTGTTCGCTACAATTTTTCAAATTTGTTGTACTTTTTTCACGTATAATGTTTTTAAAATCGGATTTGTTTTACTTTGTTTTGGTAGCGAAAGCGTACGGCTTTTGCTTGCGAGCACGACCAGTGAACTCAGATCATATATTAAATGTGTTAGAGACTGTTAAGTTCGTGTTTTGTTTACAAATACACGCACTTGCTGAATGTACAACGAATTTTGTATACTACGGCGTCGTGTAGTATACAAAATTTTTCGTTTATTGTACATTAAGCTCGTGCGTGTATTTGTAAACAAAACACTAGGGGTGCACCGGATATCATATCCGGCCGGATATCCGGGCCGGGTAGTGAGTTAATCCCATTTTCCGGTATCCGGCTGGATACTTCTAATGTCGGGCCCGGATACCGGATATTTTTCAAAGGGGTTTTGTTATAAGTGAATAGGTTAAATATGATAAAACAAGCAAGAAAATATGTTAACTGATGCAACTTGTTAACTTAAAAACTAAAAAATCATATTAACTTTGGTGAATATTGTAACAACTGTATTTTACTGACAACGTTTAGTAAGGACTGTCAGCTTATAACTTTTAAAACAATGTATATTACGTAGCACGTTGCCACGTTTCTTGAATGCCAAGCTCTCAGTGAAAAAGTCAGAACTTCCTCCCATTTTGCTGAATAAAGAGAAGTTTTTCGCCTTTTTTGGGAAGAAGTCTGCTCCAGACTGCATTTCTTGATATTTAAAAACTCAGTGTATGAATCAAAATGTATATATTCAGTACATAAACTTATTTTGTGTTATAATTGTTATTTGTGCTAACCCTATTCTACTGTTATAACTTGTTATGTCATGATCATGGGATGTAGGCTACAACCTTATTCAAACCAGAGTATACTGAAAAAACAAATAATATCCGGTATCCGGCCGGATATCCGGGCCGGATATTTTTTTAATATCCGGCATGTCCGGTATCCGGCCGGATAGTGAAAAGCACTTTCTGATGCACCCCCACAAAACAATCACAACAGTCTCTAACCCTTAATTAGTGTGAGCGTGGAACGAAGTATATTGTTACATTTTTATTCCCGCGGTGTAAAATAAACTGACTGCATGCAGTGATCGACCAATTGCTTCTACCATCACCACCCTTTAAACGCAATATTTTCGTGGATATACTTTAAATATTTTTTAGTAAATATAAAACGAAACGAACTCTGATTACCATCATCTTGCATAATCAAGATTTGAGTTAAACAAGACAAAAAAATTCTGGTAATATTTCGACTTTTTTCAAAAAGTTGTAATATTCTGCACTAGGAGTTTAGGAGACAACAATAAATAAATAAATTATCTTTAGTTTAGAATAAATTATTCTTTATATACCCTACAATTAAAGTTATTAATGGACAAAAAATATGCCAAAAACAAGCACGAAACACAACCAAGTAAATGCCAACTGTGTTGCCAGCATGTAACAAGGGTGCTCCCAGAAATATTTCAAAGGCTTAGCATGGCAAATTTCAACTACCAGTACCTTATTTTTTATTGTCTTTAGGGTGCACCTGCACGGCTTCCTTTAGACCAGGGGAGAGAATTTGTAGCAAACATTAATGATGAAGCCTGCAGAGAATTTGGTATCAAACGATCAGTGACCAGTGCATATCATCCTCAGACAAATGGCTTGGATGAAAGAACAAACCAAACATTGAAACAACGTTTATTTGAACTTGTAAATGAGCATCAGAATAATTGGTGTGACTTTTTGGATGAAGTTGCTTACTCTATTAGAACGCAAAAGCAAGCTTCAACAAAATACTCACCATTTTATTTGATGTTTGGCCGAAACTCAAATTCGGCTCAAATGGCATTTAAGTATTATACATTTACTTATAACTGATACATGTTTCATAAGTTGAATAGCAAGGGCCCTACATTCATTTTTGTTTTTGCTTTGGCACCTTAGGTTAGGTGACTCTGCTGAAAGTTCTTTTGACAACATCTACAGTATATATGAAGTTCACTCATTTCGTCTAATAACAATGAAACAAAACAAAAAGTGCAAAAGAATGACCATAGAGGCCCCTTAAGTGCTAAACATTTTATGCTTAGGTACTAGTATAAAAATTTTTTATAAATTGTGTAACATGTTTTGTATGATTAACTTGTATGGCCACAAAGTACTCATGAAAAATTGTAATTGCTTATAGACTACTGTTGTGAAGGACAATTCTTCTGCTCAGAAAACCTGCAACAGAACAGAAAACCTGCTAGACCAGGAAACTGGTGAAAGGATAGCAAAATCTGAAGCCATTCGCCAGCAAGTATGTACAATTTAGTCTGCATAGCAGACGTACGGTTTTTGGGGGGACTTGTGGATGAAAAAGTTAGGGCAGGAGAAAGGCATGCAGGCGGAGAATAGGGCGGGTGCGAAAAACTGCCAGCCAATTCTTATGGTATTTGAGATGATTTATTATAGATTTCATTGGAATTTCACATCAGTAGATTTTATAATGGCATTGAAAAATATCTGGAAAACTTGCAGACAGTTCATCACACCCACGATTTGCTCACAACCTGCCATGCATGCCTTCCCCCACCAGCATGTCCTCCCCGAAGAAACCATATCTGCTGCGCATGCTAGTAGAAATATTATAAGTAATAACATGGCTTTTGGGTTGATTAGTGATTAAATGTACCTGATAGCCGAGGGAGGTTTAGTAAGCCTCCCGAGGCTTGAGGGACATTTAATCACTAATCAACCGCGAAGTCATGTTATTACTTTGTAATATTATTGTCACCGAGACAATAGGAACGCTTTTAGGGTATTGAACTATGGCTAAAATGGAATAATAGTTGGTTTTATGTCTTTGTTTAAGTGCTATTCTATTGAAATGTTTTAGAGTAGTTGAGAGGAAATATGTAAATTGTGTGCATATAAGCTGGTCTATAGTTACGTGTTTGGCAGTGAAATTTGCGTAATAAGACGAAGTATATGAAGATAAGTATGTCGGGGCAACGTTTTTGTTTCGTTAAAGAACAAGATGTGGAGGGCACACGGGAAGGAATTGTACCAGCGAATACAAGAAGACACACGCTGTGGAGCAGCAATTGCTATAAGAACGTGTGTTCATTTCTGTCTTGCATAAATGATAAGCGCAGGTGTTTGGCATAAACCTTGGGTACGATTAGCTACAGTAATCGTACCTAATGCATAAATATTAGGTACGATTAGCTAGTAATCGTACCTAATGCATAAATATTAGGTACGATTAGTTACTAATCCTACCTAATGTATAATATGCATCGGGTTATTTAGTTGTTGATCGTGACTAGTAAAGCAAAGGATTTCGAGGTGACTATGATATTATTAATGTTAGCCCTTTTATTGTACAATGGCAAAAATGCATTTATTTACAATTGTTGTACCTTTTGTGTAGGTTCTGAGCAATATCTAACTTGCTGAAGAAAACAGAAAAAAAACACAGTATGAAGAGAAAGATGAAAGGAGTGAAAATGTTTTAAAGTTGGCGACATACTTTATAAACGACAGAGGAAAAACATGTCCAGAAAAAGGGGAAAGATGGAACCTGGTTGGATGGGCTCATATAGGTACTAAATGAAATTAAACATTAACATGCAAGACACTTCCCTTTATAGTATAATTGCATATTTCTTCTCTCCTCTTTATGTTATCTCTCGGTTTACTAATGTCCCCTTCTTCAAAAATTTCCAACCCTGTGCCCCTTTGCGACAACTTTCAGAGAGCAAAATTTGTCTGGTTAATACAAACAAACAATAATTAAATGGTAACAGTATATCATGCATTATCCCTACAAGTCATGGCTTACTAACCCCAAGATAGTTATATAATTTAAGTCGCTCACTATAAGGCTAAATAATTTCATTCAGGAAATTAATTAACTACTTTCTATCACTATTAGGGTCACAGAAATTGAAACATGCAAAAGAGCAACCGTTTTTCCCTTTAGGGATGATGCGCACCTCTCAAAGAAAAGTACCACAATTTCAACTGAGACCATTTAAGACAAGAGAGCCTCATGACACAAAAAAAACTGAACAAAACACACACTTTTTATCATCATCTGACGACTTTTCACCACCCTGTAGCAACACCACATCACCATGTAATGACGACAGTCCACCACTCTTCATAACAGTCCAGCATTTTTAGACTTTCATCGAAGTCATTCCATAATTTCACCGCTCTGATAATAAAAGATTCTTTGTTCTGAAGCTGTTTTGTGAAAAGGAATGTACAAAATTTTGTTATTCCTTGTATTTAGATCGTGAATTTCGTTTCTTTTTATGAATAATTTGGATAGATAAGGCGGTGCTAATCGTTCATTCATTTGTATGTAATTAATGCCTCTCTATATTATAGATGTTCTTCTTTACGAAGCCAGTGGATTGTCCGTAATTCTGATTTTACTGGATTATATCTACCAGTATCCTACAAGCAAAGTTCTGTGCTGACCTTAATTTCTTCACATTTGCGGAAGGAGTGTTTGGCCAAAACGTAGAGCAATGATATAGTTTGCTCATAACTATGGCATTGATAATTAAGTGAAGATTTGTCGAAGCTATATTTACTTTATTTATCTGACACAACATAGCCATACAGCATGATACGAAGTTTTTTATCTGATAGTCGTATGTCAGATAACTGTCAATAGTTATTCCCATATCTTTGGCATTCGTAATTAGTCTGATCTCTTCGCTAAGAAATGTAATTGTCATCTGTTCAAGGAGCTTACCGAGGAGTTAGCGAGTTCCAACTGGAAGTAATTTTGTACATGTCTTTTCAGGGTTCATTAACAGTTAATTTCAAAAAAAACAATTTGCTATCAATTTCAGATCCTCTTCTATCTTTTACACGGTCTAATGAAATCTTCAATTGGAAATGACATGTAAATCTAGGAATCATTAACCCTGATGATTGTGATACTCCTGGGAGGTCGTTTATATAGATGCAGAACAATAATGGTGACAATATTTCTCCCTGCAGCACTCCGTGAGTGATTGGTAAAATTTGATAATGAAGAACCAATGAGAGCAAACTGCTTTCTACCAGAGACATAACTTTCAAACCAGTTTAGGGCTTCATCTTAAGATGGTTCCCTACAGTATCATAATATGTTAGGGTTTCAAGACACGTCAGCATGGCACGAAATTTGTACTGACTACGCTTGAAACAGGGCAATGCGAGTGCTTTCAAGAAAAATACTATACGAAGATCTTCGATGTGCATATATAGAAAAATACAAACAAAATAAGCGTTGCTATGGTAACTGTATCCTTCCATTTTTCGTAGTGTTAATGCTTAATTTCACAATGAATGAAAAATAACTTTCTTTCTCTTCGGTCAAAATTTTTGACATTTTTTAGATGTTTATTGATGTATAAAGGGAAAAGATATCAAAATCTGAAAGCAGGATTACAATTTAGATTTTGATATATTTGTAGATTCAGTCGTCTCCTTATCGACAGGGAAATTTGAGTGATGAGCAAAAAGGAGATAATCTAATCTTCGCGCCTCGCGCCTCGCGCCTTTTCTTCGCGCCTCGCGCCTTTTCTTCGCGCCTCGCGCCTTTTTTCGCGCCTCGCGCCTTTTTTCGCGCCTTTTTTTCGCGCCTTTTTTCATGCTTTTTTTCGTGCCTTTTTTCCCGCCTCGCGTTTTTTCGCTAAAAGTTCGTTAAATTATTGTTAAAAATTACCATTATCATCTTTTAATGCATAGGAAGAAAGAAACTTGCTAAACAAGTGATTCTATTATTCATTAACTGGAACGATAACTCAATAAAGCCGTTTTTTCACTGGCAAATTTTTGTCGCGCAAATCTTCTATCTTATAAGCTCTCAACTAGGACAAATTAAATTCTTAATTAATAATTCATTTCAAGTCAATTTGAGTAGAACCGTACACATGTCACATCGCGCGAAAATAATCTCCAGCAAAAAATCGGCTTATGAATACTGTGTATTACTTATGAATACTGTCCAATGTCATATGTCATTAGTCAAATGTCTGAAAATAACATAGAATAGATAAGTACAAAATTAAAGGGGTTGCAGAATTTGCCCAACAAAATTAATTTCAAACTTCCGGGATGTTACACCCCAAACCCTCTTCCAGTAGTTACGCCCCTGATTAATTAAAGTCTGATTAGTTCAACTCAAATTATAGTTGGTTGAGTTATCACTGACGGACTAATTTTATATGCCCAAAGTGAACGTCAGTAAGTAGTTCTGCTTCAACCGATCGTTCATCATGTATGGTTTGTGGTGGATTCAAGTTCGTCCACACCGGAATCCGTCTAATACAAGCAACCTTCGGACAGAAATAAAATGTTGTTTCCGTCACAAAGTTTTGTTCAAATGGAACATATAAGCCTGTAACGGATACAGATGGTTGACCTTCACGTTGTTCAGCTCGACATCCTCTGCATCTTGGTGTTGGACCCCTTTTCAATTGTTTTATGTGGAGCTTCCAAATCTGAGGTCGACCGTTACGTGTATCATTTGCCAAGAGATTATTCACGATATCTTTCCTGCTGCGCTCCGGGAAATCATTAGGCTTGTATTTTAGATTTTCTGGTACGTCCTTCGGTACGTTGTCAAGAACCTGCGTCAACTCGTTGGGTGTCAAAGATGTTTGCTGTAGTAGAACATTTTCTTCTGGAATTCCACACACATTTATCATCGTCCAAATTATGTGTTTACAAAGTTCTTTTCCTCGATGATTTGAAAAATCAGGACAATCGCACGAGTGCTGGTTTCCAAGGAAAACATTATAGGTTGTACATTTTGATGTATTTATAGACAAACGCAGTTCTCGAGGACTGTATGTTTGATTTACTTCTTTTACTTTGATCAAACTCTTCTCTTGTTTCGCTCTTTCCAACCGATCGACAAACAATTTGCTCCGCGCTGGTCGAAACCGGCCAGATCTTGCTCCTTTTGTTGGTCGTGGTCCGCTCGTTACACTCGCATTATGGCGATCGTGTGGTGCGCTAAATTGCTCCGATGATGAACTTTGTTCAGAGATAAAATCGTTATCTTGTAAGTCTTCCCGTAAGAGATCTAGACCAAGGCTCTGTCCTCTTCTCAACTCGTTTGTAAAGGATCGCTTTCTGAGATCGTTTACAGATGGACCAGTTCCTCCACTTGAATTCCCTTCACGGAATGCAGCAAATTCAACTTCCAGTTGGACATTATCGCGGGCGTCTGAATAAGCTGCGTCAAGCAGAGACATGTTCATCTTGTCTCGTTTTACCCAGCTAGCGTGTACAACTTCGGCTAAATTCATTTTTGGTCCACCCTTAGTGCACTGGAACGCTGGAAAAATAAATGACCGCCTCTTGTTCCACCACCCCAACCAAGTTGTCAGTCTCATCCGTTCTGGTTCCTCAGCTATAAAATCATCTAGATTTTCCTTAGCCTTTTCATAACTGGTCGGATTCTGTGCTTCTAACAAAGCTTCGGATAATTTTTTGAACTTCTTTCTTGTTTCTTCGTCAAATTTGCGAGCCTGGCGATTCCGGCACTGCTTAAAATGAAACTCGCATGTTTTTACTCTTTCCATCACATCCGGACCAAAAACCCTTTTAAGTCCTTCGATATTGCATCCCGCCATGTCCGTAATCCAGCCACGCGGATTGAAAACGTAATCTTTTAATCCACTTTCTTTTCGAAGAATGTCGTTGAAATAACTCCAAAAGAGCTCGATTGACAGTGAATTTTCATTCTCCGTTTCCATGGTTGCCAATGGAATCACTTTTTTCAACAAAGGATGGTATACGCTTGCTGTTAAGGAGACGAATCCTTTACATCGTTGTACTTTCCCATCAAAATAGCAGAACTCTTCACTCAGCAAATTATTCTTTGTTCGATCCATTTTAAGAGCCATTTGTGCTTTCAGAGCGCTCGATTTAAACACCAAGGATGGTTTTTCAGGGTTGCCTCGCCTGTCATTGATGCTATACACGTAAAAGGGATCACGTTTGTCGGCGTACTGTTTAAAATGTGCAACAGCTTCAAAGTTGTGCCCATGGGGTTCACTGGAAGCTTTGATTTTTTGTTTTTCATTTGAAAGCCACTTCTTGTTCGCCACGCTTGATGCGGTATTTTCAATTTTTTCCCAATCAACGCCTACAAAACAACATGACGAAAATTAATCATTAAGTTTATATCTGTTAAATGATATGCGCGTAACCAACTTCCTTTAGTTTTTTGTGCTTAATTTTCTTGATCGGCACAACGTAAATGCAGCACGGTCCATTAACACTTGTCTGCTTTTGCTTTGTTTGACGTACACTCAACAGATTGTACTACAAAACGTAGCCTATTATAAAGGTACACACCTTGCCTCATTTGTGATATTATAAGGTTACTTTGTATTTGAGAAGGAGTTAAGTCTGGGTTTTCTCGCAATTGCTTCTCTATCTCTTCTTTTGGTGGTTCAACTGGGGATTTTACGGGACACGTATGTTCACCCAAGTGGTATACGCGGACTTTTTTTTCCAAGAACGCCACAAAGCGTCGGGCATAACACGGTACGTATCTACCGGGCGTCTTACAAACGTTACACATGTTGTTTTTGTCAAAATGACTTCGGTTCACAATGCCATACTCACTCTTGAATTCGCATTGAGTGTTGAAACATTGATAAGAGCCATGGCAATCAGAATACCGTACATCCGAAAAACCACTCCACTTTGTCTGTGAATCCTTTTTCCACCGTCTTCCATCGTGTACGTTTGACATTCGGCTTCCGCTCTTACTTTTGTTTAGCTCAAATACCTTCTTTCCATTGATATCAGGAGGAATTTTTTCAACCCTTTCCACTTTAACACCATCCCATACTGAAACACCTCGCTGTTTTTGTCTTTTTCTTGGAACAAGTTCGTATTCGTCCTCGTCACTTGAACAGTCAAGATCAGACTCAAGGTATCTGTTACGAAAGAGCAAATTTTTGGGTTTGCAAATTTCCTTGATTTAAATTAACTAAAAAATTTTCAACTCGCGTTGAACTGGTTGCTGGTTCTTACATGATTTTTTTTATTTTGTCTCAAGATGTATTTTTTCGCTAATCCGGTTTTATTAAGAAATTAAACATGTCAATGTTTCTGTTTTATTCTTCCAATTATTTTATAGCACTAGTATTTCCAAGAATCCACAGCAAGGCGCATTGACAGATTATCAGTAATTAACTTTATGGACTATTCACAATTTATGCATCTTAACTATTTTTAAAAGCAGCAGCTATCTTGAAAAAATTCTACTTGAGCACCTCAATAACACTTAAAAAAAGTTTATTTTCTTTGGGGAGAAATCCGGGACGAATTAATATGTCATAAATACCACTTTTGCCATAAATTGACTCATCGTACGTTCATCTTCCTTTGACTCACCCTGCTTGGATTTCACTTTTAATATTGCTAATTTCTGAATCCAAACTTTTCTAAAGAGAAAGTAGGTTATAGAAATGTTAATGTTTTTTTGTTGTGTCATGGAAATAAATAAAATCAAAATTTACCTTGCAACCTTTCTCACTTATCGCCGGAGGGCATGAATTGTCTTCTTCACTTGATGAAGAAATCGTTATAACGTCCGTTGAAGATGCAGAGTTTATCATTTCGTCGGCTGTATAATCATTTTCAGTCATGGTGGTACCTGGAACTGTGGGTGAATTTGGATTCGAGGCAAACCCGGCCGTCAATGACTCTCCGGAACCTGACAGCGTGAGCTAGTGGACGAAATGAGTATTATATTAGCTGTGCTCTTTATTGCCTAAAACATGTAGGCCAGCATTACATTAGCAGTAACCGTCGAGTTTAAAAGATTTGTTTCGGTTCTTTTAATTCGGTTCTATATTCCACCTAGTTAAAGGTGCCTCATACGGGCGTTTGTATATAGAGAACAACATACTTGTTTAAGCGTTCACATTTTAGGGATATGAAAGTGAAGGGAAACAAGATTTGAACAAAAACAATTTGCTTTTCTTTAAAATTATTACATGTTCAATGTCATTAATCGTGACAAATTTTGAATATCTTTATACCAATGACTACTTACATCTATTGTTGTTCGATGGCCTAAAAGCATATAGTGGCATCCAGTGTATCCCAAAAAGATTCTGCTTGGATTCGAGACTTTTACTTCAGGTTCTGTTTTTGTTAACCGCTAATGGTATAAAGGGTTAACAAATGATGAAAGAACAATAACATTTTGGGCAATTCAGCTATTTACTCAGTCTCATGTAAACGGTATAGAGAATTAGAGATTTATACATGGGCCTCTATATTGGTCATTCTAGAATATTAGGGGTTAATTTTCATATTTTTAATCCCGAAATTTTATCTCCAATCTTGTGTTTATCTGAAAATTTTGACTATGAATGTTAGTTTGAAATCGAGATCTTATTTTCCCGGCTGTCTCATTAAGGAAACGACTCCGTAATTATCACATGATGTTCTTTTTACGGATTGCCAAAACTAGTTTATATTTCTAGTTCTAATTATTGTTGGGGGAAAAGACAAAATAAGTCTGATTTATTACTCCCTGCCAATCCAAGATATTGATTTCGATTGAGAAAAGATGACACGCAGCAACAATGACAGGGTGTGTAACCATTTCCCCACGGAGAGCAAGCACTGTTTCTCGCCAAGTTGAAGGACGTTTCTGACTTGAAGAGATGAAGTCATTGTCCATAAAAAAACTGTGCAAATCAGTTTGGACCAGATCACCATTCTATGAAGCACATGCAAATCAAAACCTTATTTATAGTATACCTAAGTAAAGTAATGGTTTGAATATAAGATTATCATTTAAGTCCTGCACCGTCTACAGAGTCTTTATTGTCTAGTTTGCTATGGACACGCAAAATTTCACTTTTAGAATACCTGAATAGTGTTTTGTAGTTAAATATCTTTACCACCATATTTAACATGGTTATAACTTATTTAAGTTAACATTTTCCTGCAATTCTGAGAAGGGAAGATGTACGTGTGGTGACATTGCTTTCACCTAAAATTCACCACTCTCACCTCATTTTTTATTTTTAAGTATTGATTATCCAGCAAAAATTCTTCCAGTCTTCCAACAACAATATATTTATCAAGAGCAAGGTAATGCCCGAGGCATTCGTAAAAACAAAGGTTCCTAAATCCAGGTGGATCGTACACTACTTCCATCTCATACGCCTTTGCTTCCCTTATTACGTCTTCTTTCGACATTTTAATCTTCGGGTGCGGCTATCATAAATTTGAAGGCAAATATAATGAGTAATAGCATGACTGCATTTTGGGAAATTATATGTAGGTTTGTTGTTAGCAAAGGTGCTGATAAGCAAGGATTGAAGACCAAGTGTACATAGTTTTTATGTAGGGGTGCCTGAAAGAGAAGGGAAGTATGGGAAATCGCTAGAAAAGAAATTTTAAAGTTTGGTATATCATGTTAAGTATGCATATACGTTTTACCATACGGTAAATGAAATGGATAGTAAACTAGCTGGCGTCAGCAATGCAACCAAGTCTAAACTCGTGACGCGTATTGTGAATACGCGCATTGTGAATACGCGCATTGTGAATAAGTTTCTCAACATTTTTTTTGGCTATATTTTCCGCATCTAGACAGTAATATGGTTTAATTATTGTTCTGCAAATATGGCTATGCCACGATAAATGCTTTTCCTTTTGTTTTGAATTTTTAAATATTGTAGCTACAAAACTGGCGTCCTCAAAACTTTTTTTTTGTCGATAATTTAACCAAAATTGGGGACGCGATTTTTGCTTGAAATATTTGCTAAAATTGATTGGGAATATTTAAAAGCTTCATCGTAAATGGATTAGTTATATTTATGTATTATACTCTGCATACGTCATATTTTGCAACTTGAACACCATCAGCACGCTTAAAACATCACACGCTACTGCGAGCTTCCTGTATGTATATGAAATTTCTTTCTGTGAAAAGCATGAAAAATTAGGCAGATTCGCTTTTATTGTTCATAGTTGTTTCTTTCTGTTGCGAAGTTTTAATTTATTAAAGATAAGAAAATCAGAAAAAGTTTTCAGCTGTTTTCTAAAATCCGTCAAGGGAGGCTGGGTCCGAGTGTGTTGTCATGGCAGCAAGCTTATAAGTAAACTCATCTCGTACCACACATGTGAAAAATTTCATTTCATTCTGATTGATATTGACTGAGTAATAGTTCATTTTAGCCTCCTGCCCGCACCCCGGTTCTGAAATTCATGTCTTTAAGTAGCCGTGTAGCTCGTCACTTTCACTAAACTTAAACTACAAATGTCCATCATGGCGTATTAATTCGAATACTATATTGATCAGACGTCGATCTGAGAAAAATAAGAGAACATGTAAAATGCTTTGAAACGTAATAATAAACTTATTAAACTTACCTTTGCTCCTTTAAACCATGTTAATTGCAATATGTGGATGAAATGTTTTAAAATGTAATACAACCAGTGCTTCCACTTTAAAAAAATGCTTTTTAAAAAGCATCCCAATGAATCTAACGCTTGTATCTATTATCCACTGATATAGAATAGCTCAGTGGTCTTATCCTTCCACCACAAGTTCACAACACAAATTTTCCCAAACTCGTTTGAATTTCCCATCTAATGTCGAAATTGAAAAGAATCATAAAATATAGTGAAACCAACCATATTAAGGAAGTTATATATCGCTCGAGTTCTAAAGAATAATGGAGTCACTTGTTTAGCAAGTTTCTTTTTCCATACACACTAGAAAATGATAATGGATAATTCTTAAGAAAATTTAATGAACTTTTAGCGAAAAGGACGCGAGGCGGGAAAAAAAGCGCGGAAAAAACGGCAGAAAAAAAGGCACGAAAAAAAGCATGAAAAAAAGCGCGAAAAAAAGGCGCGAAAAAAAGGCGCGAAAAAAAGGCGCGAAAAAAGGCGCGAGGCGCGAAGAAAAGGCGCGAAAAAAAGGCGCGAGGCGCGAAAAAAAGGCGCGAGGCGCGAAGAAAAGGCGCGAGGCGCGAAAAAAAGGCGCTAGGCGCGAAGAAAAGGCGCGAGGCGCGAGGCGCGAAAATTAGACTATCTCAGCAAAAAGCATTTAACTCTTCAATGAGTTCAGTCAGAGTTGCAGTTAAATGGGTATTTGATGACATCACACATATTATATATGCCTATATTTTGCCTTTCTTAACTTCAAACCTAATTTGAAGATTAGTTGGCAAGATATATTCTGTTTGTTCAGTGTTCAGAAATGCCCTTACAGGTCTTCATGATTCAACAACAGGTTCATTTTTGATCTTGCTTCACCAACTATTCAGGAATATTTTCAAGCACATTTATAAAATTTTAGAATGTTTGGCCATAAAACATTAAACATGTCTCTTTATATCATTTCTGTGGCAATATTTATATGACTTGCCCCATTGACAATTAAATTTGTCTGGTATTGGACAAATAAATTTTTCTACTCTGACTTGTATTCTATTTAATTGCAAGCAATTTGAACAGTTCACTTTAGGGAGATGCAAACTCCAAGGGGGGCATCCCATTAATTTTCTGACAGGATGCAACACATTCCATACACCCATACTCTAAACATGTGATTTTTTCAGGTCATGCTCAAATGGTATACAAACAACAATTTAAAAAGAAATCCTTTGGCATTACTTTGTCCCAGTTTTATAATTAAGTGATACCCTAACATTAGTTTACAAGTAGTTGCCACTGGTGTTTATTGCATTAGGTCCAGCTCAAGCAAGTCAAAATAATCTTAGTATTGCACAATGTTTTGGCACCTATTCCCGGCCCTTTTGGGGAGATTCTAAAAATTGGTTTATCCATGTAAGGTTCAAATGAATTTTTGAATAAATTCTATTATGTAAATATTTGTTTCAAAACTCGGGTGTCAAACCCAAATACAATATTTAATACAGTGTTCCAAACAAATCCTACTTTTCAATGTTTGAAACAAGTTCAGACAAAGCATTTACACTTGTCATTCTGTCTTGCTGCACCTGAAATTGCTGTTGTTGCTCCAACAGGCTTAGTTGAAATTGCTGTTGTATATTAATTTGTTGCACTTTCAACCCCATTTAACGCCCTTTGAACTCTCTGTCAGCATCCTCCATATACTTGTTTACCTTGATTGACTCTTTCGGTATTTCCATCAGTTCTCCACTTTTTTTACGTTTTCCCTCAGGTGCTCGGCCACCACCTCCGTTTTCATCATTACCAATCATTCTTTTCCTTGTCTCATCTAGCTTCTCAACTGCTCGTTTCCTTATCTCTTCTGCCGTTTCTCCTTTTTCAGTTTGCCTCTGATTTTGTTTATATTTCCATGAATCGTGGATTATTACTTCTCTTAGTAAAAACATTTCATGTTTTTCACGCCAAACAAAAATACCCCTCTTTCCCGTTTCACTGCTGGATTGTTTTTCCATCTGTAAAAAATCTTACTCATAAATCATTATATAAAGAAATACTACATATACAAATTTAAAAAAACATTAAAAAATAAAATAAAAATACTTTTGATGGTTATAATATCAGCTTGCCTGCACGCATTCAGCAAAAGCCTAGATCGTGATAAACCAACAAGATTTTCTTGCCTTATAAAAGTTGTTGCTGAAAAGGGTGTTCACATCAATTCCACTCTAACATAAGCCTGGGACCATAGAGCATGGTATCAAATTCGAATATGAATCTGCTTGATGATTTTGAAGTTTTTCTTCACATATGTGATCTTGCAAATCAAGAGCTAATAATAATGGGAGATTTAAACTGTGACGTTTCTAAGTTCCCTCCAGAGTCTAATACACGGAATTTACAATTTTTTTCTTTACTGTATCAGCTTGATCAATTAATTAGTGAACCAACAAGAGTTACGGGAACGTCAGCCACCTTGATTGATTGATTTTTTAACATAATACAGTGAGGTGTGGTTCATATTGGAATATCCGATCATAACCCAATTTATGCTGTTAGAAAATTTACACTTCCAAAATCACGCAAAAGTAAAAAAAATGCTCGTAATTTCAAAAACTTTAATGTAAATGATTTCCTTATTGACATATCTCAGATTCCATGGGAATGTATAGCTTCTCATGACAGCCCCAATATATGCTGCAAGATCTGGCAATCCCTCTATTGAAAAGTACTTGATACACATGCACCTCTCCGCCACAAGAATTCGGACAAATCCTCTTCCTTGGATTAATAAAAAAAATGAGGAACAATTGCGATAGAGAGATTATTATAAGAAACAAGCTGTTAAACATAGTTCACAAACTCAATGGGAAATGTACAGAACAACTCGTAATAATGTCAATTCGGAAATAAGATTAGCAAAAAAGAAATATTTCTGTGATAAAATTAATGAGTGTGCACAAATCAACAACCCTAGGAAAAGTTGGTACTTAATAAATGATCTCCTTGGAAAGAGAAGAGAATCTAATAATATTACTAACTGAACTTCATGTCAATGAGGCTATTATTTCCGAAAATAACTTAATAGCAGAAACGTTTAACGACTTCTTCATTCATATCGGTTCTAAATTAGCATCTGAAATTGACGTTCAATTACCGAATGAAAACGATGCTGAAGGTAATATTAATAATAATATCTCTCTTCTGAGCACATTTGAGTTTTCTGCAATCAGTGAAGAAGTTTACACCGAGCTATGTAATCTCAAAGAAACAAAATCAACTGGTATTGATACGATACCCGCTCGTATTCTCAAAATATCTTCTAACATCATTGCACCATCGATAACTTGGATCTTCAATCTCACGTTAAAAAAGGAATATTTGTAGATGAATGGAAAAAGGCTTGGGTCTTACCAGTTTATAAATCAGGCAATCGATATAATTGCGAAAATTATAGACCTATATTTCGATATTACCTGTCATAAGCAAGATTCTTGAGAGATGTGTTTTCAACCAATTATAACTTTCTCAATGAAAATTCTTTGTTATTTAAACATCAGTTTGGATTTCGTCCAAAAAGTTCAACTTTGACGGCACCAATACAAATGTGCGATGAATTCTATCAAAACTTAGATAATAGTAAATTAAACGGAGTTCTTTTCTAGACATTCGGAAGGCATTTGACTCAGTGGATCACAGAATCGTACTAGTATGTAAAATGAAAACACAATTTGGGCTGAGAAATGTTGAACTTGACTGGTTTGCATCATATTTAGCTAACAGAGAATGATCTGCCCGATTGCCTTCATTACACCACTCCCTGTCTATATGCGGATAATACCCAGATAACTGCTTCTTCAAATGATTATGTGGAACTTATTGATAGCCGTAATTTTGATCTAAATAATGTCAGTCAATGGCTTGCAAAGAATAAATTACAACATCACCCTACTAAGACAAAAGTAATGATTATCTTATAACCTTACTAATAAGGTTTATGACTATCCCGTAATGTTAAATAGTAAAGTGATCTCCCGGACAGATTCCTTTGAGTGTTTAAGATTATTGATTGATAAAAAACTGAGTTGGGATTTACATTGTCGAAAAGACGAGCAAAAAGGTTTGGGGTAGCATTGCTGTTATGAAAAGCATGAGGCCATTTGTTCCAATGTTATTCTGCAAACAATCTATGAAGCCATGATACAACTATATTATTTTGATTACTGCTCCCCCTTGTGGGGAAATTGTTCTGCTTATTTGAAAGAAAAATTTCAAAGATTTCAAAATCGAGCGGGAAGGATAATTTCCGGTGCTAATTATGATATTAATTCTGCGGACGTTCTCGAATCTCTTGAGTGGCAAACTTTAGAGGAAAGACGTAAACGTAACAAGTCGATATATTGATGTACAGAAGTTGAATAGTCGTGCTGCACCTACGTGTATTCTGAAAAAGCAATTTACTAAGAGTGGCGACTTACCAGAAAATTATAATCTCAGGAGCAGAAGAATTGATTTGATTCCTCCAAACCAAAAAAGAGACTTTCTTAAAAAAGCTTTAAGTATAGTGGAGCAAAATTATGGAATAGCCTCTCCACAGAAGCAAAACTAGCCACATCCGAATATGCATTTATAACATCAATAAATCGATAATTATATATATACGAATGTTTGGTTGTCTTTAATGGATTAACTTGGGTCACACCTATTCTTTTGTAAATAGTTTTGTAGTTAGTTTTTCAGACTTATTTTTGTAAATAGTTAGTTTTTATTATGCTGACGCCCCTCATGGAAACCAACAGTATGTTGATGAGGCTTGCGTGGGTAAATTTGCATGTAAATAAAGGTTACATACATACATTAAACAGTAATCGGCACAGTATAACTTTAAATGGATGAATAGTTGTATTGGGGGACCTTTGTTTGAAATGAAAATGACAAACCTGGAACTGTTTGCTTCAGCATTAAAATATTTAGTGAAATGATATTACTAGGAAATTACGCTTGTAATTGAAGTATTAATGAAAAATCACACTTTCGTTTGGCAAAAATATTTATAACACATCTCGTGCTACGCACTCGGGGTATCACAAATATTTCACCACACTAGTCCCATGTGATTTTTCATCAATACTTCGAGAACCGCGTGATTTCTTAAAAACAAGGATTGTGTTGGAAATTTAGTTATTGACCAAATATATAAGTTGGCATTTTACATCGTTGCACAACACAGTTTGTCGCAAGTAAGAAGATATTTCTCAGCCAAGATACATACCCCAAAGGTTGTGATCGTAATCATAGCCAATTGATTAGTGATAATTTAACTAAGTGTCATGTAGTATTCATTATTATACATTCAAACTTTGTTCCTGATTCTCACGCGACATCCCGCGTCGTACACGCAACAGTATTTCGCGCAAGAAAGTGCAATCAGAGCGCCTGGGGAAGAGGTTGACCCACCACCAAATCGCAATAGCCACGTCATAAGCATCCAATAATTTTTATTTTAGACCGAACTTCGATCCCAAAAAAATTTTTGGATGCTGTTGACGTGGGACATGAAGAATATGTGTTGCCCAGGCCCCACGCATTCACATCTTTTATAAAAGTACGCGAAAGCACTGAGCTATACTATATATCTGGAGACTGCTCTCCCTAATATTTTTGGTCAAGAAAGTGTAATTAAAAACATGGCGGATTGTGACGTGAAATGTGTCACTGGTCCCTATTTTTTTCGGATGATCGCTGACCAATAGGGAATCAATGGATAGTGGGCTCGATTTCCACCCCCCTGATTTATGAAAAATAGAAAAGTAGAAAAATCAGATCTGATCAAGATACCACAAGTGTTGTAAGTATTTTTTAAAATTTTATATTGAATTACAGACTGTTTGAGTTTTAATGTACTATATGTTTGACATTAACTAGAAGTTTTGAAAAAAAAGAGCTTATTCATAACATTTTTTGCTTAATAAAAGTTACGACGCGTCTTTTTTCCTGCTGAAATAATAGTTTTTGACGACCCTCACTAAACATCATTTATAGTATATATTTTGTATTGCTCAAATAAAAAACTTTAACGGAAAATTGTGTGGTTTTTTAGTGACAGATAGCAAACGAGAAAAAAAGGTGAGATTTTTTTACATGTACGAAACTTTTACGAATGTGCTCACATTCATACCTGTCAAATAAATTAAATGTCAATATTACGATTTGCATTGTAGCAGACAGACAGGACGAAATGAATGAAGGTATATTTCATGTTCTGAGTTTTATAAAACAGTTATGTTATTTATACTGACTATAGTCTCTTTATATCATATTACTTGCATACATCTATCCTATTTTCCAACTTAACTATTTTTTTGTAATTTGTAGATGAAGCAAACTATGGAGTAAGAAATGGTAAAATTATACACTAAATGTCTTTCTTTTCTTATTGACTACTATTGTAATGCACATGTCAAATATTCTTGAATTTCCTGATTTTGTTATCTTTATATTATTATGGGTGGTTATTTATTGAAAAAATTGATTTTGTAGTCTGTTTATTTTTTGCTACATGTATCTTATTTTTATCTTTTTTGTAATTTGTAGATGATCAAAACTATCAAGCAGGAAATGATAAAAATTTCTTTTCTATTTACTATTATTGTAATGGACATACCAAATGATAATTAGGGTTAAGTTACCAACACATTCTTGAATTTGATCAATTGCTAATCTTAAAAAAAATGATCTTTTTGTTCATTGCTAATAATTGTCTGACGTTATCATTTGTAGATGAAGAAAACTATGAAGAAGGAAATGGTAAAAATTATACACTTTCTTTTCTATTGACTATTATTGTAATGCACATATCAAATGGTAATTACGGTTAGGTTACCAGCACACTCTTGAATTTGATGATTTGCTCATCTTTATATTATTGTATATTTTTTAATTGAAAATTTATCTTTTTGTTCGTTCTCATACAAGAAGCTGACCAGCCATCGGGGAAGGTTAAAGGTATGGTAACAGTAATTGATGGTTGGGTTGAGTTACAGTGTATAGTGGTATAAAATGTGCAAATACAATTAACAATTACAATAAATAAATTGACTTCTTTTTTAATTAGGGGTTGTTGGAAATGTTCAAGAGCTCGGGCACAGTTTCTCCCCATCCGGACCTCCTATCCGGTAAATAACATTTATATATATATATATATATATATGCTATGTCTATTAAATTTTAAATCATGATTTACAGGAATGATATGCTGGCTCTGCCGAGAAAAGGGACACACAAGATTTGTGTGCACCTTGCACAAAAAAAGGCAAACAGGGCACAAAGAAGTCCAACATTTTTTATAATTGTACTAATATTATTACACTTATGTTGAGTATTCTAATGAATTTGTTTTAATTGTTTAATAAATAATAAGCGACATGTCTTACCTCAATATTATGGGTGAATCAAATCTCTATGCACTACCTCCAGATAGCATAAACACCAAATTGACCATAATAAAAAAGACGGCGGTTGCACATTTCACCAGAATGCATAGCGGTCCAAGATCTTTTGAAAAAGCAAATTAACGTCTTTTGAAGAACGGATCCGGACAGAAGATAGTAGGTTATTTTCTTACTTATGCTAAAATTTCTATCAATTAGCTTTGCAACTTGTCACCTTT
The DNA here is from genome assembly GCA_963855995.1 of Muricea muricata. NCBI lineage: Eukaryota > Metazoa > Cnidaria > Anthozoa > Malacalcyonacea > Plexauridae > Muricea > Muricea muricata. The sequence continues at coordinate 16,075,854 of OY979716.1, forward strand.
TTTCAGCATTATTTCTATTTGATACTCCAAACGCATTCTGGTAAAATATACATCCTCCACCCTTCTCATTATGATCAATTGTAATGTAATACCAGAGCTAACTTACTAGCGATAACTAGTAAACAGATTTATTGTACATATTAGGAAAATCTACTTGCTAGCTTCCTTCATTTATCTGGCATCATTTTTTATATTAATTAAGATCGTGTTGGATACATAACCCCAAATTATTGAGACAATGTTGATACTGTTAACTGAATCAGATAACAAGGCATATACAATAAGCAAACATGTCCCAATTGTTCTGACAACTTTCCTTGATTCCGCTGTTAACTGCACACAATGTTTTAATTCATGACCGTACCAGTGAGCCATCTCTGTAATCAGTAATATAATATATTAAGTAAAATAACCAGCATTTTCTATGATTCCATCCACATAGTATAGTGCCTATATTACCCATACATGCACTAGTGATTTCCACTGTGCCACTTGCATTTTTGCCATTTTTATTCAACTCTTCATTACTGTTAAGAAGCTGAACTGTTACACTAGACACCTCAACTTATGCAATAATAATATTAATTTCTGAAATTTTAAACAATATTGTTCATTAATAACTTATATAACAAGTTATAATATTTTTGAATTTTGTGATTACATGTATATGTAAATATGCAGAATTCACTGTTATAAATATGTACATTATACATTATAAACACAATATTGGTTAATGTGTTGCTATTTATCCACTGCATCACTGATGGATAATGGGTGCCTAGGTATTCAGGGGCTTCAATTTGCCAAACCAGCCTCCGGAAGGCAAAACTCTCAAAAAGCCTGGCTTGCGAGGTATATTTCCTGCTTGCCCCTACACCAGGCACAAGAAACTGTAACACTGACTGGGTTAGTGTAAGGGAAAAAACAAATTAAAGAAACAAAAACCAACACCCCAGCCTGGCTAGAAGGACTTATAAACCATGCATGGTTGCTGAAGTACTACCACTATGTGCATGCTGGTATGCTAGAGATCAGACACTAACCATAACAAGTGATCTCCACGTTACAAGTTGTATTGTCAGTACTGACATCACATTCAATGATATATCTATCATACAGTCACATATATTCTAAGAGAGAGGAATAGCAACTCGAAATATGCTCAACTAAACGTTTATATTTTCTCCAAATTCCAATCATAACCATTATCAAAATGTGCTCAACAAACCAGGCAGGTACATTTCATTATTTTTGTAAAAAAGTATGTAAAATAATGTAAAACACTTCAAGCTATCTATGTTGGTATACGCATAATTTTTGGGGGAAAAATACTGATCTGAGAATGCACTTCAAATATTGTTGGTGTCGCATGCTCGCTATGAAGTTCAGGGTTTTCAAATATTGTTGGCACAGCATTTGATTTCAATACCGCTTTCTCGCCATGCAGCCCATAATTGTCAAACATTTCAGCACTGAAATGCTCCGAACAAACTCGGTGTCTTGCACAGGAACAATTTCTACTGGTGAACAGCTGTTTAATCCTTGAATCCATTTCCCGTGCAGTTCTGGTCTTCTGGACTTTTTATTTTATCTGGAAAACTGTAATTAGATCAAAAAGCAATTGTCTGTAAATTTTATTACAGTATGTCGACGTCGTGTGTATGAAATCGGCTTCCGGTTGAGAAGTACTGTAAATCATTAACCATACTTAGTATAGGCAGACTTAAACCACAGTTATTGAACTTTCACGAATACCGCTCAGCTTTTGAAAGTGTCACAGCCAAAACTGAAAGTTTTTTGCATTAATATTATACAATTAAATTTTGCTTGTATTTGTCGGGCCTGTTCCTAATAATTTCAGACTTAAAAGCAAAAACAAGCATGTATAGAATCATGAAAAACAAACATCGCCTTACCACATATTCAGCTGAAAAAATACAGCAAATTTTTGATCTCGTCAAAACATGGCTAGATGCAAAACAACTGAGTGACGAGCATTTTGCATATAAAAGAAATGCATATAACTATACCACAAATTAAATATTCAGGAAATCTTACCGGTGAAAAGATCATATTCCTTTTCTCTTTCAAGAGTTTTCTCTTTCAAACGGAACAAGGATGAGGCATGTTTTAAACAAAGTGAGTCGCAGTTTCAAAAATTTCATTGAAAATTTAGGCAATGATCCAGGGGCAACAGGGGAGTGGAAAGCTTTGGACTGTTTTTCTGATCAGCGATCATCCGAAAAAAATAGGGGCCAGTTACGCGTTTTACGTCACAATCCTTCATGTTTTCGATTACACTTTTTGGACGGGGATGCGGTCTCCAGATATATAGTATAGCTCAGTGGCGAAAGTAAACAACATCAAAATGGCTGGCTTGCTGCAGATTCGTCTTGTTTGAAGACAATATAGCAGTATTAATTAATATTAGAAAAAGATGACAAAAGCACTAATTAAAGGTTTGTATCAAAACATTTTCCAAGAGTATTCTCGCCACAAGAACACCACTAAACGTTTTATGGTTAGCTAACGGAAATTTTAATACAGATAATTTTGTATTGTTAGTTGTTTGAGTTCTTTCACTATGCTACAATTTACTTTAGAAATTGATTGTTTTCACAGTCAATGAACAAGAAATATGTGCACAGTTTGACAAAATCGTTGCACTGGTGTCTGGCTTTGATGTGACGAGTCATAAGAGCGAAACGTCACGAAAGATGCTTGTAATGAGATGTCGATTCTGTTTACAAATGTTCACTCCTTGTTTATTCAACACTCAGGAATCTCGATTTACCTTCAAATTTGAATATCTGTTTATTGACATGAACTGCACCCACGCAACACACTTGCATCATCGTTTCAGCTTACAATGCTGAAACAGGATAATTTCGTCGCAAACACTTTATTCTGAGACGATTCAAGCTGAAGACGTGTTGGATAAACTGCAGCAAATGGCAAATATTATCCTTTCAGTTTTTTTCGCTTCTCTTTTAACAGCTACACTTAGCTATGCGATCTGTTGCGAGTCTATAAAAAGCTTGGTCGACAAAAAGATTGAGGCGAACAAAACATTATGCTCTGCTGGCAGTATACTTTCCTTGAACTGCTGCAAAGATATCGCTGATGATGTTGAAAACCATATTATGGCATATGAAACATTCTGCTCAAAGAAAACATCAGGCAAGTGATTGATCAATTTGAATATTTTGCACCCTTCTAACCATACAAAATAAGAACATGTTAACAATATGAAAATATCTTCTTGCATCACTGTTAATTCCTTTGTCTTTTATGCTGGGTACTTATAGACGGTTATTATGTTTACGATATATCGCGCTAAACTTTATCTCGACTGACTCAAGGTGGCTTCGATTAATGTTTTTCATTGAAAGAAAAACATTAATCGACGTCAGATTAATATGTATCTAGTTTTTCATATCTCTGAGGATGGTTCTGAAATGTTTATTAGCTAGTGTTACGTCCATATTCATTATTAGAAATATTAATGTATTAAGAGCCGATTAAATGGAGAGTTTTCACGATTACATAGCAACGTTACGTTTAGACAGGGCTTATTTAAATTTCCAGCTCAAATCCGGATCTTAGAATTCAAACCCGAGCTGAGACTATCAAGCCTGGAAATGGAGCTATTTTGCCTTATTTAGCCCCTTAGCCAAGGTAGATCAAACTGCTTCAAAAGAAATCAGTTTTCTAACAGAAACTATATTCATTCACTCCTTTTGTGGGGCCATTCATCGTGGCTGTCGATCTCAAAATTGACATAGTTTCAAACGTTTCCAGCTTCAATTTTATTTAATAGGTTTTTATTACCATGCACTATTCAGTCTTAATACATAACAATTGAAATAATAGAAGGGTTTAAACAGCTTTTAAAGCTTACCGAACAAGTATCATACTTAACCCGAAAGGCGGCATCAAGATTTTGGCGCACATATCGCGAAAATTGCAGAGAAACCCTGCTGAAAAGAATCGTGCATGGAAAAGGTTTGTCTATACGTGATTTCTCTAGTGGATAAATTGTTTCGTCTAATAAAATGCTACGTATGTTGTTAAATAAAAAATATGAGGAAACGGATGAATTTGAAGCATTTTAAACTATGACGTGCCTGCTGTTTCAGCTCTTCTATTATTTCCTGTTTATCTCATGTGCGCCCGCATTAGTTACATGTTGATAGTTTGAGGGTACTTAATGTACATGATTGTTATGATGATATGTTTTGATATGTTGATATTTAATAACGTGGAGGAATGTATGCAATAACAACAAGTTTATTATTTGGATCCTTTTGCACTGATCAAATGTCATTAAGTATTTGTGCCCCTGTATTAAGACCACGAGTGTGTGTAACTCATTTACATTAAGGTGGTTCGATACACAGAATTCATCCACCTTAAGATGTTTTATAGTGAATGCTTGAGCTTGATTTAAATTTTAGGTCATTCCACAGCTCCATAGCCCTGTTCCCTGTTTTTAATAGAGAGGCTTCAAAGTTTGGCGGAACATGGAAGACATGTCTCCAGTTTTTTCTAACTTATTTTTAATTATAATTCATTTGCATAAAATTCACGCCTCATCCATGACAAGAATGTCTCTGAACATACCTACGGTAGGAGAATAAAACTTTCCCCGTTATGACGACGCACAGCAAGTAGAGCCGGATATTGGTGGCACATTGTAATTGAAAAAATGTTTGAGAAATTCAGAGAGTTATTATGGGTTATTTTAGCTTGTGTATCGTCGAAAGCTTTGGGAATGGAAAATGGAGCAATACCAAACCAAGCCATTACTGCATCATCTTATCACGACAACTACCATACACCTTGGTACGGAAGATTGAACACAAACAACGGCCACTGCTCTTGGACCCCAAAGTCTAAAGAAAAAAATGCATGGCTTCAGGTTGACCTTGGCAAGTTAACTACAGTAACGGGGATAGCCACCCAGGGAAGTTGCATAGAAAATCATTGGATGACTTTATACTGGATTTCTTACAGCACCGATAGCAAAAACTGGGATTATTTTCAAGAAGCTGGAGATACATCAAGAGGGGGATGTATAAACTCACGAATCGGCCGATTTTAGCCAATACATTGTTCAGATTTCGGATTAATAGAGGTTTTTTGCTAAATTTGTGAATCCTGAAAATATAACGGATAATTACCGATTTATTATTGGCTATGGATTTCGATACGATAGGGCATACAGGGACAACATGGAATTCTTGTTAAAAGGCGTGGAAAGCGTGGGAATTTTGGGATCTTCATAGATAAAGTTTCGAATTTGCGAATTTACTAAACATTCTTTGCAGATAAGCGGGTTTGGCTAACCCCATTACCCCTCCCCCCGGGGGGAAGGATTGCGATGACAAAAACACCCTGATAATGATGTAAAAGATATTTGGGGAGAAATTACAACATACAAGGATATATACTTCACGTAACAAAGAAGATGAGTTTCAAAAGTAACTGCCCTGCTTACTTTCAAAATTAGTAACCTTAAGGATCACTTACTTTCCAGACGCGCTTATTTTTGAAGTGCCAGGGGCACTTACTTTCGAGATTCTATCGCAAGTATTGAGTCAGGCGCTTACTTTTCAAGGACGCTTACTTTCCACGGAACATTTCGAAATTCCACAGCAAGTCTTGGAAGAGGCGTTTACTTTCCAGGGGACGCTTACTTTCGAGGGGGCGCTTACTTTCAAGGTTCTCTAGCAAGTATTGAAAAAGACTATACTTTCCCGAGACCCTTCTACTTTTGACACTTTACGGTAATCAAAGAATATTTATTAGATGTGAATGTCTAAGAAATAATGGCATAATATTTCTTCTAGGTTTTCCAGGCCAACAGAGATAAGACATCCATCGTGAAACATTCTTTCGATGTTCCTGTTCGTGCTCGGTATATGCGTGTTTGGCCACGACAGTCGAGTGCAGGTCATCCTGAGACAAGAGTCGAATTTTATGGTTGCGCATAAAACCCTTTACGGGACTTTTCTGAGATTTTTAATTTTATGTTCGTGATGATTCGAATTCATGTATTTCATAATTTCCGTGATATTCTTTAATAGCTATTCGTGCATATGTAATCTTTAGTTTGTCTAATCTTTGGTATCTTCGTTGAGTTTAGTTTAAATTATCTCACTAGATATACAGTATGTCAAAGCTTGAAATGGGTTAAAATAAAATAGGCTACTCCAATTAATTAGAATGAACTAGTTCAGAAAGTCAAGTATTTCTTTACTATTTTTTTCAAATATACCGTGAAGATTATAGCTATAAAAATATTTAGAAATAAAGCGTACCATGACGAACTTGTCAACTTAAATGGACAAGTTAAAATATAAAGTTTATCGAACGTTCTCTGATCGTAAAATTTATTTATTTAAACACGAGCTTGCAGACTGGCTGTCGTAAGCTGGTCTTTAAATATATTTTACGATCAGAGAACGTTCCAGAAATTTTATCATGAATCTTGGTCGTGCATCTAGCATTTAAAAAAAACCATTAAAATATCCAAACAATTTTTGTGTTTACCTATATGTCACTTAAGCGTTTTCTTTTCTAATATAATATATGTTGTTTCATCCCAACAGAATTTTTAATATACATGGTAAAGATCTACAGAGTGTATAAAAAATGTCACTCTGACTAAAGTGCAAATAGAAATGTTATCAATAGAGTTGCAATCCTATTTGTCGATGAAACTAAAAGTTAGCAATATTAGCTGGCATTTCTGTTAATTTCAGCTGCTTTCTGTAAGAAATGACAGAGTAATAAATGTTTGTGATTGCCGTTAAAAATGAAGAAACATCAAACGTATTAAAAGGAACGCATTCGAACAAACTCTGTTTGTCAAATATTCAAAATCGTTCATTACTGCCAAATTTCAACACAACATGGTTGCGGTGCAATTCACAACCGAGCAACGCACGTTTATGGTGCTAGAGTACAATTCGACTGGAAGTCCAAAGCGAGTAATCGAGCGTTTTAAAAAAAAATTTCCAGGCCGACAACCTCCATGTACTAGGACTATTTTGAGGAATTTTACGAAGTATTCGACACATGGGACCAGCCAAAACTAAAATACTGAAAAGTGTGTAAGATGACGAACCACAAGGTCAGTAAATAACATCAACACCATACATGAAACACTTCGACGTGATCCACGAATCAGTGACAGTCCTAGGCATAACCCAACGGGACTTTCGAAGACGTCATTCAACAGAATCATGAAAGTGGATTTTAAGTGGCTCCATGCACAATGCACATACGACATGGACTTTTCCCGCAAGATCCAGCGCGACGTTTAGCATTTTGCATATGGTTGGTGGAAAGGTATGCCCACCCAGTTTTGGCTTAATCTTGTCATTAGAGATGAAGCTTCATTTTAAATGAATGCACCTGTGTGCATTTTACACCATTGCACGTTCTGTGATGAATTAATTTCGATAAATTTGGGAAATTGAAGAAGAAGTCTGTTGGAATTAAATATAGCTATTATTTTATATGTTGTGTGAATGAAAGTTCTTAAAATCAGCAAGAACGATAGTCAATACAAAAAGTCATTAATCTATTTCATCAACTTAAAACAAAACTTGCTGAAATTCTATTTGTATTTACGTAGGAGTGACACTTTTTTGGGGACACACTGTAGATTCTACCGGGTGTCTCAAAAAAGTATCGGTGTTTAATCAAATATTATGTAAAACGTACACCAGCTATGGCTTTGAAATAAGTTTTATGATATTACTAGAAAACGCTAACTTGAATTTTGGTATAAGGCGCTTGAACTTTATTTAATATTGAACGAGATATTAATGTTTTAAGCTGAAGTTCGCTTGAAAATTGGCGAAAAAATTGACTAAATCGGCCTATTAAATTTATTCGAAGACATTTGCTATTTTTTCCGCAAGTATTGAAAATTTTGAAGAAGCTACCTTTGATCTCAAGGCGATTCGCCCTTGCCGCTTCGATTTCCCGATCTGGTGATTTGCAACTTGTTTCTTTAAGTTTATTTTTATTTAAGACAGCAAATCTGCAACGTCCCGCATAAGAACCAGCCATGCCAATGAATTTGACGCAGCTCCGCCTGGCAATTATTTTAGCGTTCCAAAGACTGCATGCACAAATAATCCAGAACTCTTTTTGATGGCATGGTTAACAGAGCCCCACGTTGTATACATGATACAGCTTAGCTTTTTCAGATAAATAAATCATCTAATGGGTAAATATTTTTTATCGCGCGTTGTGTTGACAAGAACAAAATTGAATTAAATGTTAATTTGATAGCCTGATTTATGGTAATTTTAAGTATTTTTAAATTGCTTCTTCGAAATGAAACTGTAATATCTCATTCAATATTGCTTAAATATCTTCACGTTATATATCAAAATTTAAGTTAGGCCTTTCGGAATTGAGTGAAGTCTATTTCAGCTCGTCTAATTTTAACGGTATGACAAATCAAACATCGATACTTTTTTTGAGAAACCCGGTAGAAATCTTCGGATGGTAGAAATCTGGAAATTTCGAAGATGTGTGCGTCTATATATGGTCAAGAGGGGGGGGGGGGGGGGCGAGGGACGACCGAAAACTGTTCATTCCTTTCTCTATTCTGGTTATTTGTTTGAAATAGGAACTGACATTATTTCTAATCCTTCATCAAGAAAGCAATTATTTCTCTCTTTGTCAAGAACCTAATAACTATTGTGTTATGATATATAAAGACAAGTCAGGATTGTTACGGAGTACAAGTTTTAATGAAAAAGAAGTTTTAAGTAAATACAGGTGTTTATATAGAGCAGCATCTTAATAATTACAGTATCTAAATACATCTTGTTTATATACAGCAGCAAAAAATGAGCCCGCGCTAGTCATAAGCAACTAAATACGTTATGTTACACTGACATGATAACACTACAACATGGTAGTCATTGATGCGTGACGAAGTTTATCCGTGACATAAATATCATCAACTTATGTGACCACAAAATGCCTTCGTAACTCTATATGTGTCAAACACGGTGGGGGAATGTAATTCAAAGGTGGTAGCTGTGGAAATAGACCAGGTGAGCATTGCTTCTCCAAAATACATTCTTCACGAATTTTCCTAAACATTTTTATAGGCAAAGCTATTCACAATTTTTACTCATTAATCATTATGAGCTTTTGTGTTCATAAATGTTTGAATAAGCAACAACTGTATTTTAAAAAAGCGAGTATTTAACTTATCTTTTAATTATTTGTGTCGGCTTATATACTAGCTTGATAACTGATGTTTTTCCGCCCGAAACTCCTTCGTCGGTACGTTAGTGGAGCTGTTCAGTAATTAAGTTAAAGAATCTGTACCTTTCGTAAGCGAGTATATATAGTCAGCTATGTCATTGAATAATCTTGTTTACTTGAAACCAAATCAGGTGCAGGATAAGACGAGTTATCATGTGTGGTCTACGGTGGGCAATGAAAGCCATTCTGCCTTATATTGTACTATCAACCTTTTTAACAAAAAGAACAAAAATACATATACGATTTTTTACTGCTTATAATACTGAAATGAAACAAACATGACATTGACATTTCAAACAAAAGCTCTTTATGTGGAGAAGCTATAATAACACAGGAAGGGTCGTCGTCAAGCAATTAACGTCGCGAAGATGACCAAATATATGTTAACAAGCTGTTCTCTTCGGCTGCCGAGACGAAAACATGCATAAGGCAGTCTTTCCTTGTACAGCTCAGAAGACGTAAAAAGCCGCTCACTAGCTTAGCCACCAGAGTTTGCTAGGAAAGCGAAGTTATCTCTATTTTTTACTACCCTTAGGTAAATTTCTATTTTTAGCTATAATCCTGTCCTATTTTAGAGTAAGGATAGCTACATAGATATGCAAATAGTACTTCGTTTATGATTTCGCTGTCTCGTGGATTACGTCATATCCACACGTATTTCTGACAAGTACATTTGCTCGAATTTCAATGTATCACAGAAAAATAATGTCTGCCATTTTATAAGCAACCAGGACTAAAACATAACTTCGTTTATCGCTTGAAATATAAAGGGCAACTTCTTTTTTATATATTTCTGTGAACCAAGGCTGCCTAGCGAAAAGTTTTTTCATAATTCGCCGGTTATCTGCCATTAAATCACGCATGTGTACTTGCCAGAAATGAACGTGCGTATGGCGTACCCAACCAATCCACGTAAGACAAGAAATACCCCAAGCTGCACATCTATGTACATCCTCAACCTATGACTCAATCGACATCAAATTAATTTTGTCGGCTAGGGTTGTGGTTACGGTTAGCACAAATTAAAAATTTTATAATCCGATTTATACTAGAGACAATAAGAAAAGATAGTTCGTCTGATAATTCGTCTGTGTATAAACGCTGGCAAGCCAACGGATCAACCGTGAAGACGAACTACCAGCATAGTTCGTCTGTTCAGACAAACTTGCTCGCGTAGTTCGTGTTGATGGGTCACTCGACTGTTTTCCCGCGTTTGTACATAGATGAATTATCAGACGAACTATCTTTTTATGTCGTCTTGTGTTTATACGAAGACGGGTGGTCAGTCAGACTGATGATCCGTCTTGAAGGGTGATCTGTCTCTAATATAAATTGGGCCATTAATGTACTTTAAATCGAAGTACAGCTCGAACTTGAGGTCTTGAGTCCAACTCGACGTTGCTACATTACACTTTTGCATTCCTGAATACTCTGAATACGCCATTTGGCACCGGAAATTATAATCAAACACCCGTTTCGGGTTTATTAGCACTTTAATAATCACATCTTATAAACACATGCATACTGAAATCTGGAGTAAAGACCTACCTAACATGAATCTGTTTTAGAATTTGCTTTCAGAGACAATATTGATCAGTGTTTATGTTAGAGTTAAAAACCGAGAAGGAGGGATGTATGTCATACACAGCCCCGAGGACGCGCAGCGTCCGAGGGCTGGAAATGACATACATCTCGACTTTTGAGGTATTTAATTAACTTAATTTATTTTTGAAGAGGTATTTTTGAAGTCGACATTCGTCGAGATTTTTCCACAACTTTGATCTAATTATTTATCCAAGATAAATAACCTATATACAACCCGCGGTACATCAGAGAAAACCGACTCAAAAATAAATTAATATTCGTTATTGGAATTTAAATTTCTATGGTTTCACTGTCTTGTATTGGATCAACCAGTTACAACTATACTGTTCGTATAGGTCGCTGGCGACGCAAATTCTGATGAAACTGATATGATGCAGTTGAACAAATTAATAACTTACATTGATTATGATATCATAGTTGCTTGCCAGGAAAACTAAAATAAAATGGCGAAATATAAAATAAAACAGTGTACAAACAGTCATGTTGTAAACTCAAAAGTGGATCCGTTGTAAAAAGACAACAATATATTTATTGTCAGCTTAAATGAATTTGTATTTTGTCTGTATTTCATTCTGTGTTTATTACAAGGGCAATAAGGTAGTTGGTATGAAGATTTAACCTGAGGTGAAACACTTGCTGTGTACTTGCGTGCATTTCAATATAATGTAATTTATTTGTTTATGTTATTGTGTACTTGTAAATGTTATTATCATTTATTGTAAATGTTGTTGCTATTGGGAGAGTGCCACGCATGGGTTTTTGAGTCCCGTTCGTGCTCTCGCCATTTGGCTAAGTCTGATAAAAAAAGTGTAAACTGGAGCATTAATTGGCCGGTGATGGGGCGTGTTTGTTCATGTATTCGTATTCTTCCCGTCGAATTTTTTTGGAAATCCAATTGATTTTAAAGGAGATTGTTCGGGCAGAACTTGAAAATATGAATAAATATTCCTCTTTCGATTAACGCTCTAGTTAGTCTCTGGCTAATGCTAAATTATTTTAAATGAATATCGCCTATGCACGCATGGGCTCTCAAAATTATTATGATGTTTATTTATTGAAATTCCACAAGCTTCTCATGAATGAATTAGACATCGATTTTAATACTATTATATACTTACAATATTGACATATTATAATTAGGTAAAATAAAAAATACTTGGTAGACATCACACTCTCACAGTGACAACATCGACTACTATGACATTCTGCTTTCTAAGTCAACAGCACATAGTGTCGATGACTTGTTTTGATCTTATTTAACGAACCCAAGGCAAAAGTGCTTTGACAATTGTCAGTTTTCATCTATTTCTTCTTCATATAAATGGATTACTCAAGGATCAATGATTCTAATATTTGTCAATGACCTTCCTAACTGCCTGAATGAGGGTTTTTCAAGAACGTTTGCTGATGACACCAATATTAGTTTTGGTAGTAATAATCTAATTAATTTGGAGGATCTTAAACAGATGGTTAACAGCCAACAAAGTTTGAATATTGCCAAAACTGAGTTCATGGACATTGGTTCACGTCAGCGTCCGTCTACGTCAGCGTCCGTCCATGGAAAAACATATTGACGCTATTCCTGAAAAGATTTCTTCTGTTGTTGCGACTCATGCGCATGCGTGAGCTGATTGACAGACAAAGTTTACAAAGGTTTCATTAAACCTATTTTTCGAATTGTGCGAACTCGGAGTCACTTTAATTAAGCAATAGACTAAAAAAAACTTCAAAATAGTGTTGCCCGAATCATAACACGGTCTACATAATTGTCGAATTTCATCTTGTCATCTATTAGATGAATTACATTGGCACGTGCACTCTCTGTCGATAAATCGTGAAAAACAAAAATGTTTAAAACTTACGTTTAAAATGCTAATCAGAATGGCTTATCGCCCCAATATCTCAAAGAGATCTTTTTCTACAGAGTTGACCATTCTGCTCTAAGAGATTCAAGTAGGAAGATGTTCATTCCTAAACCTCAGTAAGCCTAAACCTAACTATCATCAGCGCTTATTTAGCTACAGTGGCGCGTCTTTTTAAAAACAGCCTGTATGAACCTCTAAGATTATCTACATCTCTTGTGTCCTTTAAAGCTAATCTGGTATATTTACATTCAAATAGACTTTCCGTCAATACATAATATACATCTCGTTGTATTTTTGTTTATACATGTAATGTCCTTTCCATCCCATTAAAATTTAAACATTTAAAATGCTGGACAAATAATAATCAGATCCATTTTTGTTTCTTTGTATGTTCCCAGCTCATTCTTCTTAAGGTCAAAGAGAATATGGCAGACGTACCATGGGAAAGCGAAGAAAGTCGAAACTTCATCTGTATGCAAAATATTGTCACCGTTGTTGTAAGGGAAGGATTGATGAATGTTTTTAAAAGCGAATGGAACTCTCGCTACCAAGCTAGCTTTGGTGCCTGGGATGATACAATTGCAAGTGGAGGGCAGTTACATCACATTGAAAAAGCGCGAAAAAGACCAAACAAGAATTTGTACCAGTCAAAATTTCAAATTGGAGACACGAAGCAATGGGACTGTTCTGTGCTTTTTGATGCAATTCTTTACTCTATATCTATTGGTTCCACTCTAAACTCAGGAATAAAAACTGAAGTGGACAAACTTCGAGTCATACGAAATGAAATAATGCATTCTGAAAAAGCGACACTCACTGATGTAGAATTCCAAAGCATGATTAGTGATGTTGAGAGTTCATTCAAGATCCTCAGCCTCCCAATTAATGATCTTACCCAAACCGTTATACTTCATTTCAAATCTTGCCACCAAAACCAACTCACAAGGTTGTTAACCGTTCGGAGAAGATAAGGGAAATCAATCAAGATCTCCAGAAATTGCGACATGATAATGACGGTAAACTTACATATTTCTACATTTCTGGAAATCCTGGAAGTGGAAAAACTCAGCTATCAAGGCAGTTAGGCGAAGATTTGTACAAAACCGTAGATTGGCGATTGGATACAGCGTTTGTAATGACATTGAACGCCAAAAATTTAGATAGTCTTCTCTGCTCGTATGAAAGTTTCTGTCGTCGTTTGAATTGTAATGAGGATGTTGTAGAAAGTTTGATGAATTCGTCCAAACCAAAGGAAGAAAAAATTAAAGACTTAAGAGCACAGATAACAACGAGGATTCAGAACTGGAAATCATGGTGGATTATAGTGGATAATGTGGAAAATCTCGATATCATTTACCCTTTATTACCTCAGATGGCAGATGAAATTTGGAATAATGGTCAAATTATCCTAACAATACAGAATAAAACTTCAGTGCCCTCTGACAGTTTGCATACCAAACATGCTTCACTCAGTGGCGGCATGAACGATCGAGAATGTCGACAGTTACTTTCCTTATTATCAGGCACGAATGATGATGATCCATCACTAGATGAAGTTGCAGACAAGTTAGATCACCAGCCGTTGGCAATGGCTGCTGCTGCCGTATACGTGCGGCAACTGGAAGAAATAAAGTTTTCCTGGAGGGATTACTTAGAAAAGTTAGAGAAAGGAAAAAGGCATGTCACAGAAAAACGTCTCCAGGAAACTAATTTGGCGTATTCTTCTACGATGTCTGCAGCTGTGCACTTAGCTGTTCAAAAATCTGCTGAAAATGATTTCATATTGACTCAAACTTTTAACCTTTTTTCCCTGATCTCTTTCGAAGCACTGCCAATTGATATTATCGTCAAGTACATTCAGCAACGCGACAAAAACTGTGAAAAAGAAGAAATATATTTGGCAATAAAACATTGCTCGCTCTTTCTTTTTACAGAAAATGAAACCAATGTCCGTCTGCACCGTGTTGTTCATGAAGCAACTGAGTCACACATGGTAAGAGACAATGTTTATGATGCTGCAAAAGCGCTTTATTGCTTCAAAACTAGAGATGATAAAATCAAAATCCTGCCACATCTGAAGTCGTTTAATGCAGTGAACAAATTATTTTCTCAGCAAGATTTGTTAGATTCAGTTCTAAACAATCATGAAAGTGCTGAAATTTATAGATTTTTTGGGCAAACTTTACTTGAAAATTGCCAATTGAAACTTGCTCTGGATTTTTTGAATATGAGCCTTGAGATTTGCAACAACTCAGGCAGGGATCCATTCGACGTCTTCTGCGAACTCGGGGAGACGTATAACTGTTTGGGCGAGTACAATAAATCGATAGAATATCATCAACGAGCGCTAGTAAGTCGCAAAAATCGTCCGAACGATATCGACGTTGCTACTTCTTATAACAACTTAGGTTTGGTGCACGAAGCTTTGGGTGAACTGGACCAGGCTAAGGATTACCTTCAACAAGCACTAGAAACTTTCACTAACGTATTAGGGCCAAACCATAAGGACGTTGCAGAATCATACAGCAACTTAGGTTTGGTCTACAAAGCTTTGGGCGAACTGGAACTGGCTAAAGATTATCATCAACATGCACTGGAAATTTTCATCAACATATTAGGTCCAAGCCATAAGGACGTTGCAAAATCTTACAACAATTTAGGCTTGGTGTATGGAGCTTTGGGTGAACAGGAACAAGCTAGGGATTATCATCAGCAAGCACTAGAAATTTTCATCAACGTATTAGGTCCAAACCATAACGACGTTGCAACATCTTACAACAACTTGGGTTTGCTGTTCCATGATATGGGTGAATTGGAACAAGCTAAAAATTATCATCAACGAGCAATGAGGACTAGAACAATGGTTTTAGGTCTGAACCATATCAAAGTTGCTAAGTCGTATGACAATCTAGGTTCGGTTTACCGAGATATGCGTGAACTGGAACAAGCCAAGGATTGTCATCAACAAGCACTGGAGATTTTCCTTAACGTATCAGGCCCAGACCATAACGACGTTGCAACATCTTACAATAACTTAGGTTTGGTGTACTATGATATGCGTGAATTGGAGAAAACTAAGAGGTATCTTCAAAAAGCATTAGAAATTAAAATAAAAGTTTTAGGCCCAAATCATATCAAACTTGCTAAATCTTATAAAAACTTAGGTTTGGTGTATCATGATATGGGCGAAATAGAAAAGGCCGAGGATTATTATCAACGAGCATTAGAGATTGGAAACGAGATATTAGTTCCAAATCATAACAATGTCGCAGAAACTTGCGATGCTGTAAAGTGTAAATTATGTCGATGCTGTTGCATCTTGTAACTACAGTGGATTTCATGCGTCATGCTATGGACGCGCACTCAACAAGCAGGCTAAGGATTATCGTCACGCAATGCAAATAGGAATTTTTGACT
The DNA here is from genome assembly GCA_963855995.1 of Muricea muricata. Classification (NCBI taxonomy): domain Eukaryota; kingdom Metazoa; phylum Cnidaria; class Anthozoa; order Malacalcyonacea; family Plexauridae; genus Muricea; species Muricea muricata. Next base: position 16,092,044 of record OY979716.1, read on the forward strand.
TGCAACCAATCTCTCGGGACACACGAAACAATGTTTCTCACCCACGTTGGCCGGTGCCCACAATAGAACTGATAAAATATTCTTTTGTACTTCACCACCAACATGGCCGACGTTGCAAAACACGTTGCAAACGAAAATGCAAGGTGTAACATGCCTTGCAATCATAAAGTCACGCAACGTTTTTGCTGCGAGAAGCATTGCACGAATCAGGTTTTACTTTTTGCAAGGATTGCGCAACGCTTCCTGTAATTAACAAAAGAAATCTCTATAGGAAGATGATTGTTTCGCTACTCGCTATCTATCGAGGAATAGATAGCGAGTAGAGTAACCAATCAAATTACAGCATTTGCAATAGTACACTAGTATGATTCTACTAATACATTATAACATCCCTCTTGCAACTTGTCTCGCAATATTTCTGTTGGGCAGCCAATAGAAACTCGCTGTTAAGAAGTAGATCCCAGCCTCTACTGAGACTGCGAGACAAATTGCAAAAAACGCTGCACCATGGAATTCCAATTTTTAAAGTACATTCGTTGTGAGACAGGTTGCATAGTGTACGCATAACAGCGCTTTGCCCAAACCAGATCAACGTTGCCACATCTTATTATACATTAAAGAAAATAGCTACTATGCAATACAGGGTGTCCCTGTGTACACTATTGAAATCACCAATATTATTAACTTTGAATGGTTTAGGACGCTCCTAATTGAAATCACCTATGGCCTAGCTAGCAGAAAATAAATGTTTATTTCAAATTCAAAGGGCACCAACTCGTCTCTTCACAAGTATTTCACTTTCTCAATAAGCTGTTTTTACGCATCTTTGCTTTGAGCTTAGTGCCAACCCCATTGAAATTCTAACTACTCGGGTGAACTCAATAGCGACAGTTTCCGTAAGTACGACCGTGCTACAGTGGACCAGGAATTTGACAAATACAAAAAATGAGCAGTTGTTTTAACATTTATTTTCAGTATGCTATTTCATTTATGCACTAATTTTAATCACATAGTTCATAACATAGTTTATAAGGTGACAATCAAAATAATGGATTTTTTTGTTTTTGTAATATTTCAGGTACAGGCTAGGACTATAATCTATTTGTTAAATAATACATGATTCCTGTGCTGCAGTATATTTATTTGCAAATTTTAGAATCTAATTGTAAAGGGCGGTCTAGGCCACGTCTTGTAGGGGGGTTCGGGGGGGGGCAAATTTTTGAAATTTGAAGCCTGGAAATGCCATTTCCAGCGTTCTGAGCATCGAAATTAATCTTAAAATTTGCGCCTATCGTACTTATTATTCATCCAAAAACGCACAAAAAATCACAAAAGTTAGTCATCAACAAACCTCCGTCCAACATTAACATTACACAACGATCACCATTATAACGGTGTTAGACTTTAAAACTATGTTAAAACAGCAGCAAATTGAAACACCAACGGGAAATGTTCATACTGTACGTCTTCAAACAGCAGCGTCGCGAAACAGCATAATGTTAGTAAGGTAAAAAGTTTAACTCGTAGATCATCTTGAGACAGCACCATCACGATAGTTCAGGAAATACTCAAAGGTGGATAATATTGAAACAGCAGCACAACGGCATTTAGGAAAATGTTAACATGTGGAGCAAGCTGGAACAGCAGCATAACGATACTAGGGTGATATGTTAACTTCTAGAATCACTTGGAACAGCAGTATAAAGATAGTAAGGAAAATGTTAACTTGTAGATCACTTGAACTAGCAGCATATAAGACCATGCTGACCGTAGCAAGCCAATCAGAATAGGGACTTTAAGATAGGGACTACGACAACGGTTGGCCGTCAGCGTTTTTATACGGTGGCCTGGGCCGAGTGCGATAAATTTTTGTTTTGTTGTCGTTTTAGTTTAAAGTTAAGATTTGTCTGCTACGGTTAAGAGTACGGTTTATAAAATATTATTGTTTATTAATGAAGATGGGATGAATGGCATTTCAACAAGTGAGAGATGCTTTGGTTTACGTGTTTGCTGATGGGTTTCTGAGCGATGAAGAGTTTATAATTCTAAATGAATTGTACCAGTCTGTCAATCCAATGTATCCCTACTGGGAATTTCAGCCATTTTCATTGCAAAATTTGGACACAAGCGAATGTGTTGCTGAGTTTTGTGTGAAAAAAGAAGATATTCCTATAGTGGCAGAGGCTTTACAACTTCCTGAACGTTTTACATGCCCTCAAGGAACAGTTTGTAGTGGTATGGAGGGCCTTTGTTTATTAATGAGGAGACTAGCATATCCTTGTCGGTATGTCGACCTTGTAAAAATGTTCGCCCGTCCAGTACCAGAGTTGTGTATGATTTCGAACAAAGTGCTAGACTGGATATATGATAAACATGCGTTTCGCTTAACATCATGGGATCAATTTTTCTTATCACCACCGTATCTAGAGCAATACTATCAGTCAATAGCAGAAAAGGGAAGTCCTTTAAAGAACTGTTTTGGTTTCATTGATGGTACAGTGCGTGCTATAGCCCGACCAGATACGAATCAGAGAACTGTATATAATGGGCATAAAAGGGTCCATGCCCTAAAGTTCCAAGCTGTGGCTCTTCCAAACGGACTTATTGGCAACCTGTTTGGCCCAATGGAAGGTTGTAGGCATGATGCAGCAATGTTGCGAGAATCTCAACTCTTAAATGCACTGGAAAGGAATGCACATACTCAAGCAGGGAACATTCTCTGCTTGTATGGGGATCCAGCATACCCACTTCGACCTCAACTCATTGGACCATATCGTGAAGGAGATTTCCCATTTCTAACAGATGAAATGAAAATGTTTAACAAAGCGATGAGCAGACTTCGTATATCAGTAGAATGGTTATTTGGGGACATAGCAAATTATCTTAAATTTGTTGATTATAAGAAAAATCTGAAGATTGGAATGAGTGCTGTAGGAAAGCAATATACAGTCAGAAATATTAGTACATGTCTTTATGGCAACATCACTTGCAAGTATTTTGAGTTAGACCCTCCTACCCTGCATGATTATTTGCAGCAAATGTAATTAGGAGGCACCAATGGCAAACCATGCCCCATTTGATGAATAACAATGGAAATCTTTGTATAACTAAAATAATTTGTAACTTTATAGTTGTGAAAGTAATATCAATCCTTGTTCAGAATATATAAAAGGAAGGAAACAATGAAAATTCTTTAATTGACAAGCAGAATATCATTGTGCATAACAACATATTGTTTATTAATGAAATTACAATTTTTCACTTCAATATAATTTTATTTTGTTTTAATATTTTTCTTCTAAATGTTTAATATGCCATCACATTTTTGACAAGGAATGATGTATAACATGTATACATTGAATTTATTAATAGCACAACAATTAAAAATTCCCTTTACAATGCATTTATGTATTTGCTTGACTTTCTTACACTGTACAATATAATAAATATGTATATTAAATTTTCACAACTTAGTTAATAAATATGTATAAAAATTGTAATGATCGTTACAAAAGTAAGGAAAATGGAAATAACTGTTACTCCTTAATTAAAGGAGACAATATTGTTCACTCAACACGTTAATGTGTCATTTGAACCTGGTGTGGCCCTTGTTACTGTTCTTTATTAGAAAGTTTTCCTAATAAAGCTATCATAATGTTCTGGCTTTGAATTTGCTGCTGAAGCAATTGCTCCTGTACCTTCAACTGCTGCTTTTGATAATCTGCTTGTATTTGTTGTTGGATGAGAATTTGTTGCTGCTGCTGTTGCATTTGCTCTTTTACTTGATCAAACTTTGCTTGTTCTAGTTGAATCTTCTGCTCATCTAACTCTCTTTTTTCCCTTTGGAGTTGTAGCTGAGAGAGCTGTTTCCTGTGCACTTCTTGCTTCTAAATACTTAAAAGCATCATCGCTTCGAAGTCTTGTTTTTCTTCTTTTTTTTGCACATGTGCCACTGGTGTTTTCATTATCACTGTTATCATCACTGTCATCTGAAGGTCTACGTGCTTTGCTCCAGGTTTTCATTGCTTGATCTCGTACATTGAGCGCCTTTTGCCTTTCACTATCTTGCTTTTTCTCCTCCTTCGGCTGTGATTCCATCAATTCCACCATTTCTTCTAAAAGGGTTTCCTTCTCGGTAAGTGGAACAGGACTGATTCCAGTGGAGTTCTCCTCTTTCCTCATTTTGCTGTCGAACTCAGTTATCAATTTGTTGAAATGTTCCCTCACACTTCGTTGATCCCTAGGCATCTCTTTAACCCCTAGGCATCTATTTAACCCCATCATAATTGTTGAGGTGGGAAGCTAGTTCTGACCACTTTTGGCCGGCTTCTTTTGAACCAACTTTGTATGCATACGGCTCAATAACTCGAACCTCACGAGGAAACAGTAGGTCTTTCGATTCATTCCAACGGAATGTCCCACTACATAACAGTGAAGATTAATTAAAAATATAAATAAATTTAAAACTTACTAAAATAAAACTCTAATTTAGGGGGTACAAACTTACTTGTTTCGAACAATATTTATTACTTTAACTTCAGAATCACTAAAAAATAAAAGAAAAAAATAAAAGCAACTATAATTTTAAAAATACAAGGAAGTATTTTAATAATTGTATGTTATTATTGCTCCAAAGCCCAAAGTGTACAAAAAAAGGCTTTGATAGCACAGCAATACTTTCAAAATTACAAAGACGCTATAAATTTACCTTTTTAATTTACCTTCCTCTTGCACTGTAGTTATAGACACCCTACCACGAGAAAGAAACCAAGTCAAGTAAAATGTTTTTAAAAAATCAAAATGTCAAGTTACATAGACTGTCAGTCTGGCCTGCGACACAGAACATTAAGACTTAATATCGTATAGTAAGATTTAATGACAAAATATACTTATAAAAACTTATAAAGCAACAACTTAATACTCCACAAAAACTCACATTTTGTTTTCGTAGTCAACACAACACAAAACCTGGCCACAACACACCGTACACTGTAGCTGATTTTACGACGGTTGATTTAAGTATGTGAAAACACTCGCCCCAGACCTTTCGCAATTTTTAACCGTGGTCGTGGCAGTGAGGCAAATGCTACGGTTTACAATGGCGCGCTGCGACTTCAGAACGATGTGATATTATCGCTCAAAAAACCCGAAAATACGGGCTGTATTTTTGGGTCGAGTGAGGAATCTTTAACCCGGAATTTATCGCCAAATTGATAAACCTCGATAAAAAAGGTACAAAATCATTCAGAAATTTAAAAAAATTGCAAAAATTAATAAATAGTATTTACAATGCATTTGGCCAACGTACACTCTGGAAAAAATTATCTTTGAAAAATCTGACCGTAGCATATGCTACGGTTGCAACGGTCTGGATCCGCCCCAGGCGGTGTGCGCATAACGACCGCTAAGCATTCTGGTCATTTTATATATTATTTTTTCCACGGATTGATGACAAAAATCGTCCAAAAGCTCTTGATTGTCTTACGTAATTATAATAGAAGACAGAATTGCATTTCTTGGTGGGATTGATGTTTCTGCCTCACTGTGATTTATTTTCAAACATGAAGCGCTGTTTTGATGGTTATTTGATACAAATTTATTTTTATTTCAAACTCAGTCCCCATAAATTTTGAAAAATCTAAAATAGTCATAAACTATTAATAAAACATCAAAGTCATAAAACGTTTGATCGCTCCCCAGTGCTCCCCTCTGGAAAGTCGCATTTTATCGGTTTGAAAGTGACATGTTCTGCTGACATTTTGACAGGATGATTTAAGATGGCCGCGAAAAGATCTAACGTGTTAGAAGGTAATACGCCTGGCAAACCAACAAACAAGCGACAAGTTGAAGAAAAATCAAGGCGGTCATTGTTTAGTAATGAAACGGAAACCACAGCAAACATATTAAACAATGCTTCCTTTGCTATAAAAAAATCTGAAAATTGGTCTCGTGAAGAAACATCGACGTTGGTGCAGTACATCTGCCTGTATTGGAAAGATGCGTGGAGCGATAAATGGGCAATGGTAAAAGATAAAGACTTTTGGGACTCTTGTGCTCTCACTGTTAATAGAGTTTGCCAGTCAGCTAGAACAGGTTTGTATAAATTGTAAAAATATGAGCTATTTTTTTCTATATTGAGATATATTTACTGATAGCAAGCAGTCTTGGCATCAAGAGCAATCCAGTTGTTATTATATTATATTATATTTATATTTATAATATAATATAATATAATAACAACTGGATTGCTCCTAATTGTGTTACTTAGCATTATTTTTTGTACTTTTTTTGCAAAGTGGCTCATGTAGAACAAGGGTTGTAAAACATCTATCAAGAGAGTATGCACCATTGTCTCAGGCCGAGGCATCTTTGAAAATAGACTATGTATCTGGCAATGATATTATTTGCGATGATAGTATTAATTATGATGCATTCACAACTGGTACTCCACAACGTTCAACCAGCATTGATGAGCCGTTGTCTCCTGTGTTTCATTCATCGCCAGTAATGCATAAAAATACCACAGCACATGCAACTGGGGACATAGTCAAAGAGTTTGTGACCTGTTACAAAAACATGTCATCCAGGTTAAAGGAACAACTGCTAAACTATTTCTTTAAACGTGCAATAATGGAACATGGTAGCAAATTTTTAAATTTTGTTGCTTCAGACTTTTTATACAAAAGTTTGAATGTAATATTGACTTTGTTTGAGGCAGGGAAGCACAATTTGGTGTGTCATTTATTTGAATGTCTGCAGCAACAAGAAACCTCCGGAAGCACAAGATATCCTTTGGACCAAATGCCATATGGCTTACTTGATTATAACATTAGATTTTTTGCTAGTTCCCAAACAAGACAGCTTGATTGTGAGGAACACTATGCTTCATGGACTGAGACCATGTTTGCACATTTCAGCCATTTTGAAACTGTTTGAATGTTATATTCAACCCTGTTAATATGTTGGCTAGTGAAGTGCTGACAGTCACCACTAAGATGGAGTTTCACTACCACCTAAAGTAAAGCATATATAAATAGTAAATACTTTTTGTGGTATTACTATTAATATCATAGTAGCTTTGCTGCTGTTGTTGTTAATGATGTTGTCAAAGCAAGTTATTCCAGATAAATATAACTTTCAATGTAGATATTTAGTCACTAAACTATAAACATATACGACAATTCTTCATGTCGTTTCTTTATGTCGTTTCTCTCCTGTATTTTTGTAATTCTATATACTGTCGTTATTCATGTTAAGATCTTTTAGTATGATGTTTCTTTTAATTCACTGTGTGTATTTGTATATTTAGTAATTTTTAGTGTGTGTTTTTTTTTTGTAATTTATTTATATTGTGCATAAGCCCCCAAGATAAGCATTATTTTTTTTGCTTTTGGGGCAAATGCTTTATAAAATATGTTTATATAAAAAAAATATATGATACTTAATCAAGGCCGGCAAGAGGGGGGCAGGGGGGCAAAGTGCCTGGGACCCAGACTGATTAGGGGGGGCTCGAAATCTTGATAAACATTTCTTCATTGTGCTGCTGTCAAGAGGGTTGGGGGCTTGTAGTGTGTAATGGGTACTGGGGCCCGACCACGGCTCTCACCGGCCTTGTTTAGTTTCAACAAAAGATACCTCCTCGCATCCATAAGTTAAAAGATCTGAATCTTTTGTTATGGCAAAATCAGCCAGTTTATTTTCTAACACAAAGGTGATCTGTGCATCAGATTCGTATGGGGATACCACATATGAAATGTTTTTTGATAAGCAAATCTAAAGGATTAAAACAACAATTTAGATACAAAATATTCAGAAAATGTAACAACTGAGATTATTTCCAAAGAAATTATTTTAAAAACCTATTTTTTAAAATATTTTAATCAACCCTGATTCAACAAGAACCTTGACACAAGTTGTCACGTCTTCACAGAGTATAGATGCCCCTTGGGCTCGAAGCTTGTTTGCCTCATTGACAGTGATTCCACAGGATTCTGCCCTTTTTAGGTATTCATTATGCTCTCTGTTGGGTGCTATAAGAACACAGTTATTTTCTTAGTATGCAGGGGCTGGTTGTATCAAAGGCGTTTAGCTTAAACGGTGGATAAGTGAAATTTAAAAATTACTTTTACATCTAGTACGGAACCGAAATTATGAGTTTAGTAGAGTAAACATTTAGTTTTATATATAATTGTTCTTCTAAGGTCAAATAACTTTAGCTAGTTTGTTTATACAACATGCAAACTTGTTTTATATTTTTGACTTATCCACCGTTTAAGCTAAACGCCTTTAATACAACCGGCCCCTGTTAGGTAAATAACCCGCTCCGTTATATTGTAATCACATTGCATGTAGTAAGTTATAATCTGCAAAATTCCAAACCTTTGCCTATGCTCAGCCAGGTTTGCTTTCGCAGGTAATGGCAATCCGTCGAATACAATAAACGGAATCACCTCAGCCCTTACAACAACAGATAAATACTTTTCGAAAGTTTCTGCGAATCTAAAAATATATCACAGCAAAAATAATTATGTATTGCAAGGCTTGAAGCAAACCAGTATTAAATATTTAACTCACCTTGAGCGATTTCCAGTCGCTGAAAATGATAAAACGAATGCTTCATGTATCCAACATGAAGCGTCATTGCGTCAATAGCGGCTGTCTTGCCTGAAAGTTGCGCCAAGTTTACGTTCTTACGGTAATTTTTCAGGAACGGCAACAAACAATTAATACCCAATTTTGCAATTCAAATCTCAAACACTAAGATGTTCACTCAAGCACGTTCCGTACTACGGTGGCCCAGAGATGACATGCTATCAACACACTTAAATTTTAATTTTCGCGACTTTTTTCGCGAGTCGCGACTTTTTTCGCGATTTTATTCGCGACTTTATTCGCGACTTTTTTCGCCACTTTTTTTGCGATTTTATTCGCGACTTTTTTCGCGACTTTTTTCGCTACTTTATTCGCGACTTTTTTCGCGACTTTATTCGCGACTTGGACTTTGAGTTCTGTGATTGCATTGCAATCGTGTGATTGTCTGGACTCATGGACGTCGACATGGCAACATGCGAAGCATCAAACGAGGCAGAGTCAATAGAAAAGGTACAAATTACTTTAAATATGTTTAATTCACTGAGGTTTTTTTCGAATGCTATAATTAATATTGTCTTTTATACCACTACTAATATATGAATATGACTGGGATATATTAATCATCAATTCATCATATGGGTTTAGGTGTGCAGATTTCTAAAAGATAGAAATGTCGAAAAAAATGTTGTAGAGGTCTTCAGAGAAGAGAAGGTACAGTGCAATATTAAATAATTTACAAATAATTGTATTAAATTGCACTGCGCACTTGTAATACTATTCCGGGTTTGAGATCAAACGGTGATTACTATGACGTACAATATCCGCCAAAATTGTACAGTAGATTTGTACAATTGTACTTCCAATATACGTGTAAGTTTGCATTTCAACATTCAACATTCAATTCCTGTTCATAATCGAACATTGTAAAGTTTACGATTCTTGGATTTGTTTTCATTTTTCAGAATTGAACATTGTAGATCGCTCTGTTCAACTTCCTACTTTTCATCATTGGACATCGTAATTTACGATTTCCAACTTCCAACCGCAATCCAATCTAGAACCGTCTGCGCGGGCTCAACCATTCACCAATTTTCACCCAGTAGGGTAGAGAACGGTTAATCAATTCCACCCGTTATACCCCCGATAGCTGAACTTTTTGCCCTAGCAACCGAGATTATGCAAATTATGATGCGGAATTATACAAATTAATTATGATAAGGATTATACAAGATGGCGGCCGATAAAATAAGCGAAGTTCGTTCGTCTCTTTTGAAAGCCGTGGAACGTCTTTGCGAGATGCATCAAACACACAAGGTATTTGTTTAAACGTTTTTAATGTGAATTCTTAGTTATTAAAGGAAATACATGTACCTATACTAATTACTATCACAATATTCCGAGCTTTCCATTTAAAATCTTTGTTCACATGATGACATTAATCGAAGTGTTAACATTTAAAAATACATTCTCTAGCATATTCTTATTACAATCAGATTAGATAAGCAATTATTTTTGAGGAATGGTCTCAACTAGCAACGGAACGATCGAAAACAAAATCATTTTGCAAATCATCACATTGTCGTAGACTGACGTCATAGAGTAATTATAATTTATATTTAAAAAAGGGAATAAATTAAGAACTGTCAATCAAGTGAGCACGCGGTCGAAGCGAATTCGATGAAATAAACAACATAGCGAATATACAATCATTGCGAGAGACGAGACTATATTCTAACACTTTATTACGAAGATTTTGCGAGCGTGTGACTAGAGACGGGATTAATTGTATTGGTTTAAGATATATTTGTCATATTATTAAAATTACAACGTTTGAAAAATTCGTGAGTTATACTTTACGATTACGGGGGCATTCAAAACAAAATTTACTACATCTGGCACCTCCGACGGGATAAAAGAGATATAGCTTGAAACACAGCAAAGATACGCCATCTTCGGCGATGGAGACCCCTGAGAATAAACTAAAGACCAAGTTGATACAGCTACAAATGACGGTGAGTAGAACTGGAAAGGTATTAAACACCGAAAGTTCACAGGCTATAGAGCGTCAGCAAGCGTCGCTGAAAACAATAACAACCGAGATAGAATTACTGAGAGGCAAGTCGAAGCGAAGAAAATTACGGACAAAGAGAGTCCTGAAGAGATCGAGAAATGGGTTGGTGACATTGATGGAAAGTTGATTTCGGCAGACGTCGAACTTAAGCGACTACAAGAATGGCAGGATAACGTTTCAAGAGAGGAGAAACAACGCCAGCGAGAAGAGCAGCTCGAACATGAACGGCAAGTTTATGAAGCGAAAATAAAGATGAAGTCTGAATTAAAAATTCCAAGCGAAAGTGGCAGCAGTAAGGACGAGATACAAGCGAAGTTGCCAAAGTTAACAATTACAAAGTTTAACGGAACATTTCAAGATTGGACGAGATTCTGGAATCAATTCAGTGAGACAATCGATAAAACTGGGATTCCAAACGTGACAAAATTTGCTTATTTACGCGAATTACTCAATGTGAATGTAAGGAAAACGGTAGAAGCTCTTCCGTTTACCAGTGAGGGCTATACGAGAGCAAAAACCATTTTAGAAGAGAAGTATGGGAAAAGATGCGAGATTATTAAAGCATATACAAAACAAATTCTCGAACTTCCGGTCATACCAAATGTAAACATTAAGAAAATTCACGAGTTTTACGATACTTTGATGTACGCCGTGCAGTCGTTGGAAACTATGGGAGGATTGCAACAAGTAAATGGAAATGTCGCCTTAACGTTAGAAAAATTACCAGGAATTCGTGGCGATCTTACAAGAGTCGATTCGGACTGGGAAAATTGGGATTTCGTTAAACTGGTCGAAGCTTTGCATCGTTGGACGCGAAGAAATCCAATCGAACAGTCGAGTGAAACAAGATCCCGGGATCGTGACTATCGTCGACCCCCTCCCCCGGGAAAATTATATCAGGCACGTGATCAAGATAAACCGCGAGGGTGTGTGTATTGCGAAGATAAAAGTCACAAGTCAAATGAATGCACAAAGGTGGAAACGGTTTCGGAGCGAAGGCAGATTCTAGCAAAACATCGGTTGTGTTTCAATTGCACCGGGGGGAACCACAGGGCAGCAGAGTGCCCTAGTAAAAATAGTTGCCAACAATGCGATCGACGTCACCACACATCAATCTGTGATCGGGCGGTGAAGCAAGAGGAAAATTCCGGGGGGACGGCAAAAGTAAAAAGCTCTATACTACAAATGAATCCAGTGAAGGTGTTTTTCCAGTTGTGAATGTGAGTGTAAATGGCATATTGTGCAGAGCTTTGATAGACTCTGGTGCAGGAAGCTCATATGCATCAGCGAAGTTAATACACGAGCTACAGCTCAAACCAGTAAATGTGCAAACAAAGAAGATTGACATGCTGATGTCTTCAAAGCAAGCGCGTTTAGAGACCTACGAAGTTAAGATTGAATCAACTACCAACAAATTCACCATGACAACAAATCTTATCAAAGTCGATAAACCTGAATTGCTTTTCATCGAGAATCCCAACTACGAAAACCTTGTCCAAAGCTGCCCACACCTGAAAGGAGTGAAAATCGAAGATCGAGACAAAAAGGCAAAGCTTCCTGTTCATGTTGTTCTTGGTAACGGAGACTACTCCAGAATAAAAACTGAGACACGGCCAAGAGTTGGTAAGGACATGGAACCAGTTGCAGAGCTGACTCAACTAGGATGGTTCTTGATGTCGCCCGGGAAAGAGTTCGACCGAAAGAGAATGTTGCTCACACAAACCAATCAGTTGGATTTTGAACGGTTATGTCGCCTTGACGTCCTGGGCCTAGAGGATGCTCCAGAACATGACCAACAGATAGTTTATAATGAGTTCAAGGAACAGCTTACCAGAAGCCCGCAAGGCTGGTATGAGACGGGGTTACCATGGCGAGGGAATCTCCAATCATTACCAACGAATGAGCGAGGGAGCATGCGTCGGCTCGGAAGCCTGGTGACTAAACTAAAACGTGAGAATCTCACGAGTGAGTATGATGCCATTATTCAAGACCAAAAGAAGAGCGGAATTGTCGAGCCAGCCGAAAGTCCAGCAATTGGGGTGGAGTTCTACTTGCCCCACAAGCCAGTAGTGAGAGAAACGGCGAAAACTACCAAAGTGCGCATTGTGTACGACGCGTCGGCGAGAGAAACACGCGATAGCCCGTCACTCAACGACTGCTTGTACCCAGGCCCCCCGTTACAAAACAAGCTGTGGGATGTACTTCTTCATCAGCGTGGTTACACTGTCGTGATATCCAGGGACATTCAAAAGGCTTTCCTACAAGTCAGGGTCAGAGAAAATGAGCGGGACGCCTTAAGATTCCATTGGCGTTGTGAAGAGGATTCACAATTAGAAACGTTGAGATTTACGAGAGTGTTATTTGGGTTGGCATCCTCGCCATTTCTTCTCGCCGGGGTGATCGAGCAACATCTCAGTTCATGGGAAGAAAGGTATCCTGACATCGTTGCAGAGCTGCGCAAGAGTCTATACGTTGATGATTTGCTCTCCGGTGGGCAAACTATTGCAGAAGCAGCGGATCGGAAAGAGAAGGTTGTCAAAGTATTCGAAGACGCAACTTTCAAGTTACACAAGTGGAATTCCAACGCAAGTGAACTTGAATTGAACGGTGAAGTAACAGTGGGAAACGATGAGGAAACGTACGCCAAACGGCAGCTAGGTGGGGACTTAACCCAGACAACTATGCTTGGGTTAAAGTGGAACAAATCGAAGGACACTCTAACTGTTAGCTTTCCAGCTGTTGATACCAACACCACTACTACCAAACGCACGATCCTTAGCAAGTTAGCGAAAGTCTATGACCCCCTAGGTCTGGTGTCGCCCATCATTTTGCAAGGGAAGATGATCTTTCGCGACGTGTGTAAAACAAAAGCACTATGGGACGCTGACATTCGAGAACCACTTAGTAAACGCTGGAGGGATTGGGAAAAGTCGTTGCCAAGTGAAGAAACAGTGCCTCGTCCGATAGTGAATTATCGAGAGCCAGTGTTGAATGTAGAACTCCACACTTTCGGTGACACCTCTACTAAGGGTGTTGGAGCGGTAGTATACTCCGTAGTACGACAGCCATCTGGAACCACACAGCAACTGGTCGCAGCGAAATCGAGACTGGCCAAAGAAGGTTTGACGATCCCGCGCCTAGAGTTGATATCGGCGCACATGGCAACGAATCTAGTAAAGAATGTTCAAAACGCACTACAGAATCTTCCCGAACCAACGATTTACGGCTGGCTAGATAGTACCGTCGCCCTTTATTGGATCCATGGAGAAGGACAATATCGTCAGTTTGTTTCAAATCGAGTATCCAAGATAAAGCAGCACCCAGAGATAACATGGAGACACGTGCCCACGAAGGACAATCCGGCAGATATTGCAAGTCGAGGGGGATCCCTGTCTGAGACACCTTTGTGGTGGAATGGTCCTGAGTGGCTGGATGATCCAGAGAAATGGCCAGAAAACCTTGCAACTGAACCATCCGCGGCGACGGAAGCTGAAGTGAAAGCGGTACGAGAAGTCATATATACGGCAAAAACGCAGCGAGAACCAGACGGCCTAGACCAGGTGTTGGAGAAGCACGACCTTCATCGTACCATCCGAGTATCTGCCTGGATCCTGAGGTTCACAAATAACTGCAAAACGCATGAGAAACAACGGGGTCCGCTGACAACCCAAGAGATCGAAAACGCTCGTCTGTGGTGGATCAAGCGAGCCCAACAAGATAGTGACATGGAGAAAGATCGAGAGCAGCTTAACCTACAAGAAAACGCGCAAGGATTAACTGTATGTCATGGTCGTATTCAGGGTCATGATCCAGTGTATCTGTCGAGCACCCACCCGTTCACGGAAAAATTAGTACAAGAAGCACATTTGCGAACGCTCCACGGGGGAGTTGGACTAACTATGACCCAGATCAGGAGGAGGTATTGGATACCCAAGTTGAGAAGCTTAGCGAAACGGCAGATCAAATCCTGCTACGGCTGTCGCAGATTCCAAGCCGCTGCTGTTGTCCAGCCGCCCCCAGGATTGCTACCAAAAGATCGTACCGAGGGAAATCACGCGTTTCAAGTCGTCGGCGTCGACTACGCTGGTCCGCTGGAATACCGTAAGAAATCTGGAAAGGATGGAAAAGCATATATAGTCTTGTATACTTGCAGTCTTAGCAGGGCGCTTTACCTAGAATTGACATCTACCATGGAAACGAGAGAGTTCCTTCCAACCTTGAAGCGATTAATTGCGAGACGTGGGAGGCCAGAAAAAATTTATTCTGACAATGGACGTACCTTCGTGGGAGCAGCGCGGTGGATAAAAACGGTGATGGGTGATGAGAAAATTCAAGATTTCCTCGCTTGCCAAGAGATTAAGTGGCAATTTAATCTAAGTCGCGCCCCCTGGTGGGGCGGACAATTCGAACGTATGGTAGGGCTTGTCAAGAATTGTCTGTTCAAGAGTATCGGAAGTGGTTGCCTGACGTGGGAAGAGTTAGCAGACGTGTTGTTGGACATCGAAATCACACTCAACAACAGACCTCTGAGTTATATCGAGGACGATTTACAGAATCCAATCCTAACACCGAACTCTCTTATGTTCGTATCATCAAATGTTTTACCGGAAATGGAATCGCACCGTGTTGATGACAGAGATCTTAGAAAGCGAGCCAAATTCCTAAAGCGTTGCAAAGATGCAGTTTGGAAACGATGGACAAACGAGTATGTGCGGGGTTTACGTGAACGACACATCATGCTCAAGGGAAAGCCACTCAGCTTATCAGTTGGGGATGTGGTTATAATCAAATCCGACGAAAGAAATAGAGGGGAGTGGCCTCTGGGTATTGTAGAGCAGCTTACGAAGGAAAAGATGAAGTTGTAAGAGCAGTAAAATTACGAGCTGGGAAAAGCTTCGTGGAACGACCAGTACAACATTTGTACCCATTAGAGCTAAGTTGTGATAAGCAAGCCAACCAGAAGACTATGGAGTTGAACGTGGAAGCCACTGAGTTCAGGCCGAGAAGAGACGCGGCGGTTGCAGCAAGAATTCGTAACCAGCAGCTAGCTGACGACTGAACGATAAACATACGGAGACACTTTAAGTCTATCATTACAGTTACATTGTTGAGTTGAACATATATAACGGTTGAGACATCAGGTGGAGTCAGTCTACTGTTAGGCATATATCTCCAGTGGAGATATATGGGGGGAGTGTGTCGTAGACTGACGTCATAGAGTAATTATAATTTATATTTAAAAAAGGGAATAAATTAAGAACTGTCAATCAAGTGAGCACGCGGTCGAAGCGAATTCGATGAAATAAACAACATAGCGAATATACAATCATTGCGAGAGACGAGACTATATTCTAACACTTTATTACGAAGATTTTGCGAGCGTGTGACTAGAGACGGGATTAATTGTATTGGTTTAAGATATATTTGTCATATTATTAAAATTACAACGTTTGAAAAATTCGTGAGTTATACTTTACGATTACGGGGGCATTCAAAACAAAATTTACTACAACAAATAGCATAGCCATCGTAAATAAATTGAGCCAGCAATCAGCAATGCCATGCAGTTAGAGCACAACAATACAATGCAACTATATATTACAACTATAATCAACACAATAATAGACAATAATTGTTACTGAATTGACCCCAAAAAACATACAGGATTTTAACTTGCCTAATATATTAATCCCGGCATACTGTAATATCACACACATGCTATCCTGAAATAACATTATGTTAATTATGTACGTGTTTAACTAATTTTTTTTATTATTGAATGTTTCATTTGTGAAGAACCTTTTTCTATGAATGAAATAGCAGAACACCAAAGATTGGTCCATCCTGATGATTTTTCACCTCCAACGGTTAGCTAGCTGTAGCAGTAGTGTGTAACATCAGTCTGCTGCAACTAGCACTGCTGACTGTAATACATGTATGAAGCAAATACTTGGTAGTAAATTTTGCAGCTAAAAATGTAGGATTGGAATAATTTTTGAAACAAAAATATCAAGAGAATCATTCCTGGGGGGAACAAGGGGGGAGGGCATGGCCCTTACACAGTCACACACTTTTTACACACAATTCTGTAATTTTAAATTCACTGTAACCGAAAATCATTGCCTACTAGTTATTGACAATTGAGACTGCAAAACATGCCAAATATGTGGGTTATAATATATATGCTCTTATTTCAGAAACAAAAGACTATTGATACTATTGTTGATTTGAGGTAGTAAAAATGTATAAACTGGGCTAAAAACATTTAATTCAGATACTCAAAATCTCAAATTGACATTGCCAGTGCATGTAATGTAGTGCAAACTGCATGAAATGTTTTGAATTCACTGAAAAATTCAATGAAACCAAATAAATAAAATTTAAGGCCCTTTTTCAGGCCGTCACTTAATACATTGTTTCAGACTTTCAGGTATTGAAATTAGGTAGTGAAAGGGCGTATTCTTTTCAAGGCACACGTGGTATAAGTGAGGGGCCAAAATTTGGAATTTTTAAAATATAGTCAGGCTTTCATTCTAGGCTTTTAATTGAAATGTAAAGGTACGGACAACTATGTCATAAAATTAGTACTAATTAGTGATTGAAGAAGCATACGTTTTCTTGCTCATATAAAAATGTTTTCAGTTTCAAGTAGAAGCTGATGTGTTTGATAGCAATCTATGCTATATGTGACTATAGTCTATAGTACGACAAAATGATTTTGTTTTCGATCGTTCCGTTGCTAGTTGAGACCATTCCTCAAAAATAATTGCTTATCTAATCTGATTGTAGTAAAAATATGCTAGAGAATGTATTTTTAAATGTTAACACTTCGATTAATGTCATCATGTGAACAAAGATTTTAAATGGAAAGCTCGGAATATTGTGATAGTAATTAGTATATGTACATGTATTTCTTTTAATAACTAAGAAATCACATTAAAAACGTTTAAACAAATACCTTGTGTGTTTGATGCATCTCGCAAAGACGTTCCACGGCCTTCAAAAGAGACGAACGAACTTCGCTTATTTTATCGGCCGCCATCTTGTATAATCCTTGTCATAATTAATTTGTATAATTCTGCATCATAATTTGCATAATCTCAGTTGCTAGGGCAAAAAGTTCAGCTATCGGGGGTATAACGGGTGGAATTGATTAACCGCTCTCTACCCTACTGGGTGAAAATTGGTGAATGGTTGAGCCCGCGCAGACGGTTCGAGATTGGATTGCGGTTGGAAGTTGGAAATCGTAAATTACGATGTTCAATGATGAAAAGTAGGAAGTTGAATAGAGCGATCTACAATGTTCAATTCTGGAAAAATGAAAACAAATCCAAGAATCGTAAATTTTACAATGTTCGTTATGAACAGGAATTGAATGTTGAATGTTGAAATGCAAACTTACACGTATATTGGAAGTACAATTGTACAAATCTACTGTACAATTTTGGCGGATGTTGTACGTCATAGATTACAGACTAGCACCGGCGCGAAGCTGGAGTGCGATTTATAGTCACACAAGCTTGATTATAGACCAAAATAGAACGACACGAAATGCAATTACCAATGTTCTACTCTATCATATTTATTTTGAAATCTTTTAAAATTATTCTTGTTCAGTAATACAAATGACTCCCCCCATAGGCAGCCCAAAACTTGGTGTAGAACGTTCTAAATGTCGAATTGATTTTCAATATGGCGCGCGACAAGTTCAGAGGAATGGGGAGAGTTTTAACAACAAATCGACATTTAGAACGTTCTACACCAAGTTTTGGGCTGCCTATGCTCCCCCCTGGATTTCGTGAAGTTCTAGCTTAGCAATGAAATTTTATCATAGAAGTAATAGATATAGTCTATATAGTATGCATACTTCTATTTTTTCAACGTGAAAATTTTGTCGCCACAAAAGGTTGGATTTTTAAAGGCATTTTGACTAGTTTCAGACTCCTGCAAGAGAAAATTACGCGCGGCGAAAGGAGTGCGACTTTCGTTTTTCAAGCAATCTCGTTCCCCGAGCACGCGATCTTCTACGGAAAGGAACGAGTGGCTCTGGGATAATCCATAACCGGAAGCCCAGAATCTGGGCATTGCTTGTAATGTAATATATACTGCGCATGTACGAAAGGCAACCGCGAAGTGTGAACCTTTTATCATCTTTGTTTATGTTTCAAAACTACATTTGTGCCTTTAAACGTGGTAATTAAAACCTGTCAATCAAACAGTTGGAACTGTGAAACAAAAAATGTGTAATTGACAAGTTTTAATTAGCACGTTTTAAAGGCACACCTCTACGTTTGAAACGTAATTACGTGAACAAGTATGATAGGAGGATGTGTCGCGGTTGCTTTTCATACATGCGCAGTACAAGTAATGCCCAGATTCTGCGCTTCCGGTTATGGATTATCCCAGAGAGATTGGGCTCTCGCGAGAAAAATTGGAGACATGATTCGTGAACCAGTACACATTCTATCGATATAGTATTTATTATAGATATCGATATAGTTATTACTAGTATTTTATACACATATAACAGGAATCATTTAAAAAAATTATGAACCGGCGATAATCGAAACACAAGAGGGTGTATACATGTTATAGACCTTTATCAGTTAGTTATGTGATAGAGTTTTCAATTGGTGCTGTTATCTCAATTATTTGTCTTACTTAAAGTTAAACGTCGGGTCGTCGAATTTTTTGCATAATATTCACGTGATAGTCGGTCAGTCTCACACGCTGTTTGTGGCGTCTTAATAGTTTTCAACTCAACTTCGGATCAAACAAAATCTAGGTTATTTTTATGTTACGAGTCACAAATGTATTGCCTGTGACCTCATCATGAATTCGAGACTGGGATCAAAGAACGGAACACTTGTGATGAACATGAAGGAATAACCAAAATATATATACATTGTAAGCACTATAAATATATTGTAAGCACAAATATCTTGGAAACTGATAGCAACAGGGACCGCGGAGCGTATTTAAAAGTGGGATGCTTACCTTCCGTCCCTGCTTTGGGCGGCACTTCGTCATATTACGGCTCCATGCCGTCGCTCGCAAAAAAAATTCATCCGCATCAAAAAGTGGGGGACCATGGCCCCCCGCCCCTCCCCCCCCCCGGCTCCGCGGTCTCTCAGCAATAGCAAAACAAAAATACAGCATATTTCACACGAATAATTGTGCTTTATGAAGCGTGGACAAAAAGTGAGCGTTTTAAAGGTTTTTTTGAGCGATGAGA
The DNA here is from genome assembly GCA_963855995.1 of Muricea muricata. NCBI lineage: Eukaryota > Metazoa > Cnidaria > Anthozoa > Malacalcyonacea > Plexauridae > Muricea > Muricea muricata. The sequence goes on from OY979716.1 coordinate 16,111,942, forward strand.
ATTTGTTTTTCAAAACTGTGTATGCGGGTGGCACCCATGCAGACAATTCATCGGCATCTTTTTGAACTTTTTTCTTCATCTATTGGCTGGAATTTGAGAAAAAACAATATCACCTATTAATAGGTGAAGACAAGAAAGTTCAAAAAGATTATGTCAACGCTGCAAAATGATTTTATTTTATTTTTTAAAATCTAGATGGATTTTGTTGCTATTCAGAAGGCAACTGATAAAGACCTAGAAGTGCTTGGTTTGACAAAAAAAGGTGACTTGTTTGCTTTAAGGTCTTTTGTTGATTGCAATACAGCAAGTGAAAAAGTGTGTGAGGAACGCGTACAGAAGAAAAAGAAGTTGTTGCAACTTGCTAAGGAGATTAAGACTTCAAGGAAGAAAGAGAGACCTGGAAATTCTGAACCTAATATGGCGCTGGCATCTGAGCTTGGTGTTGCTGAAAAACCGAAGTGTAGTACAAGAAAAATACAAGTTGGTTGGTTGCATTACGATTCTTCCAAGAAAAAGTACATATCAGTACGTTACTCTAAAGGTGGTGGTTCGCGTGAATTATCTGTGAATTTGAATGCAGGCCTCAGAGAAATCATTCAATCTACAAAGAAACTTTTTTTTCCAGATGGAAAAAGTTTTTATGGCAATGCCATAGACATGACTTTCGCCCTTGGACGATTTGATTGTAAAGTTATAGAAGCGGAGAACTTTTCCATTGGAAAGTACATAAGTGATAACAACTTGACAAGGGTTCGGCTGTACCTAATGTCAAAGCATGACGAGGAATGCAGTAGTCATGAATTGCCTGAAGCCCCATTCGCCACTGGAGGATCAACTAACAAAGATCATGTGAATGAATATACTACTTATGGTAGTACATATAGCAATAGGGATTCTCTTGTTGGCACATCTACTGAAAGAGCACTGTTGAGAGAGCAACAAAATGAAGATTTACGAAGATCACTTGAAGAAGACCAAGCTAAAAATAGGCACGAAAGTGAAGAGACAGCTAAGGTAGAAACATTAAGGCGCCAACAGTGTTTGCAAAGTGCTCGAGAGTCAAGAGTTCCAGCTGCTCCTTGTCCTGGTATACCGTATGTTCGAGTTTCTGCCCGTCATCCATCTGTCGGTGTGCAGACCCGATCATTTTGTGAGTTTGAGAACATGGCAGCAGTGTACGATTGGGCAGGGAGTCTTGCACTTACTCCCGAATTTTTCATCTTATCAAAGTGTGATGCTCCTGGTATATTATTTCCTGACACATCGGTTACACATGTAGACAAACATTTGTTAAGTACGACAGAAAGTGATTCCATGCCCTCGTATCCTGGAAATCACATAGACTTCATTGGATTTGGTTCAACTAAGCATGATAATCTGGAGTCACTGGGGACACCATTTTGCGAAACACTACCAGCACTTTGCGTGGAGGTTGAAAATAAAAAAGGTAAGGCTTGGGGATTATAGTTGTCAAATCTTTAGGCACTGTGTCTTTTTCATATGGGTGGTTGTCATAATATAGTAACTTTTAATTGGTTAACTTGTCAAAAATATGTTTAAATATTTACCCTCATCCAGTGAAATGTTCATGGTAATATCTAATTTTACCTGCTGCTAAACTGCAGTCATCTACTGCATGCGTAATATAGAATGATAAAGCAGCAGTATGTTCATGTTGCCACTATATACACAACCAAAAACGCCTCAGACTTGCTGCAACCTGCACGTTTTTGGCTGTGAACTGCGCATGTAAAAATTATGTGCGAATTAACTGTTTTGTTGATCCTGTTGCACGCACTGATCTGAAACTACAACTGGATAAAGCTTCTGCCATACATAAATTAAGCCAATGGCGGCCATGTTGGACTATCCACTATAAATTGGTACTATTGACGTAGTAGAAGAGAGTTGTACAGTTTTAGGTTATCGGTGGGAGTGGATAAACATCGTGTGAATAAAAATTTTTTACAAATAATGTCTTTTTCGTTTTAAATTTGCCGCTGAATAACTAACGAGGGTAGTCCAAGATGACCGCCATGAGTTTATTATCACGTGTTTTAAACCTTCTTAGAGCCATTAGAAAAGTCGTGGCAAGCTATGTCTTCGCAGTTAATATGGAAAAGTCATTTGCTTGATAATTTGACCAGTTTTTACATGTCGCGATTTGATTTGCAGAAATTTTGATCGATTATAGTATATCATCTCATTATAAATATGCTGGCTTCAAAATTGAGTCACTGAATTCAAAAGAATGCTTTATCCAGTTATTTTTCAGATCAGTAGTTGCAACTAAAAATTTATAAATATACATCATACGTAATTAAACCTCTTCCCCTGCAGGTTGCAGTTTCTCGAAGACAAGGACGTCCTGACAATTGAGGACAAACCACCTCAACAAATGCTTACTCATGATGTCCAATTGTAAGTTAAAAATAAAATATTCAGCTTATTTAGAAAATTATCTGAAGCGCAATGTATATTAATGCGTACTGTTGTCACTGTCACAGTTTTTTAACATTTCAATATTGTCAGATAATTAATAATAGTCTCCTTAACGTACCAGTCTCATTTGGTATCTCTTCTAAACTCAGAGACCACATCTATGCAGTATGCCGTAGGTCTATATTTTGCATTATGTATGGTATTATCAATAAGATTTTTCATGTAATATAATGCTAATAAATTTGACGTAACTTTTGTCTTTGAAGGGAAAACTTTAGCGATGACCAGAACCTAATGTCACACGTAAGTTGTTTAAGTTCAAATTTCAAATCTTAGAGCAATATTTCAATTCACGAGGTAATAAGCCAACCATCCACCTATTTTTACACAATAATACTGGACACTTGATGAAGTACGTTGATCGACTAGTAGATTCAGGTATAGGTGATACATGCATATATGATTTAGTAATCCCAGCGTCTAAGATGTCGTTTGGAATATTCCGCTCGCAATTGAACTACCGTCTTTTGCACATCAATAATTTTGAAATATTATACCTCAACTATTAAGTTTTTTTAAGGCAGCCAGGTATAATTATAATTGTCACGTTTCGCTAGCTACTCTGTACGTGTTCGACAAATTAACGTACTCGCTGAATGTTGCAAATCGGTAGAGAATATTGGATGGACTAATCTTGCAAAAATTTATATCTCTTTGAACATAACTCAAACCCTATCCTAATAGCAACCCTGCCACTTTGTCATAGGAATGGATGAATGGAGCTTTACAAATTTAAATCTCCATCAGTGGAGCTTGATCCTATGCATGACCAGGGCTCAAAATAACGGACGAAATGACTCAGGTGAAAATGACAACTTCATTCAACGATCAAAATCTATTTTTACCAGTCAAAAATACCGACTTTGCATTTTTTGCTTTTTTTGTTTGCTCTCGTGTATAATTCTTGGAGAGGGCGCGAAAATGTGGCCTTTCAAAATGACCGGTAAGGTAAAAATTAACCATTCAACATGTATTTTTTGGCCGGTCATTGTCCGTTGATCGGCTGTTATTTTGGGTCATGTGCATGGTCAAATTTCTAGATAAATGATAAACAAGTATATAATCTATTTCTATCAATCATTACTTATTTTACTCAGGACACAACAACAACATGTGCGCATCCCCAAGAGTCGTCTGGCCAAGTCCATGATTCATCCGATGTAAGTGGTGATTCGTATGGTGAATACACTGGATCACTTGCAGCTATTGAGAATCACCAGGGATCAGTGAATGATCGAGGAAATGAGAATAACCATTCGAAACCTATTAGGTAATGTCTTATCTTCTTCCCTACACATGTCAAGTGTCCCAAAAAACATTAACATATTTCATATTTCCTATTCTATTAAAAATGACAAAGAATTTCTAAAGAATACAATTTTTAATGGCCCGCTTTGAGACACCCTGCACAACCATGTGAGAACAAGTGCAGTCCGTTGTCTGTGTATATGTATATGTATGCATGGTGTCCGCCGTGCTTATTTGACTACATACCCAAGAATAAGGATCGTATTCAACTGATCTTATCATTTGCACAGATCTTCGCATGTATTAAGCCATATTTAAGCGAGTATGCAACATTATTGAAATCGTTTGAACACTGCGTTGAGCAATTTTCAACGATGTTGGATCAATTTTGACTATGTTCCTTCCAACACTGTCAACCCACGTTTAAACAGGGTTTTACACTTTTGAGTAATTATGTATTCTATTTCGATAATTTCATGAATACTGTATGACATGTCGTTCCTTATTTTCTTCATAACTTTGCTAACAGGAAGGACATCGGGGTAAGATAGCTTCCAATTATTCCTGTTTCTTCCTTTTGTTAGGGTCTTGAGACTGAGACGATCCCGTGTTATGGAAGATCTTCTTAAAGAGTTCCGTACTGTAGATATAATGACTTGTCAAATAAAAGTTATCATGATTGATTATCATGGAAACGCGGAAAAAGGTGTTGACTCTGGTGGCATCTTTCGTGACGCCCTTGCAATTTTTTGGCAAGAATTTTATATTTCTTGCTGCCTTGGAGAGAGAGGAAGAGTTCCGTTTTTGAGGCACGATTTCCAAACCGAAAAGTGGACAGCGGTAGCCCGCATTATCGTCAGGGGATATTTGGATCTAGGATACTTTCCAGTGACACTAAGCCATGCATTTGTCATCTCTGCAATGTTTGGGGAGAAGGCAGTGTGTGAAGATATCCTTTTACGATCGTTTAAACAGTACCTTGCTCCGATCGATGAACAGTTAATATGCAGAGCGCTGACTATTTACGTTAAGGATGGCGAAGAAGATAATGACGACGGCAAAGATGGTGATAGCGTAGACGATGATGGCGACAATGATGACCTCATTGATCTGTTAGATCGGTTTGGTTGTAGAAGATTACCAACCAAAGATAACATCCAAGGCTTGATAATGAAAATTGCCCATAAAGAAATTATACAGAAGGCACAATACGTTGCTGATTGTTGGAGACGTATTTTCAAGTCAGAACTGGGAATCTTGTCATCGGTAGAGAAAGTTGGTGATATGTACGCGTCTTTGGAACCTACAACAAAGAAAGTGCTAGCCATGTTGGATGCTGTGCCGGATACAAATGCAGAGCGATCGGCATTGGGTTATTTAAAACGCTTTATACGGGGACTGGACATTACTCAGCTCAAATCGTTTGTTATGTTTGTGACCGGTGGTGATGTTCTATGTGTTCCAACAATTCATGTCGATTTCACAAAGCTGAGGGATTTGAAAGGCGTCCAATCGCCCACACATGTGGCTGTGTTTTGCAACTTCCATGTTCATACAACAGTTACACAGAATTACGCACAGAGTTTACAAATGTTTTGGCGAAAGGAAAGTGGCAGAATGACATATTGTGACTTTGGGAAACTTTGCGCATGCTCAGTTTGATATTGCTCAATATAGACCTGCGACTTTACATCCTGAAGGAACTGTTATGACGTTGCCCATTAATTTTATAGTATAATTCATATTTTGTTGCTACTGCTTAGGTACGCGGCCTGTCTCAAATGACGAACCTTTTATCTGCCTAATTAATATAAATGAGCTCAAACATACTCGCTGATTAATATTTGGTTCAGCAAATGAAGAGTTAAGGCTGCTTTCCAGTTATCCGTTTTTCACACGTACGTACACGCACGTAAATGTTTAAACTCGTCTAAGTAGTTTGTATTTAACAAATAGAATCACTAAAACATGCTAACTCGTAGGGAATGCTGAATTCTTTCTATGTAAACAATTGTTCATTTAAAATGTAATATTGAAATGGATTTAGAGTTTTACGTGCGAGTACGCACGTGTGAAAAACGCGTAACTGGAAAACAGCCTTAAGTCCAAAAGTCTACGATAAGATGCACAATTGCTGTCATTGTTGTTTTTTGTTATAGTATTATTATAAATGGCGTACTTGTAATGTGCGTATAATGTTGCGTTATCATGTATACGCGGGTATTACTGAATTTCTAAATGTTACTGAAATTTTAACAAACTATAGCTGCTAGACGAGCTACCTTTGACATACATATAGACAAGTTTACATGATTAAGTAGCTAAATGGCAATATTTGAAACATAAAAGGCTGCATACGTAAAAAACTATAAGCCATGTGAAAAGCATCTCACATTCACAGCAGAAAAATGGAGGATGTCGATTTTACCAGAATGCACTGCGGACTGAAATCATTTAGAAAGGCAAATTAAAGACTTTTGAAAAAAGACTAAAGACAGAAGACAATAGGTTATTCTCTCCCTTCTGTTAAATTTTCAATCATTGGCTCTGCATCTTGTCATCTTTTCCCAGCTATTCTTATTTGATACCCGTAATTCTGGTAAAATCGACATACCGTCATCCTTTTTGCCATGAAAGTCCGTTAAGAAACGGATTTTCGATTTAAAATATCAATATCTCAGCTGAACTTGCCTCAAAATCTTACTACAATAAATCAAAATTTAAGTTAGCCATTTGCGGATAACATGTAACTTATTTAGTTTTGATAAAGGCACTAGCACACTGCAATTTTTCTTGCCACTTGCAATGAGAGATGTAAAACTGTCAAGAGATGTAAAACATACCAAGCATTCTTCACTAATTAACATCTCTTAAGAGTAGAATTGCGTTGAAAGTTGCAAGAAATTTGCATTATGTGACACTACTTTAACTGCCCCAGTTTTTTCTGCTAGATTAAATAAGAGGAGAAAATTTCGAAAGAAATACCGTTCGCCAATTATTTTCATGTGCAATTATTTTCATGTGCAAATTTTATGTGTAATCAAGTGAACATGAACAGCACCAAAACAACTTACAGTAGGCTGTGCTGTGACATGATCATGACCATGACACAAAGGTAAGGTTACATACTCTATGTAAATAACAAAACAAAGCAAAGCAAATTAAATTCCTATTCTCATGACCAGAGATTTGCCAGGCTGAAACGGATTCTTGTAATGAATATGAGAACCTATATAACTTTTGATGATGATATCAAAAAAATAACATTTAAAAGAATTTTTATCAGTTAGGCTTCATGTTTCCTACGAAATTTAACTAACAAAAAATATTCTGAATGATGGCTTTATTCATTAAAAAAACCTATTCGCATCATATGAAGAATTATCAATTACTAGTTTTACATATTTGTTTAGAAATATGATATACTTTTCATTCTTATACTTTGCAATTGCAAACCATGATAAGTCATCATGAGTCATGATAAGTCATCAATCAGACTAAGAAGTGTTATGTACAAACGTTTAGCTTCCACTGCTGTTTCAGGCATTTGTAGTCTTTCATCGTGCATAATCATTTCGGCAAGTTCGTTAAAGTGTGGACTGCATCCTCTTTGAGGGGCATTTTCGCCAAATTCTTCCTCGGCGATTTCGATCTCTTCTAGATCGGCTGGTGTAGTATAGTCTTGCGTGTTGTTCAGTTGGGGAAGAAAATACAAGATGTCTGGACGACCTGAGGGTGATTCTAGATTAGCTGAAGGTCTTATTCTGTGCGTGTTCCAGTGTTGCGCTACCTTGTGAAGTTCGTTCTGGAGCACGTCCATGAAACAAAACTTCAAACATTCTCTGTGAATGTTGTCTTCATCAGAGAACAAATCTCTATCCCTCAAATCCTTAAAATATTTGATCCACCAATCCGTACATTGCTTCAGCAAAATGGACCACCATGCCTCGATGCGTTGGTTAGCAACCGATCTTCCATACATGAAACTTTTTTGTCCTCTAAAATCATCTTCCGCAGACCTTCTAAAAAATCGCTGAATAGTCTAGGACCTGACAAGGACTTTGTATGCGTTTCATTTACCCCTGATAATCTCAACTGTTTTAGGGTAAGTTAACCATGGCGAACAAGATGGCATATTTGCCCAAACCTGAATCCGGGACGAAACGTCCGAAAACGAGCACCCGCAGAAATAACCCTCTCGTTTGGACTACAACTTCTGAATCATTAGAGATACATTTGTTTTAAAGCTTTTATGGTGTTCAGAGTGGTCACTTTAGGGGTGGTAGTTAGGAAACAAAAAATCTCTAGCTTTAATATATTCCAAGAATATGGCCATACCTTATCAGGGGAAAATTGCTGAATATGCATAATTTAAGTTACAACATTGGCAAAGTGGATTATTTATATTTTTTCCAAAAATTTTTTCGCTGTTGTCAAACTTCACACTTGTTTAAACATAATTCTCGTATTCTACATAACAGAGCATGCACACCTGCCGATATATAGTACCGATAAATTCACTCACCGACGCCATTTTGCGAATTCGGCCGTGTGTTGCAGATTCCTTCGCTTTTTACCGTCGAACTTTGCTTTTATGATCCGCAAAATGCCATTGTTTTTACTAGGTATTATTAGAAGAATATCCTTAATGGCTTTGAACGAATTCCGTTGCTTCGGTGACTCTGAAATCTTCGATGTTGTCGAAGTGTTGTTTTGGCGAATTATAGCTTCAACATTGGGTCATGTCACTTGTCTTCTCGAAATATAGCATGTAACACACTTCACACGAGTTTTAACCGTAGCACACGAACAAACGGTACTGTGTTAAACTTTGGAAGCAAAAATTAAACAATTCAACCCGCAGGTTTTGATGTAAACCACTCTGAAGAAATTCCACCATGAGGCAACCGGTCGCCAATTTCAAAACACACACGAACTGCACGAAACGAACACGCGAACTTGATGACAGGGGGGTTGTACATTTTCACGATCGATGGTTAAAAACAATAAATATTCAAATACGCAGCTGTTCATTTACATAGCCCACGAAATTAAAATTTAAATATTTATTTAAATATTAATATTTAAACATTTTTCTTATTATTCTTATCATTATACCTTCAGGTCTATGACCCCTCTTTCGGAAAAAAAACAGACCCTGAACATTTACTTCTTTTTAACCGTCGATCGTGAAAATGTGCAACCCCCCTGTCATCAAGTTCGCGTGTTCTTTTCGTGCAGTTCGTGTGTGTTTGGAAATTCGCGACCGGTTGCCTCATGATGGAATTTCTTCGGAGTGGTTTACATCAAAACCTGCGAGTTGAATTGTTTAATTTTTGCTTCCAAAGTTTAACACAGTACCGTTTGTTCGTGTGCTACGGTTAAAACTCGTGTGAAGTGTGTTACATGCTATATTTCGAGAAGACAAGTGACATGACCCAATGTTGAAGCTATAATTCGCCAAAACAACACTTCGACAACATCGAAGATTTCAGAGTCACCGAAGCAACGGAATTCGTTCAAAGCCATTAAGGATATTCTTCTAATAATACCTAGAAAAACAATGGCATTTTGCGGATCATAAAAGCAAAGTTCGACGGTGAAAAGCGAAGGAATCTGCAACACACGGCCGAATTCGCAAAATGGCGTCGGTGAGTGAATTTATCGGTACTATATATCGGCAGGTGTGCATGCTCTGTTATGTAGAATACGAGAATTATGTTTAAACAAGTGTGAAGTTTGACAACAGCGAAAAAATTTTTGGAAAAAATATAAATAATCCACTTTGCCAATGTTGTAACTTAAATTATGCATATTCAGCAATTTTCCCCTGATAAGGTATGGCCATATTCTTGGAATATATTAAAGCTAGAGATTTTTTGTTCCCTAACTACCACCCCTAAAGTGACCGCTCTGAACACCATGAAAGCTTTAAAACAAATGTATCTCTAATGATTCAGAAGTTGTAGTCCAAACGAGAGGGTTATTTCTGCAGGTGCTCGTTTTCGGACGTTTCGTCCCGGATTCAGGTTTGGGCAAATATGCCATCTTGTTCGCCATGGTTAACTTACCCTAAAACAGTTGAGATTATCTGGGGTAAATGAAATGCATACAAACTCCTTGACAGGTCGACTTCAACATGTATATTTTCTGTACCACGGTCTGCTCTTACGATACGTGGAGTACCTTTTATTTGCCGGACGTAATCGAGGTAGTACTTCGCAACAATTTTGGGGTTATTGTTTGAGCTTGCCACTTCCAGCCAAAGAACCTTTCGACTGTACCCGTCTATTGCCCCGTGCACACAAAATCCAAATGGTTTTAACTTATCATAACTATCTATGTGCCACAGATAGTTTGGCCCTTTCGTGTGATACTTTCTTTTGCGTAGCTTGTGTCTTGATCTAGCCTCCACCCCTTCTGGATCGAGTATTTTCAAGACTCGTCGGACAATGTCTCTCGTAACAACCAAATTACGCTCGTTCGTTAACCTCTGGTGCATGGCCCTGTAACCAAGAATTCTTTTACTTCCTCGTAGTTCCTCTTCAATGGCTTGCACAACGTCGTCCATATCGGTCGGATTTTCTCTTCTTCGGGAACCGTGGCTTCGTAGTATTCTTCTGAGCTGGCGTAAGCTTAGCCGAACACCGTGAAGGGTCACAAGGAAAGCCATAATTTCTGGGGCAGTATAACCAAGTCTAAAGTAGTTTACAATGGCTTCGTTACGTCCCAATTCTTGTTCTTGGTTAGCAGGACAATATTGGGGCAAAATACCCTGACAACCAGCTGTTAACAACATAAAGATAAATATAAATTTCAACATTTCTGCAGCCTCTTGCCTTTTACAACGTACAATAACACATTCGAACTTGTGCAGCGCTCGTGCGCACCCAAGCAAGTAATCAGAAATCAGAAATGCTGAAGTACCGAAAACTTAAAAGTCGCGAAAAAAGTCGCAAAAAAAATCGCGAAAAAAAGTCGCGAATAAAGTAGCGAAAAGAGTCGCGATTAAAAAAGTCGCGAAAAAAGTCGCGAATAAAATCGCGAATAAAGTCGCGAATAAAATCGCGAAAAAAGTCGCGAATAAAATCGCGAAAAAAGTCGCGACTCGCGAAAAAAGTCGCGAAAATAAAAATTTAAGTGTGTCGATAGCATGTCATCTCTGGGCCACCGTACGTTCCAGATGCAAATAAGAAAATTTTAAATTTGACCATCATGCTTAGCGGTCGTTATGCGCACACCGCCTGGATCCGCCCCTGGTTGTCGCTGTGGGTGATGGTTGCAGAAATATGCAGGAAATCTGAGGAGTAAATAGAAGGAATTGTTGTTGTTTGCAGGAAATCTGAGGAGTAAATAGAAGCAGCTGGGAAATTTGCCACCGCTGTGCAAAAATATTGTTGGCGGCTGAACACAAAATGTAATTAGCATATTATTTGCTAAATACAGATTGATTTCAGAGGTGTTCGGAATTCAGTTTCTTTGACGGGCCAGTTATAATTTTGTTCACAGTTTTTCATTGATTTCAGTAAAGGACTGATATAGCTGTCAGTTAATCATATTTTGAAGTGATGACATCGTCTGTTGAAGCAAATTTCCAGACTTTGACATGTGAGAGGGTTGCCAAAAATTAAGCGCGATGTTGAATTTACGTTTGACTTAATACTGAAAAATTTAGCTTTTGCTCCAAAAAGATATTTGTTTCCTGTTACTTCCAACATGTCTATGTTCCTTTTGAAACCATATTTTTTGTTATATAAATTCCGCTCATGGCCAATAGTTTGTTGTGAAACTCGCTACCGGAAAAGTACTTTAAATTACGGTTGTTGTTGAAATGGTCGTGAAAGTGATAAAACATCCACAATCACGTGGGCCATGAGCGAAATGATGTCTTTGATACTGTATAAATGTTTTCGTACAAATGGTAAAGATATTTTTCAATTGACTAATGCGTTTAGTCGATCGATTTCAGTGACATTTTTGTATTGTTGTTCGAGTACGAGCGTTGACTAGTTTGAGCCGAATTTTAAAAAATCAGCCTTTTGCTCCAGAATGATTTTAGCTCAAACTTGGTCTTCATGTTTATATCTACTCACCTGATTTGTTAGCGTGCTCTTAAAAATTACGCTAAAAGGTCGTTTAGTCCATTGAAAATACTTGTGATCCATGTTTGTTATATGATTTTTAAATATCACGCGTAAATCACGCAATTTCCACGCGCTCACGCAGGCTTATCTGGCGCATGCTCAGACAAATTTCCCAGCTGCTGTAAATAGAAGGAAATGTTTCAATTATCTCGTGCTCTTGTGTTGCACTGTGATTGTGCCTTTCTCAAAACATTTAGCTCGACACCTTCGCTGTTTTTAAACATGTCTAAAGGGAAAATAGCAGAGAAAAAGGTATGCTTTATTTTTGTCTGTTTAAAACTTTGAATAGTAACGTTAACTGGGTATTGTAGACACAAGGTCCTGACAACCGTTCACATGTACACAGTGACATTGCATGCACGGATCATTGCACCGCACGTCTCATATTTCTACATTTAGATAGCTCTAAAAAAGATTGTATGATTGAAATTTCGTGTGGTGACGCTGTTTTGTTGTTGCACATCGCATTACGAACTAATTTGTCCAAAACAAAATGCAATTCCGTGCATTATGCAGATTGCCCTGAGGCCAAATAAGGATGAAGCATAATTGTAAACTATTTCAAATTCTTTCCAGAAAACCGTAGCCTACGACGTAGACCTCTGAATCAGGCTAGGAAACCATGACCCGTAAATGACCATTACATAATCTATCAATGCTACAATCTATATATTTTAAGCAGAACACACTGCCTGCTGCAGTTGAGTCTTGACCTAGAGCTGTAATCTTTGAAATGCTGGCTTGGCACTCTACAATCTATAAAGGCCATGTTAGGAGGGGTGACCTAATGTCACCATTCTTAGTTTTCAAAACATGTTATGTCACGTTTTGAGTCAATGAGTTTATCCCTGTCATTATTTCACATTATTTTTCAGTTGCTCAGTTGCAATCTAAAGGACATATATAGGAACATTTACTTTGTTGCCATTTCAAATCTCACTTCAGTTTCAACACTATGGTGCCTGTCAGAATTTACCCAACACACCGTCACTATATGGCCACAAGTTTGCGCAATCTTGATAATTGATAGGGGGAGCTAATATTCAATGACATATGTTCATGTGCATGTGCACAGTTGACCATAAAACAATTGATTTCAAAAAAGTTAATTCTGAAGAGGGTGGATATATGAATAATAGTTCCCCCCAATTATTGAGCTTGCTACGGCATTGGGTCCATTCAAGTTTATATGAACAAGCTTAATTAGTGTATTGTTTTCTAAACATACTTGCTGTCACATCGACATATAATTAGGATGCATAATGTCACACATGTAAGACGTGGCCATGACAGACATTATTTTCTGCTCGTGTGAGTTAGACACATTCAAATGTGGACGCTTTCAATTATATCGTATCTTGTACCAATTGAAAGCACTTTAAATGGAACTCATGCAGGTAATTTATATTTGATTATTATTGCCAACTAATTATAAATGAAGCATTTTGACATGACATAACTTAATAATCTGTTGATAATTAATATAGAGAGTCATAGTCTTGACATCCTCACATCAAGCCCATTAGGGTGTTAGCCAGGCACCATCTGACCATCCTAGGGATGCCCTGGAACATCCTAGGGAGTATGTTTGAATAGGCCCATGGGAGCATTTTCTTTAAAATAAGAACTTAAAGCAAGCTTGTAATATTTGTTGAATACTTTGATTTATAGTCACATGCTGTTTAATTTATGACTGGCATATGTTTTCATTCGTAATGTCCTTTAGAAAGCATGTTGAATATGGCTAAGTGTGGCACATAATATTGTGACGATGCCCCAAAACAATTGTTTTTGTCCAATCATGCCCACATAAAATATGAAACCACACACAAAAACATATTTTGGACAGCCAAATTGGGAACCCTGGCTAACACCCTGATGCCAATGTCAAACAGAAAATGCAATGCAATCTAGGAAATTATTTAAGGAAGGGAGGAGAGGAGTCTACTCATGAATTATTTAGATAGAAAATTGTGTGATGGCCCAGTCAAAGGTGCCAGCCCTGGGCCTTAGGTATTCCCTAGCCAGCCCCTCGGTATCCCCTCCTGCTCTCATCCACCTCCTCTCATAAAGCCAGGCCCTAGGTATTCCCTCCTCCTTTCATCAGCCACCTCTCATAAAGCCAGGCCCTACGTTTTCCCTCCTCTTATCGGCTTCATCTCATATAGCCAGGCCCTAGGTATTCCCTCCTCCTTTCACCGGCCTCCTCTCATAAAGCCAGGCCGTAGGTATTCCCTCCCCCTTTCATCATGCAGCCACCTGTCATTAAGCCAGGCCCTAGGTATTCCCTCCTCCTTTCATCAGCCACCTCTCATAAAGCCAGGCCCTAGGTATTCCCTCCTCCTTGCATCAGCCACCTCTCATAAAGCCACGCCCTAGGTATTCCCTCCTCCTTTCATCATGCAGCCACCTGTCATTAAGCCAGGCCCTAGGTATTCCCTCCTCCTTTCATCAGCCACCTCTCATAAAGCCAGGCCCTAGGTATTCCCGGACTCCTTGCATCAGCCACCTCTCATAAAGCCAGGCCCTGGGTACTCCCTCCTCCTTTCATCAGCCACCTTTCATAAAGCCAGGCCCTGGGTATCCCTCCTCTCATCAGCCTTGTTGAACTTTATTATGCTGCAAAAGAGTTCAAGTCTACTGTGAAATGTTAATTAGCTTTATAAGTTTTTCAATTTTGACCAGAAGTGTTAAGTTGCACTGGAAGTGACATTGATAAACAGGCAGGGGGAAGGACAAGTTTTAGGAGAACATTAAGAAACGTGTTTACGTAAAGCGAGCGAGAAATGTGAAATTTATATTCTTATTGTACCGACGAAGTTCCGTACAACTTCTCTTGATAAATAATTCTTGGTAGATTATATTTTTGTTTGATTTGAAATATTTGTGTCTCAAGTCCCTTCTGTGCATCTAAGATAAATACAGAGTTGAGAGGTGACTCAATACTGTTTTCCAAAAATTAGCCTGTAATTTGTTTGATTTTGTTTCAACTTTGCCCTTTTAAATCTAACGAAGTTGAGACCGAGTTGTCCCAATACTAAAATTTGGTCTTTTAAATTAGGACAGATTTGGTGACCAGTACTTATTTGCTATGACAACACTTCTATATGAAAAAAAGGAAGCCCAGTAACTCTCATTGTTTTCTTGAATTACGTTATTAACAATGCAAACTAACATTATGCAAAATTTTCCATCTAACGTCGACTACTCATGTTGAAAAAATCATTTTAACTTTATATTTATATGACTAAATTATTTTCTCTTTTTCTTTGAAGTGTTTGTCTTTAGTAAGACTTATTCTTGCCCAAAAAAGTGAATAATATTGAAATTCAGCTGGTACAAATGTCAAAATTCACTGCAAAACAATATATTGCCTTCTCACTTTTGTCGTAATTCCAAAGGCATTACCAGTACGGTAAGGCATTACCATAACAGTAAAGAGCCAAGCATCGTGCAAATATGGTGCGTTTTAGGGAACGCTCATCCCCGTATGCTAAACAGAAGAAGCAAATTTTCAATTGTTTTAACTACATAACTTTAGAAAGGGGGCGTATACTGCTAGAATGGCCTATATTGCAGCGCAGAGATAGCACTCTGATACTAGTGGCGCCTTCTATTTTCGAGAGATTTTTTGAGGATATCAGGATCAAATTTAATCACAGTAAATGCTCACGTTCGTGTTTATATTCAGGGAATATTAGAACGTCTGAATGCTGGTGATGTTGTGGTTGGTGATGGTGGATATATCACAGAACTAGAGAGAAGAGGGTACGCGTGTGCTGGTCCTTGGACACCTGAGGTGAATGTTGAACATCCTGACGCAGGTGAGTGTGAATGAAAGCTTGTCGTCAAGGCAAATCAAGTTGCTGCATGTTTTCATCAAGTTGCATCAATCCAGTCTTTGAAAAAATTCGGATACAGTGTGTCCCAAAAAAGGCTACCGCTTAAAGTTAAGCGCTAGTGTCTATTATTTGAGTTTGACTAATGTTTTAAGTCCCATGTAAGCCCATTCTGAGTTATTCTGGCGGAACGAATTCCAATTAACTTACAGCGCATATACAGTGTGTCCCAATAAAACGTTACCCTTCGAAGTCAAGTACTAATGCTGCACGTCGAGTTTGATTGCTTTAATCCCTAATGAGCCCATTCTGTTTTGATTTGGCGGAACAAATTATCTGCTGCGAAAGGGATTACGCATTCCTGGCCTCATTGGGGAGTTAAAACATTCAATATCGAACATGCGGCACTAGCGCTTGACTTCAAAGGGTAACCTTTTTTGGGACACACTGTATATGATATCGAGGAATAGATAGAGGGTGCAGTAGCCAATCAAATAACAGCATTTGCAATAGTACATACGACGCAGTATGATTTTAGCATGGTATTGTGAATGCGTATCATTTTCAACTACAGTGAGTAGTCCCAAAATCCGTGCCGAGTTTCATTACCATCAGAACACCTCATTTGTATTCGCTGCTATTGCAGCATTACTTTGCTTGACTGCCCAGGCAAGCCCGATGATACTGAGACCCCGTTTACACTAGGGCAAAAGATTCCAGATTCGTCGCTAACCCGGAATGTTTTGACATGGGATTCATTTTACCGTTTACACTAAGGAAAATGAATCCGATACAAAATTATCACAGAATGGATGCTGAATCCGGAACTTTCGAATCCGAAAAAGTTTGTAGGATCTTTGTATCCGAGAAAGTTTGAATACTACAAAACTTCTCTTGCGAACTCTAATCCGTAAAAGAATTTGAGTGAACTTGCCCCTCGTATGGTTTTCAAATGTATTGCCATTAATTTCAACTGTCGAAATTGGCCAAAAGATCACAAAATATAACATTGGTAGAATCACGGTTGTGCTTCATGTATTGACATGTAATCATTGTGTGAGGCTGTACAGTGTAAACGCCGTAGACCTGAAAAACAAGGAATCCGGATATTTTTACGAATCTGGAAACTTTTGCTCTAGTGTAAACAGGGTCTGAGAGAAAACGTTACATATTGTCCCGCTAAGCTTGAATGGTGGGAAAAATTTTTATTCAGTTTTTCTTAATTCCTGTAGTTGAGGGGCTGCACAAAGAGTTCGCCCGCGCTGGATCAGATGTCTTGCAAGCATTTACATATTCAGCCAATGACAGATTAGAAAAGGTACAGTCGCAAAATATTTTATTATAAAATGTCGTTGAGTGGCCATTGAGTAGAGTGTTCATGAGAAGCAGCAAATATTTTGGGAGATATAACGAAACCTGGATGTTAAGATCGTCAAGCAAGCTCTAAGTTGCTGGTATATAGGACAAAAGTTCTACAAAATGCTTTTGAGAGAATATGAGGAATATAGATCAATGTGGATGGTATTTGTGCTATATGTACTTATCATTTATAGACCCTCCGCTCGGGGGATTCGGTGAAATATTTCCTGAAGTGGGGATTATACCGACAATCAAAAACTTCCGTAAGAATAAACTTTTAAGTTCTTCAAGTTGAACATACCTTCGTAAATATGATGCTCTAAAATACAAAATAGCCAGTTCTTTGTTTATTTTTATAACGAAAAGTATAGAAAATTCCTTTTAATTTTTTAAATATTTGTGTTTTCAACGTCCTTGTCCTCCGTGAAGTTCATCAAACTTTTCGCACATTCCGTTATTTTTGTTTACGAAAACTTGCCAATCTGTGCTTGCGTGTACAAGCGTTGCCATGACAGCGTGAGATATTTACTGTATCTCACTTTAAAAGTGAGATTCCGTGGTATCTCACTTTAAAAGTGAGATGCAGTGAGAAATCACCTCATCACGTGGTGGAAATACGATATTTTGATTGGACAATTTGAATTTGAGGTATAATATAGTGATATCATCACTTCAGGAAATATTTCACTGAATCCCCCTCGCTCCGGGTATATAAAAGATAATTATCACATACTTGTGCCTTTATCCGGGCGATAACACGGTGACATAAAAACGATATGTCCCGTGATATCGTTTTTTGTCCCGCGGTATCGTTTTTTGTCCCGCTCAAAACAAAGATGGCGTCCGACTGAAGGATAGATAGAGAGATAAGAATAAAAATATTAAGGGATACAAGGAAAATAACACAAAGAAATTTGCGGCTATCAAAAGATAAGTTATTTGTGGTTTGTTTTTGTAATTTCTACCTGTTTAGCGTATTTTAAACAATCATTTTGAATTCATTTTAAAATGTACTCAAAGTGTAAATAATTTGAAAGTATAATCTGGTTTTTGCTCTAGATTCCTCGTTCGCTACGCTCACTCGTGACAAAATATGATATCGTCTCTCGAGCGATAAAACTGATATCACCTCGCCTCTCATATGATAACCTATACATATTATTTATGCTGTACAGTGATATTCGTGCTATACATGTCTTCTCTTTATATTTTAAGCCACTAAAATGTTGGATGAGTTTGCTGTTAAACACACTGTTTGCTAGATGCTTAATTTACTTATCGCCTAAAAGTTGTTTGATTTTGTGGTCTAATGTGATTGAATAGTCCGAAAAGCAGAAATCCATGCGGAATATACCTGTGTTTTTAAATGAGGATTTCGCGCATTAAACCAACAGTTATGTTATGAAATCTATGTTAATTTTGTTCTCCATGTAAATATGAGTATTTGTTTACTCATATTTCATTAGTTATTTTATAGCTCATGCTCATTACTTTTAATGTCTTATGTTTTTAAGTGAAGCTCCAAATATATATTTTATAATAGGTCTTTTGTAGTTTAGAAAATTAGTTAAAAACATTTCGACTGTTATTTAAGAGACTGTTGTGAGTGTTTTGTTTATACCAATACACGCACGAGCTGAATGTACAATGAACGAAAAATTTTGTAATGAACGCAAAATTTTGTATACTGCATGAGGCCGCCTGGGCAGAGTGCAGTATACAAAATTTTGAGTCCATTGTACATTCAGCAAGTGCGTGTATTTGTAAACAAAACACGAACTTAACAGTCTCTAACACATTTAATATATGATCTGAGTTCACTGGTCGTGCTTGCAAGCAAAAGCCGTACGCTTTCGCTACCAAAACAAAATGAAACAAATCCGATTTTAAAAACATTATACGTGAAAAAAGTACAACAAATTTGAAGAATTGTAGCGAACAACCTTTGCAAGCTGAGTCAAGCAAATAAACACAATGATACGTCAAAAAATATCCTGTTAAATGAGCTTTCATGCGAGAGTTCACAGACGAAAAAATGAGAATAATCGGTGTTTACTAAGTTTAATTTTCTCTGACGATAGAAATTCTCAAGATTGTTTTCCTTTTTGGTCTTTATAGTAGAGTTCATCGATATTTTCATTAACTTGTTAGCTTTATCCACTTGTAAATACAATTTTCGTGACGTTTTACTTCTGTCCCTTTTCAATACTGCACACTTTTCGTGCGTTATGATAACGCACTCAAACGACTCGTTGTTGCCAGGTAACTAAATCACACGTGATCGATTTTGACCAATCGCGTGCGCGGATTTTGCACACGAAGATCATATATTAATTGCAAATAAACCACACCTTAGACACCGATACCATCATACGCGCACTATGTTGTGCACAACAGATTTGACACTACCTACAATTTTTTCCCGTTACTCAAAACAGATTCTCCCCAACGAGTCCAAGGATACCATGCCAAGGCTAGTGACAACATCCCTTGTATTTCATTTCTCGTTTAGTATTCTGTAGGTGAATATAGTGCTGTGAATGAAGCTGGGTGCAACATTGTAAAGAAGATGGCAGAACAGTATGGTTGTCTATGGACTGGTGGTGTATCACCTACGGAGATGTATCGTGATGGACACAAATCTAAGAAAGATGTCCAACAAATGTTCAGAAACCAAACAGAAATATTTGTCAGGCACAAGGCTGACTTTTTGATTGCCGAGGTGAGATGATGCCAAATTGATATGAGTTCAACTTTCCTTGTTTATTCCATTTGTGCATTTAGGTTTCGCTCTGGGTACTGCCGTTTCCCTCCTTTTCAAATATCACGACACGTACATGTAGGTAGGGTCACAGTTTTAATAGTGAACCATCACTGATTGTGTAAGGATAACCCAGGGACCATTTGCGAACGAGCTTGGGAATTTCGTATTCTAATTATTGTGAAAATTCGGGCGTACATAAAATTTATAACGAACGAAATTGATAATGTAATCACGCAAAGAAAATGTGCTAATCTCGCATCAGTCCATGGGCTACGGACGTTCTGTCTACTTGTGTCGAGTTTATAATGTATTATAACATGATAAAAGATCATACATTACTTGTTGTAATTTGCAAAATTTCACGCTAAAACATTCTTCGTACTTTTAAACATCGCAATATTTCAAATTTCTTCGGTAAAGACTTTCAATTGACACGAGTGCTGCAGTACCTAAGACTTTTAAGATTTCAAAATGCTAATCCCCCCTCCTAAAAACTATAAATATAGTAATTCGAAGCGAGAATCTTGAAAATTAAGAGGTAGGACCAAATACTTGCAAAGTTTTAGTTACAAGCCAGATGAATGAGGTTTCCACATATGGCATAAACGTGTCCCCAACAGTATTGAACGAAGCAGTCCCAAGTAAAGAACGAAACAAACTCCGAGAATCATCGTCTTCTACACTCAAGATTTGAGCTATTTGAAATAACAAGATACAATATAGTTAATGTCTAACGTAAATATAATTGAACTTCTTACTTAATCATGATCGCTCATTGAATCTCGCTGGTTACAATATGAATTTATCACGTGGTACAACGTTAGAACGCTGATTGGTTGCGGTTGATCATTTTTTCTAGCTTTTATTTCTTCTCGTTGCGTACGTATTATTATATTTATAATTTTCAGGGTGGGGGGGGGGGGATGGGGAGGGGTTGAAATAATCTCAAATTTTTCTGCATTCTGATTGCTCAAGATTCACCGTCTTTAAAGTCACTGGCCAGTGACTATAGCTTTTTGCTTTTTTATACAGTACTAACTTTGAAGCAAATTTTTATAAAGATGTGTTGCTTTTTATTTGTGAATACCTGGGAATTTATACTAAAATAACTAACTAGTCGCCTCGCCTTCGGCGATTAATTTTTAAAGGGGGGTGACAGGCGAGTACGCATATTTTCTGCGCATAACAATTGGTGGGCCACTCCGGAAGTCAGTTTACCGTTGCCATATCAACGCAGTGCTAAAGTATTTCTAAATTTTTTGCGACAAGGAGTAAAGACAATGTATTACTTTAAAAATATGCATTCGAAGTCGCTGAAATGCGCAAAATGAAGGATTAAATTAGATACGAAAAGGTACTGAAACATTGTGCGAATATATATATTATACGTGTCGTGATGAAGTGTCGCCTGCCGCACTGACAACAGAGTCCGACAAACAGGATAGCCTAGGGCTAGGCTCCTTTCGGTATCATATCTTATTGGTAAAATATGGCTTGATATGTTTCTTTCATTAACACATTGCTGGAGCTTTACATGAGATTTACTTTGAATAATTAGCTACAAATAGACTAAAAAATCGCATCATTATATATAGCGCGTCATTATAGCGCGTCATAATCACTTTATCGAACTGCGTGTAAGGCAATAATTGTATTCAGGAGAAGAATTTAAGGCCAATGTAGTAATATGCTAATATGACTTTCAACGATAGCAATTCTGTATACATCAACAAGTAAAAAGCTATAGAGAGAATTAGATATGATTGATCGGTGAATTTTTGCTGCTTTTGTCTTGTTATACTGTAATTTGGAATTGTCTAAAATTGGTACACACATTGTGTCTCCAAAATGCCCCCACCAAACTTCAGTATACATATTTCTTGCAACTTGGCACAAGTTGCAAATTGTCATTAACCTAAAAAAATTACGGCATCTCATCGTCTTCATTGCTAATTTTTATGACAAAATATTAAATGCATATAATCCTGTATGAGAACAGATATTATTTTATGTATAAAGACTAAAGTATTGAAACACCATGAGAGCATGTGTTGAAATACCGTTTGTGCTTTTGCCGCAATAGCAGAGGAACCGTTCAGCCGCCTACATAGCTCTCATATTTCAGATCAAAATGCGGTATATGTGCTTGATATATTTCTTCCATTGAAAAACAACTGAAGCTTTGGTTGAGTTTTCCTCCACAATACGAAAAGGGACGCGCGTTAAGGCGGTTAAGCCTACGAAGAAAATTCGCTATATCTAAATTAAATTAAATTAGAGCTGTACACGAAAAAAATTGCGCTGATCTGCAGGACCATCTGGGCAAGGTTTTCCTATTCTTTTACAAGAATAGTATGGAAAATTAAATTTGTTTAAATTTCGTAACATTAGTTTCTTCTTTCGTGCGTTTCTTTGACGTCCCTGTACTGTTTCTCTCGCCTTTTACAGCCCTCTTATAAAGTGGCCTAACCATCCTTGTTTGTTGCAATACACGAATAAAATCGCCTTATATGTACAACTTGCAACTTTGATACTATTATAAGTTAATATGATGTTTTGCAGTGGGCATTTTGGTGATACAATGTAATAATTGTAGACAATTCCAAAGCACAGTATGACAAATTAAAATTTGCAAATCAACGCAAAAGCAGCAAAAACTCACAGATTAATCATCGCTAATTCTCTCTACAGCTTTGTGCGTATTCGTGAATGAAGAATTTCCACCAGGGCAGACAATGGAACAGCATTTTGATATTAATTTATTGGCATTAAATTCTATAAAAGCTTTCATCTGTTGTGAATACAATTGCTGCGATACGCACCTGGGTAAAGTGATTATGACGCCCTTTGATGACGCGCTTTTCTATTTTATTTAAAGCCAATTATTCAGAATAAATCGCTCATCTAAAGCTTCAGCCACGTTTCAATGAAAGTAAGTATCAAGCATGTATTTTACCTATCAAATATGATACCAAAAGGTGCCAAGGCTATCCTGTTTGTCTGACTCTGTTTTTGCGGCATACTGTTAACACGAGGTACTTCGAGGTAGTCGCACAATGTTTCAGTACCTTTCCGTATCTAATTTAATCCTTTATTTTGCGCTTTTCAGCTACCTCGTATGCACATTTTTAAAGTAATACATTGCCTTCACTCCTTGTCGCTAAAGATTTAGAAATACTTTAGCACTGCGTTGATAAGGCAACGGTGAACTCACTCCCGGAGTGGCCCACCAATTGTTATGCGCAGAAAATATGCGTACTCGCCTGTCACCCCCCTTTAAGTATTCAATTATACTTGTCTCTATATATTCCAGTATTTTAGTTTTTGCGAAGAAGCTGAATGGGCTGTTGAGGTCCTCAAAGAAACAGGAAAACCAGTTCTTGCGAGCTTGTGTATTGGATCCACATCAGACGATAACGGTGTCCCCACTGACGAGTGTGCTGTTCGTTTAGTAAATGCTGGTTAGTTTATACTGAGACTAACACATTTCGTTTAAAGATAAATGTTGAAATATTGAAGACAATTACTGTAAGTTATATAATTGTTGTCATTGCCGAGAACATTGCATACACTGGCCTACAATTATGGCCAAAACCTGTGATTACACTCGTCTGCAATGTTCCTGACAAAACAGCATTTACGTTCTTACTGCTGTCCAAACTTCGTGTCTTTTACCTCCTATTACGAAAATTTCAAAATTTGAAAATTGGAAGTTCAGTCACTGTGAAAAACAAGCTTTGTGGTGTCAAATGTGTGACGTTTTACAATGTTGCATCTGAAGCGTTTATAGAACAATCGTTTATAACTTTCTACTTCGTATTTTTACATTAGGTGCTGATATAATTGGAGTAAACTGTAGAGTTGATCCTTGGGAGTCTTTCAAAGCTGTCGCGAAGATGAAGGAAGGATTAGACAAAGCTGGTCTTAAAGCCCATCTTGCATTTCAACCGCTGGGATATTTTTGTCCTGATGGCGGCAATTGTGGTTATACAGATCTGGCTGAGTGGCCATTTGGTAAGAATAGAACAACTACTAGCGGTTTAAAGTTTTAATTTATTTGTCAACTTCCTCACTCTCAGAGGATCGGAGGGCGTTTCCCAACAGGTCTTTGATCAATGTTTCTTTGGTGTAGGAATTTAATGTCCTTAAAAACCAAAGAAGACGTGAAATTCTTACGATTTAGCCAGATGAACACAAAGGCAGCCCTTTCTTCTCGATGATTTTAAGACTTTCAGTAGAAGTGCATCCCCGGTTTGCACCTTTGCCTCCAGTGACGACCACGGCACCAACATTGAGAGTCTCTCAAAGCTGTAGCCAAAATGAAGAAAGGATTAGACAAAGCTGGTCTTCAAGTCCATCTTGCATTTCAAACGCGGTCATACAGATCTGGTTATACAGTGGTTATGCAGTTATACAACCATATGTGTACCACATATACTCTAGCATAGATTTAAAGCTTGGTGGATGCTGAAAATAACAACTTGAAATTCGGGCATGTCTCGAAAAGTCGGGCGCCCCTCGAAAGTAAGCAGGGCACTTACTTTCGAGACTACGTTTCCTTCATGTTCACGACATGAACCTCGGTCTTACACATTCACCTCGCTGTCGCTCGGTCAATACGGCAAGACGTGCGTTTATTATTTTCCCGTAAAGACCTTGCTATCGGTTAATAAGTTGTTATCAATGTCAGTACTGTATAGACCACCATATTTTTTGGTCTGGTACAGTCAGATCAAAAGAATCAGTGTAGTCAGCAAATTCATGTCAATAATCAGTTGTGAAATTGTATTTAGCTTTAGAGTCACGTCAGATAACAAGATGGGATGTCCATAAAATGACGAGAAGGGCATATGATCTTGGTGTCAGGTACATTGGTGGATGTTGCGGGATCAAAGCTTATCACATACGAGCCATTTCTGAGGAGGTGAGTCAGTCCTATTTTAACAAAAGCATCTTGCTCTTTTTATACGTATTGTTATCCTATGTACCAGTAATGGTAGGATATAATAGGATAAGTATTATTCCTATTCTATTTTTTAAAAATGTAGGTTATCATATGAGGGGCAAGTCGATATCAGTTTTATCGCTTGAGGGATTTTGTCATAAATGTCAAGAGTGAGCGCAGCGAACGAGGGACATTTATGATATTGTCCTGAAAGCGTAACACAAATATCGCCTTGCCCTTCATGTGATGACATGTTTATTACATACTTTAATACTTGTGTCTTTATAACTTTATTTGGGTGAGAATTTCTACAGCGGGACAAAAAGCGATATCACAGTGACAAAAAAAGGACGCCGCGGGACATATCGTTTTCATGTCACCCTGTTTGTCACCCTGTTTGTCACCCTGATATAGGTGCAAGTATGTGATAAAATGTAATATAACGAAATGTAATAATTACGAGTGTGAACAGTCAAAAGCGGAGCAAATCTAAATGGTGCAGTGTACGTTTCCCGTTACAAATTTATGATACTTTAAAATCCATGTGCGTCTGAAGGGCGGGAACGATCCATGTTTTCGGGGAGAACAAGTTTCCATAAGAGAGGGGGGTGGAACAAAATAGCGATATTTTGGGGCTGGAGGGGATCCAAAATTTACTCTTCCGCGATTGTTTGATCCTCTTTGTGATTCAAGCTCGCGCGATCAAAACTCGCGTATCAAGTACAGTATATGTTGAAGTTTAGTCGCGAAAGATCTTTAAACTCCTGTTTTTACTCATTTTTCTCCGGGTTTTGTCGCGTTTTTCCAAAACCAAAATCGAGTAAATCGGTTTTCAAAACACATCGGGGGCCAGTTGTTCAAAGCTGGGTTAGCACTAATCCTGGGTTAAAGTTTAAACCATTTTTTTAGTTTCTGTATTTCTACACATTCAATCCTTTCTAAACTTTAGGAAGCAAAGCTGCCATTGATCCAGACATGATTTCTTAAGAAATATTTTCAAGCTTATGAACAAGCTGCCGGAAAGTTTCGAAACAAATTGTACGTTAACGCATGCAGGGTTAAGCTAACCGCCTTTTGAACAACTGGGCCCAGGTTTTTTTCGGTTAATGAATTAACTACCTCACCCCAATGGATGCATGTGTACCGGGTCCTACATTTCCTTCCATCTTACGCACTCCCCTTTTAGAATTACGTGCTGTGTTAGTTGAATAGCAACCGTGGATAAAATTAATATTGAGTAGTAGCACAAGTAAGTTTATATTGCCTTCATGTTAAAATGAGTTATTTGTTATGTCTATTTTTTCGTATGAATTTCTTACTTAGCTTGAGAAAGAACGAGGTCGAAAGGCAGAGAGTAGTCAGAAGCACACACCATTTACTGGAAAATACTCCGTATCTGCCTCAGGAATGTAAGTTTACAACCACGCCAACTATGAATGGCATATACACCTAGTGATACTGACACTGCCTTGAAAACCTATGTTGCCGGGGGGGGGGCATTGTTTTTGACTTTTTCAAAATGCCTTTTATTAAGTTAAAACTTTTTTGGAAATAATTTCACAAATAATTTTATCGACAAAACTACCGTGTTGTATTAATTGTTACGAAGGGATTGAAGTCGATTATTTCGCGAAATTGCAAATTTGGTATATCTGTATTACTGACAACCAATAATTGATTTATCGGTGTACTGGAAATAGTTTTGCTGGTACTGTTAGAACTTTTTTAAAAAACGACAAACTATAAAAAAAATTTAAAAAGTATTAACCACATGGCGTTTGTACATTTTGGCAAGACAGAAATGTAATTTTTACAGACAAAAAATATAAGACTTTTTCTGTCAATTTGTCTTTAAAAAAGACTCTATTGTATAATTGTCTTTTACAAATTATAGTCTACTTCTATCAAAAACACTATATTTCTATCAAATTGTCAAAAACGCTTTTTAGGCGAGTACCTAGTTTGCGAGATTTTGGTCAAGCATTTATACTTGAAACAAAACTAACCCAAAAACCATCTGAAGAAACCAAGAGCTGCTCTGAGAATCTTATATTATGTAGTTTCCTGTACTCTTTCCGATCATGCTAATCATGTTTGTTGCCGTTGAAAATAAATTCCCTTTTTCGCTAATACTTTTGAACCGAAGATCGAATATTGCCCATTTTTGTAAGTATTAGTTTTGTGCTAAAGTTTCTTACCAGGGAACTTTTCCACAAACCAAGTATTTCTCGTATGGCTTCCACGAATTGAAATAATTTTGACCAACTGTTTACATCCAAATTCGTTATATTTTTATTGTTTGGTGCGTTTTTACCAGCTTGTTTTTACCAGTTTTCGAACTGTAGTTTGGCGAACCAGTTAATTTGGCAGATGCGACAGTTCATGTCAGAGAAGCATTGCTGCGTAAATAGAGTCCAAAAACGGTAGCTGTATAGGATAGTCGTAAATTGAATAAAACATCTTAGTTTGTTGAAATAAAATAAATGTACATGGTGGTCATTTTTAATGCAGGGAAAGAAAAGAAAAGTATTGGATGAATCTGAAGCCTGGATCCGGCCGACCTTATTGTCCCTCATTCAGTGAGCCAACAAAATGAACTGGACTGTGAAAGTATAATATAACAGAATGTAAATTAGTTTAATGCATTGCATAAATATTTTTACTTCTTTGCCATTGGATAGGATGATTTTTTTATGTATATGATATATTAAGAATACTTTTTTGATTGTACCGATGATTGAACATCAAGTAGAATTGATTAGCAAACATTTTGATTTTCTATCGTAACATTGAAATTTCTATTTTCTTCTCAAATATATGATTCGAGAAATTATGTTTGTTTGTGTGTAATGTAACCCAAGAAATGTCAATGATGGTAACGCATATTTCGGATCATCCACCTCTCGACAAAGTACGCAATCGGATCTGAAATACTTCGAAAGGGGACGGGCAGAAAACTCATTACCATGCCATGCCAAGAGAGAGCTAATCATAATACAGGAGAGTGATTCTTATAGGCAAATTAAAGATAGGTATTGGATAATCATCATGTATCTCCTTCCACAGAAAGGGAGGTGATTCGTGATTGGGCAAAGAAATGAGACTGTTGTAAACAAAGACGGAAAGCTGCAAAGACGGAGAGCTGCATAAATCATGGCACCTTTACCAAAGGTTAGGCTCCATTTCACGTACTGCGCCCTCGGTCAGTGTGGTGGAGACTATATCCTGGTCCAGTCATCACCGTCCTAGGACGTGGACGTGGACGTCGGTAGCAGAAGAGACGGTTGTGAGTATACATTCACTTGTTTCTCAGTTCGTGCTATTGATCTGGAAAAGGCGTGAGTTATTGATACTGATGCATTTTAAACGCTTTCGTCTCGAAAGAGGTCTTAATCTGTAAAGTCAGTTTTGTTCACACTTATGGACATAGTGCGCTGGATCCCTGATTATTCTTACTTTGAAAGTTGAGCGAAGAGGTTACACCGGCAGATGATGCTTGCGAGAAAATAGACAATTTTGTATCGATGATGTCAAAGAGGGTTCAAAGAATATTTGCCATTTTCAACCGCCGGGCCAACATGGTATGAAGTTGTAATTGAGAGGAATTTGAAGATTGGTATACCACTGCGTTTCTTGTACACCCTAGAGATTTTTCAAGTGTGGAATGTAGATGGGGTTTTTCGCGGGTTGAATCTAATGGTTTTTATCTGGAAAAGACGGACACTCAAGGGCACTGAAAGTGCGCACGCAGTTCGGACGAACAGTGTGGTCCATTTGGTTCGGCGTGTTCACACTGTGAAGATTTAAATCGAGACGTCGACGTCTAAGAGGACGTGAAATGACGTAATCAAACAACTGACTTCTCATTCCGGTTTAATCTAGAACGTCAGGGGTGGGTTGTATAAAAAAGTGATTAAAGTTGACATTATTAGTGGAAACATCAACCAATCAGAACAACGTATTTAGTACTTAATCACTATTTAACTACAAAACAGTGATTAAAAGAGTGATTAAGAGCTTCATACAACCGGCCCCAGATTTGTATTTTTGCAAGCATTTTTGTGTTTTCATCCCGCCTGTTTTTGCGTTGGATTTTTCAATCAGTTGTCAATATGCAGGGTGTCCCAAAAAACCCAAAAATTATTGAAAATGATCTATTGTTAGAATTTCAATGCCTAACACTAAATTGAACCCACGAGTGGATAAACTATTGACATAACCGTCATGATTAATAGTAATACTCAGTGTTAACATTGTTATGCCAGACAAAAAAACTAAACCTACGAGTGCATATTAAAAATGCCATCAAATTTTATGCATGGGTTATTTTAGCCTATTCAATTTGGCTTTTATCAATGTTCTCATGAGCAAAACAAACGTACTTTATTATAAAGATCAATGCCCAACATAATGCTTTGAGTAAAGCCATAAAAACAAGATTTAAAATAGAAATTATTTATTGTGACGTTTCGTCTTAACTTAAGACATCTTCAGACAAGTGGATAATATTACATACAAAGTTTAAATATATATCTATGCTAATAGTGTTGTTATATTTACAAGGTGTAAAATTACAAGGGTTAATTAAGGATATAGACGTGTGAAGGTGGATAGGACATTACAAACACACACAACATAAACGACAAATTAGAAGAGGTTAAGAGGAATAGAGTTGCCTTGAACGTTTAGATTAGGTTTGTATTTATTAATGAGGAGACTCTCGTGTATCATTAATTCGTATGAGTCTGAGGAGGAAGAAAGAATTTGAAAGTCGTCAAAGCTAGCAGGGTGCCCAGAGGCGTTTATATGGGACAGAATACTAGACATAGCTGGGTTGGTTGAATGTTTTCCCGTGATTGGAGAGATACCCAGATGTTCAGATATCCTAGTGTGTAGATGGCGCGTGGTTTGACCCACATACGACGCGGAACAGCATCGACACTTGAATAAGTATACCACACTGGATCTCAAGTATTTGGGAACTTTATCCTTGAAGGGAAAAAAGGAAGAGATTCGTCTGGAAGAACGAAAGACGAATCTAATGCCAAGATGAGGAAAAGCAGCGTTGCAGAGTCGGTTGATTTGAGTGCGTATCTGTAGAGAATGTATCCCTGTGAATGGGAGGCAAAAATAGATTATTTTCTTAGAGGCGGTCAGAACAGGTGGTCTAGGGTCAAAGGTGTGCTCTAGGAAGCGGCGAACAATGCGGTCGAACATGTGAGAGGGAAAACCATTCGAGTTAAATAACTTTCTGACAACTTCAAGCTGTGTATGAAAATTTTCATAGCTAGAACAAAGGTTGAAAATGCGATGAATCAAACAAGAAACTAAGTTCTGTTTGTAGGCAAGAGGAATAAAACTGTTAAAGTTGGTGAATAAACCAGTAAACGTAGGTTTGCGGTAAACAGATGTAGCGAACTTTCTGTCGGAACGAAATATGTCAATATCGAGAAACGGTAGTTTCCCATCGCGTTCGATCTCAGTGGTAAAGGTTATATTGGCGTGTTGTTGGTTAAGGTAGTCGAGAAAAATTGGTACGTGGTCTGAGGAGCGGAAAAGAAGGAAGCAGTCATCAACATAGCGTCTGTAGAGTAGAGGTTTGAAGGAAGAAGGGCAGTTGTTTAACCATTTTTGTTCATGGAAGGACATGAAAATATTGGCGAAAAGAGGACCTAAGGGACTGCCCATTGCCACACCGTCAACTTGTTGGTATAGGCGGCCATTAAAAATGAAGTGACAATTTTTGACGGACAGGGACAAAAGTTTTTCGAACTCAGAGCGATTAAAACCGTGGAAGAATTGGTGATCAGAGAATAAAGCATTAGAAATTATTCCAATAGTTTCATTCACAGGGATATTGGTGAACAGGGAAACAACGTCAAAGCTAGCCATGAAAACGTTTCTGGAGTCAATGTCACTGTTTAGGAGTTCCTGGACAAAAGAAAAGGAATCAGTGATGATAAAAGGGTTTGTCGTGAGAGGAGTTAGAAGCGGTATGAAGAATTTGGCGAGTTTATAGGAGTAGTGATTTATAGAGGATAGAATTGGTCGAAGAGGCATGCTTGGCTTATGGATTTTAGGAAGGCCGTACAGTATGCCTATGCGAGAACCTGTGGGATACAGTTCATTGTAGTTTTTCTCACTTAATGCGTTTTCAGCCTTTAGTTTCTTTAACAGCGACTTCACTTGATTTTCACGTTGTAAAGTTACTTTGACAGGATCTTCGTTAAGGAGTTGAAATTTAGACGTGTCTGCTAATATTGTGTCAATTTTCTGATTATAATCATCTTTGTCGAGTATAACCACACCATTGCCTTTGTCCGGTTTCATGATGACGATAGTGTTATCGTTTCTTAAATCATTCAGTGTGTTAATGTCTTCTCGCGAATAGAGGAAATTTGGTCGACTGTAGCTACGGAAACCGGATAGGGCAATGTCTCTCAATTTGGACTTTATCGAGTCGGGAAAGAATCCGGAACGGTCACTGAATGGTTCTCGTTTAAGATGGTTGTAGAACTTTTCAAATGGTGTCAGAAAGCCGCAGAGGTTTAATTTCGTAGGTGGAATTGCGAAATTCAAACCTTTTGAAAGTATTTCTTTTTCTTTGTCTGTGACAAATCGTTTGGAGAAATTGAACACCACGGCGTCAGGGTCGAATGAACAGCTTTTATTTTGTTTCGCGCAAAGGCGAAAAAGCTTTCGGTCTTGTAGGTGCTGATGTTGAGTTAGTTTAGTCCCTGTCCGTCAAAAATTGTCACTTCATTTTTAATGGCCGCCTATACCAACAAGTTGACGGTGTGGCAATGGGCAGTCCCTTAGGTCCTCTTTTCGCCAATATTTTCATGTCCTTCCATGAACAAAAATGGTTAAACAACTGCCCTTCTTCCTTCAAACCTCTACTCTACAGACGCTATGTTGATGACTGCTTCCTTCTTTTCCGCTCCTCAGACCACGTACCAATTTTTCTCGACTACCTTAACCAACAACACGCCAATATAACCTTTACCACTGAGATCGAACGCGATGGGAAACTACCGTTTCTCGATATTGACATATTTCGTTCCGACAGAAAGTTCGCTACATCTGTTTACCGCAAACCTACGTTTACTGGTTTATTCACCAACTTTAACAGTTTTATTCCTCTTGCCTACAAACAGAACTTAGTTTCTTGTTTGATTCATCGCATTTTCAACCTTTGTTCTAGCTATGAAAATTTTCATACACAGCTTGAAGTTGTCAGAAAGTTATTTAACTCGAATGGTTTTCCCTCTCACATGTTCGACCGCATTGTTCGCCGCTTCCTAGAGCACACCTTTGACCCTAGACCACCTGTTCTGACCGCCTCTAAGAAAATAATCTATTTTTGCCTCCCATTCACAGGGATACATTCTCTACAGATACGCACTCAAATCAACCGACTCTGCAACGCTGCTTTTCCTCATCTTGGCATTAGATTCGTCTTTCGTTCTTCCAGACGAATCTCTTCCTTTTTTCCCTTCAAGGATAAAGTTCCCAAATACTTGAGATCCAGTGTGGTATACTTATTCAAGTGTCGATGCTGTTCCGCGTCGTATGTGGGTCAAACCACGCGCCATCTACACACTAGGATATCTGAACATCTGGGTATCTCTCCAATCACGGGAAAACATTCAACCAACCCAGCTATGTCTAGTATTCTGTCCCATATAAACGCCTCTGGGCACCCTGCTAGCTTTGACGACTTTCAAATTCTTTCTTCCTCCTCAGACTCATACGAATTAATGATACACGAGAGTCTCCTCATTAATAAATACAAACCTAATCTAAACGTTCAAGGCAACTCTATTCCTCTTAACCTCTTCTAATTTGTCGTTTATGTTGTGTGTGTTTGTAATGTCCTATCCACCTTCACACGTCTATATCCTTAATTAACCCTTGTAATTTTACACCTTGTAAATATAACAACACTATTAGCATAGATATATATTTAAACTTTGTATGTAATATTATCCACTTGTCTGAAGATGTCTTAAGTTAAGACGAAACGTCACAATAAATAATTTCTATTTTAAATCTTGTTTTTATGGCTTTACTCAAAGCATTATGTTGGGCATTGATCTTTATAATAAGAATACGTTTTCCGCCTGGCACGTCTCTGGCTACAGTATTGAATAAACGTACTTTACAAAGATATTTTAGTTTTTTAACAAGTGCTAGGGCATTCAAATTGTAACAATAGGTGATTTCAATAGTCTTTGGGTTTTTTGGGACACCCTGTATAGGCAAGGAAAAGCTTTCTAAGGCTGGCCTAGTGTTTCCGAAGATTGTGTCTGAACAGTCATGAAGTTTTAAAGGAATAAACTCAGAATATTTTGTTGTTTTGAAGAGGTGAACTTCATCGCATTTTTCGGAAAAAAACAAAAGCTGCAGGCAATTTTTCCCGATAAATCTTATAGTTATTAGTGATTCAGTCAGGTCTGTGTGTGTTTTTCAGTATAATATAACATGTCAGTGATTATCCTGGTAACATTTAAAAAGACTTTCAATGGTTTTATTAGCTGAAAACGGCATTTTTATGTTTTGTACTTTTTTTACCTTCCTGTAACAACGCGGCTAGAGATGACCGAGAAATGACTGAGTTTTTACTTATTTTAGTATGATAATTTTTGTTTATTTCCACCTTTCCTAGTTTATGAACACTTTTTATACTATTTTACGTTTCCCTGTCCTTGAAGACCTCGTTTGATAAAGAATGCTAGCAGTACTGGAAAGTTTAACATTGCTTGCGATTTTGTTGTTTTGCTATGGCGGTAAAAGTGTTTGTCAGAAACCGGTACGTCCAAAACCTGCCAAAATACTACTAAGATTAAGAAACAACCTTGTCGTTACAAAAAACAATTACCTAGGATTAGTATGCAATATATGAACAACAAAATAGAATGATTCTGGGATGCCCATACAGTCATTTAAAAACACAAAACTTGGACGTTCTCAACACGACGTGAAAACTACTGGATTCACGTCCTGTTCAAAACGTGGACCATAGAGATTATAAAAGAATAGAGGCGGCATCGGATGACGAATCGCGGGGCAAATTGAACAAATCTAATGGGGCCCCCGGAATTTAAGTCCCGGAGGTATACTGAAAACACACAGTTTTTGTCAATTTTTGTTTGTTTTTATGACCATGATGCACGCAGATATTGGCTATAATAAGAAAATATGTTGCAGCTTTCCAGTTTTTGTAATTTTAGGTGCAGACAGCCAGGTGTAAATATTGGAGTTTTTCAACTTTAGGTTCTCCCTAGCAACGCATAGCAACCAGTTTTTGACCAGCTTTTTGCAGCCAGGTTTTGCAAAATATCTGCTAAATCATCCCACGTCTGGACACAAATTGAACTTATTTGCCTTTAAACAGTTATCAAAATTGTTTTAGAGGTGCAACAAGGTGTACAACCACAATACTGCGATGTATGTTAGAGTTAAATACCGAGAAGGAGGGATTTATGGCGTATACAGCCCGCGAGGACGCGCAGCGTCCGAGGGCTGTATACGTCATAAATCCCGACTTTCGAGGTATTTAACTAACTTATTTTATTTTTGAGGAGGTTTTCTGGTAGAATCTTTTGACTTTAAACAATTTAAGTCGAAATTCGTCGAGATTTTTCCACAAGTTTGATCTAATTATTTATTCAAGAACTGTATCTGAGATACATCCCGCGGTACATCAGAGAAAACCGAGACAAAAATAAAATAATTAAACTTTAAGGAATTTTCTAGTGTGTTCATCTGATATTTCGAATCCAAATATTGCATTTTCGCTCACAAATACTCAATATTAAACATACCCAACTTTATCCTGTATTCAAAACACAAAATTCAAAACGTTCAAGGCAATCCCGCACTAATCTTTAACATTTTCGCCTTTGTTTTACATAAAAAACTTTGAGTGCGAAAAAATCGGAAAAAAGTTTTTCTCGAGCTTTCTTGATCTCTTGTTGTGAAGAGTCGATAACCAGCCAGCCAATAGGCGCACAGCCATACATCCTGGTCTTAAATTTGGCCCCCATTAGCAAGCTTCAACTTGTCCCTTTCGTTTGACTGAATTTATCCTACGATGCCCCCTCTATTCTTTTTAATCTCTATGACGTGGACGACGTCCTAGACCAAACCGAAAGTGTAATTTCGCGGGTCAACGCCATTTTCACGTCGTCTTAACGTCGACGTCCTCGATCTAAATTTGTCTACTTGTGAATCGTGTCTTCAGGGCGGGGATAAGAGATGTTCAAAAACACTAACTTCATTACTAGCATTGACATTGTATATGTGGTTATTATCATCATATCTAATGTAATGTATTGTTGACTGAGCAAAGGTAGCGTACTGGGAAGCTAAGAAAGTGTTTGAGGTAAAGAGAAAGCAATGTATGCTTCTAAACTTTGTCGAAATTCGTGTACATATTTTTAAGACTTTAAACTGTTACATCAATGTTTACGTTTGACTGTGTATTTATCAGTGTGTTTATATAGCTATGCTTCTGCTACAGTGGAACGTCTTCGTCTGGTGGAAATGAATGGTAATCAATTCCATTTTTAACTGTGATTCTCATCGCTTCTCCTATTTTATCTTCATCGTTTAAAAGTTGTATGAAACCTTCGGCGACAACATCAACTCTGCAGGTATAGAAAATTTGAGATAAATTTAGCATTATATTTGTCAGTTAATTCCGAGTAGTGGTAGTTGGCGTTCTTGCAAAGGCATAAACTGACACATCTCCAAGAAAAATGTAGGTGGACGAGTTGATGGACATTTTACTTTAAAACAGTTGAGATTATCTCTTATTATTATGTAGATACTGATATTTACGCACGATTTTTCTCGTGTGAAAAGCCGTTTCGTGATTTGTTCTTAACGAGCGTTATCCAATCAGAATCATGAAACGATTTTCTCACACGTGAAAAAACCGTTTCGTCCAATCAGTGCGAGCCTGTGTTTACATAGCAGTGAATTCGTTCACAGCCGGCAAACTTTTTGGCGAGATTTTTTTCAAGTTGCTGGCTGTGTCTTGTGGCTAAAAGTTTATATTTTTTATTTAAATTCAACACGTTGGGCAATTTCCCATGTTTACAAAGATTTACAATTTTATAAAAAACCGAAAATATATTTTGAAAGAGAAATATGCAAGCAAAGACACGGCAGTTATACCAAAACAAACAGCTAGGTAAGTTGCATTTACATTATATTAACTTTTTGAGATTTTGAAAAAATAGGCTTTGTATTTTTTGCTTATTTGAAAGAAAAATTAAAAACTGCTGGTTTATTAGGGTTTATATTATTAGATCTAGCTTCAAAAAGCAAAGTAATTTTCATATACTGTACATACGGCATCGTACACGATGACGTTTTGTTTTGGGTTTTTGCAAAAGTAAAGTGATCTTTGCCAGGCGCTTGACGTTTAAGTGAGCCAAATTTAGGTTGGCTAAAGGCAATCTTTTGAATAGAAAATATCAGTTTCTATAAAATAAACAAATTTCTTAATGGGAAGTGCTTGTGTACGGTATTTACGCACTTGTTAATTTGTTTTCGCCAAACTCGCTCGCTCGTTGCACTCGCTCGTTCGTTTTGCGAAAACAAATTAACGCGTGTGTAAATACCATACGTCAGCACTTCCCATTAAGAAATCTATATATATTCTATCCTCAATAGAATGCACACATAGCCTTGTGGACTTGCGCAGGTCATACGCTGGCTGCAGCAGGTAAAATGCCCGGCAATTAATTCTACTTTAAGTCATGAATTATGATTTTAGGTATTTTTCATAAAGGCGCTGTTATATTACGAACTTTAATTAAAGTTACCTGATGGCCTACACTGTGCAACGTTTCTTGCAACTTACCTCGCAACCCTGCACGGGATCAAATTTTAGTCAGTAGAATCATACTAACATATTGTTGCAAATGCTGTAATTTGATTGGCTACTCAACTCGCTATCTATTGCTCGATA
The DNA here is from genome assembly GCA_963855995.1 of Muricea muricata. Taxonomy (NCBI): domain Eukaryota; kingdom Metazoa; phylum Cnidaria; class Anthozoa; order Malacalcyonacea; family Plexauridae; genus Muricea; species Muricea muricata. The sequence continues at coordinate 16,148,726 of OY979716.1, forward strand.
GACAACATGTAGCAAAACAATAATTTTCCTGGCGTATTTCAAAGACAATATGTAATAGTTTTTTTGGCAAAATGACTTAAAAATCAATTACTTATCTCAGATTCTACTAAAACAATAAGGTTACTCGCCCTCAATTTTTATGCATTGATATAGTTGATTCGGCCTTCGCCCTCATCAACTATCACCGCATAGAAATCTTGAGCTCGTAATCTAACTGGTAAATAGCGAGTTTTTACTGTCTGCTCGACAGAAATATTGCGAAACAAGTTGCAAGAGGAATGTTACGTTGTGCAATGGGTAGAAAATTCTTTGCAGCGTCGCAAGCAACCGTTGCAAATAGCAGAACCTGATTCTACTTCGTGCAATGCTTCGTGCAACAAAAATGTTGTGTGACTTTATGATTGCGAGCTATGTTAAAGGCGCATTTACACTATGGAACTTGTGTCGCAACTTGTCTCGCAACGAATTTATTTAAAAAATTGGAGTTGCAGGATCAGGGATGTTGCACTATGCAACGTTTCTTGCAACTTGTCTCGCAATCTCAGTGGAGGCTGGGATCTACTTTTAAACGGCCAGTTTCTATTGGCTGCTCAACAGAATTATTGCGAGACAAGTTGCAAGAGGGATGTTACACTGTGCAATGGCTAGAGAATGCGTTGCAGCGTTGCGGCAATCATTGCGAAAAGTAGAACCTGATTCTACTTCGTGCAATGCTTTTTGCAACAAAAATGTTGCTTGACTTTATGATTGCGACGCATGTTACATCTTGCAATTTCGCTTGCAACTTGTGTCGCAACAAAAATGCGAAACAAGTTGCGACACAAGTTGCATAGTGTAGCAGCGCCTTAAACCTTGCAAATTCGCTTGCAACAAAATTGCGACGCAAATTACACGGGGCTAACAATATTTTTATGTCACACTGTATCAGGGGTGAATAGCACCTTTTGTTCGGAGGGAGGGGTACTTATTAAACTTATTAAAGACCCAAAAAATCAACAAAACTTAACATCTCGGAAAGTGTTTACCTCGATAACTTGCATAATTCAGTTGCCAATTATTGCAATTTGATTTTTTTCCTAATAACCGATTATATTTTACGTTTTAAATTCTGGGGTATATATATGTACTGTAATCTTGATCGCTCAACCAATATGGTCTGTACTAAGAACTTTTCTTGTACACTTCAAAAAAATCGCTTACGTTTGTGTTCCACCAAAATCAATCAATTCTTTCACTTCAGAATGTTCCAAAGCTGCCTGTTTGCTCATTGCAGTATCAACAAATGTTGGACAGATACAATTCATACGTACTCCTGATCGTATAGCTACCTAAACATAATAGTTATTTATATAATAGCATTTTGAAAACATGAATGCTGATTGGTTGAAAGCTCGAAAAAACCGTTTTTCTATAACTCCATAGAAACACGAGATATTTTCACGCGAGTTGCGTGGGCTTAGCAGGAGATTTTAGAGTCAAAAATACAAAATAGCTGCTTTCGTATAAAAACACAAATAAAACAAGTTAATAGTCGCTGAAAGTAAGGGAAAATGTTTAGTACTACTACAATATTCAACAATAGGAAAATACTCGTTGATAAATACTCAAGAAAACATTTTTCTTGAGTTTCGTTTTAAAACTGATTAACAAGTAAAGAAAGTTGTTTGTTCAAAAAGTTTGATTTTATTATTTGTGACGAGCAAAGTAAAAACACGAAGAATATTAATTTCAAAAGGGTATTTTAATAAAGGAAATAACAACATTTTTCCGTGTTCCTATCGAGTTCCCTCGAAATTACATGGAAACACTCACACCTTGTGCTCGTACTCCCACGTAACTTCTCGTTTCTCGCGCGTTCACCTCGTGTTTCTATAACTCTATAGAAGCGCAAAAAATGTTTTCTATTTCTTAAATGTTATATATTAATCTGTTGTACAGTATTACATGATTTTATAATTGGTATGTATTAATAGAATCATTTAGTAAAATGCCGCGTAATAGAACCAGTAAATTAAGAACCATCAGGCTAAAATTTGGGCAATTACTAACCCAAAATACAAGAACTGCTTTAGGCTGCCTTTAGTGAAAGTATTCTTAAAAAATCTTATAGCTGAATTAGTAATTCATACCATGCATGTATCTATTTTTTGAAAAGAAAAACTTGTTTGAATGGAAATAAGAAACAGTTAAAGAACCACGTTCGGCTGATTTCTTTCTAAGTACAGTTATATAAGAGCCACTTCAGCCTAATGTCAAAATTACCTGGTTCTTTTATGCGGGCAGGAGCGAAGCCAGCCCGACAATTTGGTCATGCTATGCAAATTAAATCTTTATCATTATTCATTTCTTTAGAAATTGACTCCTTTTACGGTCTATAAACACTGAAAAATTTACATGACCAAATGACGGGCTGCCTTCGCCACCGTATGCGGGGTTTAAGTGTACTAGTATATGTAGGTCAAATGGCAGTATATAGGGACAAGTTCGTTTCGAAGCATAGAGTTTAGAAAAAATGTCTCGGTTTTTGTTACGTTGGCTTTGAAACGAGTAGCTACAAAGACATACTTAGAAATCGAAATTGACCTGCCAGCTTCGTTTTGGATAAACTAGTTTCCAGGTCCCGAATGGAAACGAGGCATTATGCATAGGGTATATTATGTCTGTAAACACAAGTCTCGTGAATTTCCTTACTTTTGCATAAGCTCTTGTAAAACCAACCACACCATGTTTAGAGGCAGTGTATACACAATTCGCTTGTGGGTAGAAAGTCAGACCTTAAATCAATAAATAATATTATGAGCAAATATTATACAAAGCATTTATGTTGTATTACTGCTGACGAGGCAAAGACACTATACAGACTTAAACATCTTTTAACAGACTGGTCCAGGTGCCGCGGAGGATTGGTAATTGAGGGGGCCATAATCATATATTAAGATTCTGCCTCATTTTTTCAATAGGTTCATTTTACGGTTTGCGAACGCTAATACATGGCCCCGTCAATTACCGTCCTCCCAAAAATGGACAACTTCGGTGCAATTTGAGCGCACGTACTGGCAGAAAATTGATCGGAAATGACCAGCGTATTTGCCGACTCTCGTGAAGTAAACTTACATTGCCCTTCTCGCATCCTATCGGTAATTAATTTATTGATACAAACAGCATGCTCTGGAAGATCGACAAAATTGAAACTAAAAAAATTCGGTAGGTAACAAAGTATAGCTGTAGTGCTCTGATTGTTCCCGGAGCACCTCTTATGCTCCTATTGCTGATTGCCCTCGCCCCCCTTATTTGACTTTACTCCCTGGCTCTAAATTAATTTGACCCCTCGCCCCCCGTGCAGGTGCGGATAACTTCCATAATTCTCTCTTTTTTAGGAATATACTGAATGGCGCCAAAATATGTCCCCCCTCTTGACGTGCCCCATTTAATGAGCTAAAGAATTGCTATTGAATTAATTAATGTCTAACTTAAATTTTGATGCATACCTTAAAACTTCTATAAACTATTAGCCGAGGTATAGACGTTTAAACTCGAGGTATAATTTTTGGAAGATGCGAAAAATGGCGATTTATGCATCTTATATATATCGTGTAAACTGAATGAGAGGCGTTGACAAAACGTTGAAAATAAGGTGTTTTTTCAGTTTTCATAATTTTTCATTTTTATTTAGTTTTGAAATGTTTAATGGGTAATAGCAACAAAATTTGTTCGCTCATTTAAAAGAGCTTTTAAAATAACTAACAGCGACTTTTACAGATTTTTCATATCTAGATTCACTCGAGAGATATTTCAGCTGAGCACACGAGCAGTCTGCCATCTTGGATTTTCAAGAATACAAACGTTTCCGTCACAAGTGGGATCACGCGTCATTTAGTTATTGACAAGCAACGATAACGAATCAGAAACTCGTTTCTGTTTGCTATTGGATATCACATATTGAGTAAAATCATTTTAGCCAACTAATGTTTGTTACTTAATTTCTTGCGAGTAATTTTTCAAGGCTTATCCCACTTTTGACGTTACCTAATGAGCTCAAAAATTTATCCAAGATAGCAGGCAGCTGACATGTTTGAGTCCAAATATTTAAAAAATCAGATTAGACATGAAAAAGCTGTAACAAGCTTTGTCGGTTATTCAAAAAGCTCTTTCAATTGAGGAAAGAATACTTTTTGTTGCCAATACCATTTAAAGAGTACAAACAATAAGGTATTATAAATATAACAATAATGCTGTTCAAGGAGTGTTTTGCCATTTTAACATAAAACAAGTTAATTGAAGATTGCACATGAGATTACCCTTTTTTACTCGTGAAATATTTTACAGAGATATTTAAGGCATGTATCAAATCTAAGTTAGACGTTGCTGCGTGCAATAAATGTAATTGAGATAAGATGGCTTGTTTCTTTTTTACACAACCACACAATGGGGAAGGGGGGGGGGGCTGGGGGCAGACATTTGTTGCGTCACCCGGTACATAATTACATAATTCCTTCCTCTGATAGAGATATTACGGATACGATGGAGTTACATCTTTTCAGTTTCGTGAAAGAGTCTGAAGAATAGAGTTACCTTTATGTTGAAGATGTAATTCAAATATCTCGATTAAATTTCGGGTCTGGGCCGGTGGTATTGGCAGGCAAATAAAGTGTGACTTTACTCCGACATATTGTACAGCATTATGTCTTTAGTTAAAATGTTGCAATTTATAAGAAACATAATACGGATTATGACAAGTTAGAAAACTTTGAAAGATAAAGACCTGCAGTCGATGCCATATTAACAATACACCCCCCACGACGATCCTTATTTTTCCCCATGTATTTTATCCCCAGAAATGTTCCTTGAATGACAGCTGCCTGAAAAAAACAAGGATTCATCATAAAAAGTTGAAATATGAAGCGAATAATTCTATGGCTAAAATTTATCTATATGTAAATTTTCAATGACTTGTATGCTCAGTATATGTACAAAAAAATGTTCTGGTAAACCAACATGGCGGTTGTGACGTCATATGAAGCAGTGTGTGCATGGACTAGTTGCTCCAAAAATGGAATTAAACATGAGTAAAAAAGTCAAACCACAACGACCAACAATAACTGTTCACGAGCAGATCTTTTGTAACGCTAAGAATGTAGATAAACCTAGATATTGGTCGTTGCTATTATATCAAGATTCGTAGATAAAAAAATAAACACTTGATTGGCTTATTTGAATTCAGGGGCCAATCACAACCTCTGTCTACAAACCGACTGAGAATTCTGAAATGATCTTTTGAACTTCGCAACGAACTTCCGAACTTGGTTGCGAAGTTCGGGATATTACACTGAAAGTTAGCTGAAATCGACTGTAACGGACACAGACCTACGTACTTTAAACCATGTGGCAAAAACCTTGGGAAGAACTAGTAGAAAAGAAAGCTATAAAAACATGTATTCATATAGGTCAAACTCTCACCAAGTTAACAGCGAGTAACTTGTCTACATCGTCAGTGTGTCCAATGCCAGCATTGTTACAAAGTATGTCCAAGTGTCCATTTTCCTTCGCAACATTGAACAAAATCCCTTTTGAATAAAATTTATTCGGTGAAAATTAGTGTATACCTTAAAGGACATTGGCAATAAATTTTTTTATTTCCGATATTAGTAGAATTGGACCCCCTGATTACGAATATGCTATTATCTTTCACCCAAATTGTTTCGTTCTCGAGGTATCTCACCCTAAATATTTAGTTCGTCCGCCATCTTGGATCGATTTTTAAAAAAATTATCTTTTGGGTCACATGACCGGTGTGACGTCAGGTGCAGGGGAGAGTCAAATTAAACAAATATACTTTATTAGGCGCATTTCGGGATTTCGGGATTTCGTACTTCTAGTGAAGAATTTTGTGCTTTTCGATTATTCGAATGGAAAATATCCACAAGAATCAAATAGTTCAGGTATTACCCTATCAATTTGAACCTGAACCGGGCTTACAAACAAGCAATAACGGTGACGAGAGCGACTCGGAAGAAGAGAGTGCCGAATCGTCTGACGAGGAAATCGACCATGTGTTTGAGGCAAAAAATGCTTGGCGCCTTGAAAGCCTGAGCTGGTGTAAATGTGGGCATTGCACATTGAAACCAAAGGCTATAGAATCGTTTTTTGCCACGAGAAAGCGTTAGAATATGATGAGTATGACGCATTGTTGAAGGAAGCCGAAGCACTAGGGGGCAAGTGTTGACAGCACATGCAGATTTTGAGCCGAACATGCTGTCAGACGCGGTATTAAAAATAGACGTTTGTCGCTATCTTGATGATAACTGGCCCTTGGATGACGAAGATTTGGATAAAATGCACAAGCTTTATAGACTAGTATTTCAGATTTTGGGTAAAAGGAACTGAAGCTAAAAGGCCACTTCCTGCATGTGTTTACACAAGAATCAGAGAACGATTCGCGTCGCATGACGGCCTTTATACTCATTTTAAATATGCCAAAAAATGGAAACGGTAAGCTTTTTTTTGTATTTTTACTGTATAAGACAGTTGAGTGTAGGCTTTCCGAATTTTTGAAATTTGGCCAACTTTGTGCTAACATATGAAGCATTTCAACCATGAGATATTAACTCGTTTGCTGTTGACAGCGTTGAGATGTTTTTATGTCGAAGATGTTCCATGTACTAAATCAGCTTTAATGTGCATTCAATCTCCAAATTAATTTCTAAAATGTTAGTTTATAAAGTTGTTCATCATATAAATCTGCCTCACTCATGATTTTTACACTTCTCAACTTTACAATTGCATTTTGTGTCGCACATTAAATCTTCACCCCTACAACTGCATTTTTGGTGGCACATTTTTCTTTACAAGCACACGGTTTCTTAGCTGATTGTCTCTCTGTACTTGCAGTTAAAGCTGGCTTGCTGAACCGAGATTTTCGACTGGCCACTATTTGCTCCTTTGATGGACGTTCCTTCCCTTCTAAATGCTTCTCAACAAGTGATTTTGGTTCAACAGGTAGCACTTCATTGGCACAGACTTTAGCTTTCCGCAGTGTTGTACCTACTGCTAAGGTGAACAGCTTCTTGTATCAGATTGTGTTTGTAATGCTGTATTGAATTGGTTGTAAATGTTGTGTTGAATAAACGAAAATAAGAAAAAACGAAATACAGTCCCCATTGTTGTTGTTGAACCAGTGAACGGGAGATTCTGACAGTTTAACCGAACTAGTGCGAAGGATTTCCAGCAAAAACCTAGGAGGTCCGTAGAACTGACGCTATTCTATGTGTGACCTGTAACGATTATGTTAATAGCTACTAAAACGAATTTGCATTGCCATTATTTGCGCGTGGTCATATGTAAATCATGCAAAGTCATAGTAAACGCCCTAGACGGCTAGAGTATAAATGTAGAGAGGTTATCATAAATAAAACAAATTTGCAAGTATTAGTGTGTTATTTGAGAGTCTCGTACGTTACACACCTACTAAATGACCTCCAAGCAAGCAATAATGAAACTGTTTATATAACACGAATGCAAAGAATTAAAACATATTGTACTCAGTCGTTACTATATAGCTAGTAGCTATTACTGTATCAGACAATAGTGTTCAATGAGCTACATCCTCAGAGCTATATATAATGAATGAACATAAGTTGTATCTGTATATATTATAAACGGTAAAAATTGAACTTGACCTGGTATTTTGAGCTACATCCTGTTGATGCCCGCAACATTGTAAAAGCGCCAAAATTATAACGTTACATCAACAGAACAGATAAACGTTTAGTGTCTGGTAATTGGTCATAGCACATCACAGCCGTCACAGAGTAGCCCTGACCGCCGATAACGGTATGATAAAAGTCTACAAAGTATGCGAGCATATCAATTAATTGGCATAGTACCGGTGATGAAAGTGCTTTTACCGTCGAAATCAACGCATTTATTTTAGAAACACAGATGAAACACATAGTACAGTAGTGGCACTAGATATTTACGCAGTTATACAAAAAAATGGGGTTCATCTGTATTTTTTGGATCAAAATCGTCTTAGAAAGTGTTTGCTCCAATACTATCGTATATTGATATTATTTCGTTCCCCTGCACCTGACGTCACAAATTTATTTCCGCATAAATTAGCATACCGTTTTTTTTCAAGATGGCGGAGGAAGGTAGAAAGTTTTACGATATTTCTAAGCAACTAAACATGATGGACAAGTGAAAATACGTAATTAAATATTCCGTACGTATGTGTAATAGATATAAAGAATAAAAAAATTTATTGCCAATGTCCTTTAACAATATGAGAAATGAATTCGGATAGTGCAACCTGGGTTAAAGTAGGTGGGTGGAGATTTACTGAACAACATGCTTATATGTAATAGGCCGTTTGCTGTGATCCCCAAAAGTGTCCACAAAACGATTTTCATTGAACATTTCTTGGAATGAGATATTTTTACGGAACTAATACTTTCTGACACGCTTCCTGCTCCGTGGACCCGCTAAAACTGCCATTTTATTTCTTCACTATTTTGTCTTCACAATTTTTTTCATTGTTCCACGACATCGATGGATGAAGACACACAATCAAGTTACTCAAAATGACTAATCTCTGTGAATCAGTCTCCACATTTGACAAAACACCGTTTTGCTTGGATCTTGTTGAATTGTGTAATTTTAAGCGAGTTGAGCGTAAACAACATATCTTGTCTACAAGTCTGGCAAGGAACAGATATGGCATCCTAAAATCATCGGTTCAGGCTCTATTGCGTTGAAAATTTATTATACTTGCACCTAGAACACCGTATTAATTATACACTATTCATTCACTATTGATTCACATTTAAGAGGCTATCATATTACTGCACAGACATGAACACAACACAATCAGAAAGTCGCTAACCTGGAAATCGGAACTGAACAGTGAAATGTATTTATGCTAACCATTTAATGTAAAGGAACTCGGGGATATTGGCACAGAAGTAAGTAAGATAAGGATAGATAATTGCACGTATACTCATTAATCATTTGGGTAATAATTCTCTATAATTTATATCAATATTTAGATCGAACTGCATTTGCGCACAATATATTTGTGACAATAAATACGATATACCAACATCCAGTTGTGTGGCGTTTGACCTCAACGAGTGTCGTCAATTCGACGAGCCAGGCTCTATCTCAATAAAATCCCAAGGTCGTTGACAAGTCTTTGGGCTATTTGTCTCCAGGCTGAGAAAGAATCCTTTACGTACAATTAAAATGTTTACAAAGCGATATAAAACGGTAACCTGATGCAATGAGTATCTAAATTTTCAACACAGCTTCTGAGGTAACTTATCATCAAATTTGAACTATTATATCAGTTGATGTTAATCTGTGCACTAAACGTATATATTATTGCAAAGAGATCTTCCATATATATGTTGAATCACTGAACAAACAGCTAGCTCATATACAAATTTCCCCACTTCGTCGAATATTTAAAGAGCAGCTTTTATATCCATGGCACTGATCTTTGCCGGCTTTGATATAAACATTCACCTTTCAAGTTTAAGGTTATTTAAGACTGATCTTGTCATAAGTTAATAATTATATAATTTTAGCGTTGCCTTTGCCGTTGCTAGCTTCGCGTTAGCTTTTTTTTTAAATACCTTGATCGAGTTCATAAAGTTAGTATTCAGGGCAGTGAGAAAAGACTTATAGAGATATCGCTAGAACTGAATAGTTTGGAAACCGTTATCTGTATCGTCTCAAAGTTATGGACAAAGATATTACGTCCAACAAGCACACGTTTACATAATTCAAAAAGATTTGAGCAAAACGGTCTTACGTAACCTACCTACTGAGCAAAAAGAAGACCGCTGGTTAATAGAACCTGGAACTTCTAAATGCCCAATAGTGTGCCTTCATCCTTCGGTGTCCTTAAACAATGAACAAAACTGTCACGAAATTAGTGAATATAAAATGTCAGTTTGTAAGAAAACTGTGGGTTTACGGAGCGGGAAGTTTTCGGATTTAAATTCAGCGTGCTTGGAAGTGTTAGTTCATGTTCCAGGACATGTTTAATGAAAGTGAACGATATTGGGACGGAACGAGTGTCCTATATAATGCTCCTATTTAATAATTGCATGGACTACACCGTAACCATCTGTAACGAGCCGAGCTAACACACTACACAACGCAATCTAGATTTACAATCTATTACAATCTATTGCAATCTATTACATTTTACATTCCATATTTATAATTTCTGTCACAGGGGCGTTATCCTTCCTTTAATTATTCATTTAGACGACTATATATCATGGCTGCAATTCTCCCTGGAAAGTTTGATGATGGAGATTTCGATGCGAGGCTACGCGAGTTTGATGCCTGTTCTGGCGCTAATGGGTGGAAAGTAACCGAGACTACTGACGATAAGATACTAAAGCTACCAGCCTTTTTACGTGGTCGCGCTGCCAGCAACTTTTACGCCATCCCGGAGGGAGAGAGACGAACCCACGAGAATGCTATCAAATCTATGCGACGAGCTCTATGCCCGCAAGCGAAGCGTGAGAATTTCTTTTCCGAGTTTGAGCAAAGATACCTGCGACCAGAAGAAGATCCTTCGGTGTACAAGTGGGAGTTGGAGAGCATCTTGTCAAAAGCCGACCCGTCGCTTTCGAATGATGCTAAAACTGCACTTTTGATGCGGCAATTCTCGAAGGGCCTGCCACCCACCATAAAACTAAAGATGTTGGAACATAATCCTACTCCGACATTGGATGAAATAGTGGAGTTTACCCAGCGATTCCGTGCGCTTGGTTGTTCACCGGCGGCAGAGGCACTTCCAGCACACGTTGATGCTGTTTCTCGCTCATCGTCCGACGACCCACAGTTGAAAGAGCTTTTAGCCATGGTTGCTGGCATCGCGGCGAAACAACAGGCATTAGAAGACCGCTTCAAGCACACAGACAACTCGGCGTGAATCTCACCTCGACCGCCCGCCAACTCTCTTTCCTGCTACAACTGTGGTTTACCAGGTCATTTTGCTCGGGAATGCACGCGACAACGAAGCTTTGCTCCCTTGCGGAACATCACGCGTTACACCTGTGGAAAACCGGGCCACTACGCGCGAGAGTGTAAATCAACGCGTTCTTTAAACTTCTAAAGATGGACGGAACGTTGGTGGAGATCGCGCCCATCCTGTAAGTACAATTGATCATTCTACAATAATCCACCCGTATGTTGACTGTTTTGCAATTGTGGACCAAGTCCGGTTTCGTGCTCTTATTGACTCTGGTTCAATGAAATCATTCAGTCTGTTCAGAGAACAATTGACTTTGATGACCTAAACTTAAATAAGTCACAGAAAGAGAAATGTGTCTCGATTACAGGACACAATGTAAATATTGAAGTACTGTCATCTACGTAGTACTGTTAAATTTTTAGGATCTCGTCAATGTTTTAATGGCGAATTTTCAGTTAGTAATAATATACCTTATGAATGTGTCCTCGGCTGGGATTTTATCAGCCAAAATAATTTGTCTCTATGTAAGGATGTTAATTTAGGTAACTACCTGTTGGTAGGTAAACATGGGGCTACCCCCATCACAAATGCGCAATCGTCTACGACGGCAGATCGAGCAGGTGTAGTTGAGTCGACTCCACAAAGTGTTCAGGTGGAATCGCCAGTCGGACGTTTGTTGTGTCAATCCCGTTTTCAACGAAACACCGGTGTTTCCTTGTGGGAGAGTGTAATGATTCCACCACGAACCGAAATGATTTTAGAGGGGAAATTGGCAAAACGTGCCAACAGTCGAATAGGTTTGATAGAGCCACGTTCTAGTAGCAGCAAGGCTGCTAGACAGGGGTTTAGCGTAGCTCGTGTTGTCGTAAAACCTGACAACAGACCCGTGCCTTTGCGCGTTCTCAATGCGTCTACTAGCCAGATCGAATTGGTTGCTGGTGAGAATTTAGCAAATTTTTGTCCTTTGATTGAATCGTGCCTGCCTCAACCCCATGTTTGTGGGGCGGTTGGGAATAAAGCAACACCGCAAATTATTTTGGATAAACTCGAGTCAATAATTGACCCGTCGCTACAGGGGAAGGATTGGGGCAAATTAAAGAATTTGCTACTTGAGTTTTCGGATGTTTTTGACGAACACTTAGGACATACCACCGTCTTAACACACGAAATTAACACAGAAAATAGCGCGCCAATTAAGCAACATCCTCGCCGCATTCCTTTTGCCCAACGTGAGGAATCTGAGCGACAGATTACTGACATGCTAGAGCAAGGCATAATCCGTGAGTCAACAAGTCCTTGGTCTAGTCCCATCATTTTAGTCAAGAAAAACGATGGCGAAATGCGCTTTTGCAACTGACTATCGAAAGCTCAATTCTGTAACTGTCGGTCACGCGCACCCTTTGCCTCGCGTAGATGATATCTTTGATTCATTAGGAAATGCGCAATATTTTTAACACTAGACTTGAAAAGCGCCTACTGGCAAATTTCCGTTGATGAAAAAGACCAGCGCGGCTTGTTTGATTTTAATCGGATGCCGTTTGGCCTTGTTAACGCACCAACCACTTTTCAAAGAGCTATGGATCTTGTATTAAGTGGTCTTTGTTACGTAATCTGTTCGTGCTATATAGATGATGCTATTGTTTTTGGTCGTGATTTTAAGGAACATTGCACTAGACTTAAGACGACCGTCCTAGAGAGATTGTGCTTGCATGGTCTTCGCGTAAAACCTGAGAAATGCACAATCGCAGCGCGTCAAGTTTCATTTTCAGGACATGGGGTCTCTGACTCTGGGGTATCATGCCAGATCCAGCGAAAATTGAAGCTGTCGACAACATTCCTAGCCCACGCAATATTCGAAGTTTTCTAGGTCTTGCTGGTTACTACCGTAAATTCATTCCTAGTTTTTCCTCAATCGCAGTGGCATTATTACATTCGACGCAAAAAGCAGCGAGCTTTATGTAGACGGATGCATGTGAACAGGCGTTTCAGCGATTAAAACAATTATTATGCTCAGCTCCCATTTTGGCGTACCCTGATTTTGGCAAAGACTTTGTTTTGCAAACCGATGCGTCTGATTATGGCGTCGGTGCGGTATTGTCGCAACTTGATGATTCAGGACATGAGAAAGTTATTGCATATGCGTCAAAAGCTCTTACGCCTTGCGCGCAAAAGTACTCCACAACGGAGAAAGAAGCGCTTGCGGTTGTCTTTGGTACAGCTCACTTCCGCGTGGGTCGCCATTTCAAACTAATTACTGACCACAATGCCTTACGATGGCTGCACACAATGGAAGCTAGGGGTCGTTTAGCGCGTTGGATTATGGACTTACAGGAGTTTGATTTTTCAGTTCACTCTTAAAAAAATCACTGTAAATTTACAGTAAAAAGTACTGGCAGCTTGGACGCAAAAAAGTACTGTAAAATTACAGACAATTGTTTAGTACTTTATATTGTAGTTTGTATTTACATTGTAAATACTGTAAACATTACAGTATTTTACCTGTTAAAATACAAACAAATTGTTTTATTACAGTACTTTCTTCTGTTACCCGTGATTACAGTACTTTAACTGTAAAATATTACAGTAGTTGTTGCTGTAAAAATACATTTATTTTTAACAGTGTAGTTCATCGCGTTGGCCGCATTCATAGTAATGCAGACGCGCACTCGCGCCTAGTACAACTGAAAATGCCAGATGGCACCACAAGCACACCGCACGAGCAAAACCCAATATTCGTCACAACAATAATGTGCTAAATTGTCAAGTGGGCGCACAGCGATCGTTATCGATGTTCATGATCATCCTGGCGCTACTTGCACTTCACCTCAGAAGGTCAACCAGATAGACGCAATCACATTAAACCCAACTATGAACCTCAGGGACAGTCAACGAGCGGACCCACAACTTGCGTACATTATTGACTTGAAAACACACCAATTACCTAAGCCAAATTTAACACAAATTCAGGACCCTGCACTTAAGAAATGGCTTAGGCACTATGACCAATATTTCCTACATGATGAAATCCTATACCGAGCTTTTGGACAACGTAGCAGCTCGCATCCACAACATGTCCTATTAGTTCCCTCTGGTTTACAAGACCAGGTTCTCAAATCAGTGCATGATGGGCCTCTAGGTGGTCATCTGGGTACTACTCGTATGGAGGAACAAGTCAGAAAACGATTTCATTGGCCTGGTATTCGAAAAACAGTAACCAAACATATTCAGTTGTGAAATGTCTGCAATCACAAAAACTCACCAATTAATAGAAATACAGCCCCGTTAGGTCATATTTCAGTTAGTCAACCTTTCACTTTCTGGGCACTAGACTACATGGGACCATTGCCAGAAACAAGTCGTGGAAACAAACACATTCTTGTTGTTGTGGATCACTTCACAAGTGGTGTGAGGCATTTGCAACCCCTGACCAAAAAGCTAGTACAGTTGCTCCACTTTTAATAAGTCGCATTTTCTCCCGTTTTGGACCTCCCGCAGTCCTGCACTCAGACCAGGGTCGTCACTTTGAAAGCACACTATTGCACGAAATATGTAATTTTATGGGTATCACAAAAACACGTACCACCAGCTATCATCCCCAGTGTGACGGACAAACAGAGCGGCAAAATCGAACTATTCAACTATGCTTTCAGCTTTTGCCTCTAATAGAAGAGATGATTGGGACTTGTGGCTAGACTCAGTAACATTTGCTTACAATACAAGTAAACATGACGCATTAGGCATTTCACCCTATGAAGTAGTTTTTGGTCAGTCACCCAGACTGCCGATTGAATTGGAATTAGGAATGCCTTTGAACAACCCGTCGACACAGAACGCATACTTAGTTTCAATTAGGTCGGCCTTTCACGATGTACGACGCATGGCAGAGGAACATTTGTCCAAAGCATCTGAAAAACAGGCACGGCTCAATCAACCGACGAACCCTTGGCTACCATTCGAATCGGGTGAAACAGTCATGTTGAAGCGACCTAAAGGCTGGAAATTAGGTTATAAGTGGGTTGGGCGTTTCAGAATTCTAAAACGGTTTGGGGTGAACTATAGAATTATTTCTAAGGGAGGGAAGGTCATGGTCGTTCATCATGACCAGCTAAAACATAGCCATATCCCTTTTCAAGTGGGCGAACCGGTTTGCTCAAGTAGGGAAGTAGGAGAGTTCCAGGCAGTTGATGTTACCCCCCCCCCCCACAACGCGGTATTGACGGTTTTCCTCGTGCTCGGCATGCCAGACTTAGACAGCGTATTAATCCACCAAACAGATACGGTTATGATTAGATCAATGTCCTCGGGACGAGAACATAGAGGAGGTGGATAGTGTAACGGATATTTAATAATAACTGAACTGAATCCAAAAGTGAAAATGGACGGAATTCAAAGTGTAAATGTGTAAATAGATAGCCGCGGATGCAGCTGCATCCATGGATGTCAAAAATAGCTCACTAAATAATTAAAGGAGGGATGACGCCCTTAATTGTAACGAGCCGAGCTAACACAATACACAACGCAATCTAGATCAAACTTAGCTTTATCACATTTTACATTCCATATTTATAATTTCGGTCACAAGGGCGTTGTCCTTCCTTTAATTATCTAGTGAGCTATTTTTGACATCCACGAATGCAGCTGCATCCGCAGCTAGTTATCTATTAACACATTTACACTTTGAATTCCGTCCATTTTCACTTTGGATTCAGTTCAGTTATTATTAAATATCCGTTACACATGAGCATTCAGTAGATTAAAAAAAATTGATACGATCATAAATTAAGTCACGTATAAAACCTTCAAACTTTTCTTGATCTCGAACATCACAGTCCAAAAACGTTGCCATTCCTGCTCCAAATTCACCCTCAAATTCTTTCTGAACTCTTTTGCCTTCAGTCAGATTAATATCAACGAAATATACCTAAACAATGAGGATGCATTCAAGGTAGTGTTTGTGCGTTTCAGCGAATTATTGGTAAATAATTCGTGTTCTGCTCGACTACTTTCTTTTGAAAATAACCCCAATAGCAACACATTTCAAAAGAAATTCGTCTTTCCACTTTAAGGGGGACATGCTTCATCTAATTTATTTCACAAGCAAGCGAAAATCAGATTTTATTTTTAATTCGAATTCTTTTCCAAATGAATGAAAAATCATTGCAAAAAATACGTTAAACAGACCAAGAATAACTTATGTTTTTACAGCTGCAAATATCTTTTTGTTATTGGCCTTGTATTAACACATTTCCGTTGTAGTTGCGGATGTCAGTCGGACGCCATCTTTGTTTTGACAGCGGGGCAAAACACGATATCAGTGAAGACAATTCCGTCACCCTTTTATCGCCCTAATAAAGGCACAAGTATAAGTCTGTGATATATATATATATATATATATATATATATATATATATATATATATCTATATATATATATATATATATATATATATATATATATATATATATATATATATATATATATATATATATATATATATATATATATATATATATATATATACATATACAGCAAAAAGCGATTCCGGAAAAATTAGTAAATCAATTTTGAACAAATTAAACACAAAACTTCGGACAATTTTGAACGTAAACCAATGGAGAAAAACGCAAAACGTTATAGAATGGTTTGGCAGCATCGAGGAAAAATCTAGGCATTCTTTCATTTCGTTTGACATAGTCGACTTTTACCCGTCAATTTCAGAAAATTTACTGGACCAAGCATTATCTTGGGCCTCCAATTTGGCTGACATTTCGGACGAAGACATTTCTATAATAAAACACGCTAGAAAGTCACTTCTTTTCAACCACGGAAGACCGTGGATCAAAAACAACAATAGCAATTTGTTTGATGTTACCATGGGTAGCTATGACGGGGCAGAAATTTGCGAACTAGTAGGTCTTTTCATCTTAAACCATTTAAGAAAAAAGTTTGGCAAGAAAAACATTGGCTTGTATAGGGATGATGGTTTGGCGATTATTAAAAACAGATCAGCACGTTTGGCAGACAAAACCAGGAAAGAGCTACACAAAATTTTCGAACAGTTTGGCCTAAAAATAACAGAAAAATCAAATTTGCACGTGGTAAACTTTTTAGACGTAACTTTCGACCTTTCTACCGGAAAATATAAACCTTATAGGAAGCCCAATGACGATCCGTTATACATAAACAAACACTCTAACCACCCACCCAGCATCTTAAGGCAACTTCCAGCATCCATCAACAAGCGCATTTCGACGCTGTCATCTGACAAACAAGTATTTGACGATGCAGTACAAACATATCAAAATGCACTAGGACATAGCAACTTCAGCCACAAGCTGGAATACATGCCACATGTAACACAGCAACCACGCAGGAACAGACAACGCAACATCATTTGGTTTAACCCACCATTTAGCAAAAATGTCAAGACAAACATCGCACGCAGTTTCCTCAAGCTTGTAGACACGCACTTTCCAATAGGCAACAAGTTACACAAAATTTTCAATAGGAACACAGTTAAGGTCAGTTACAGCTGCATGAGTAACGTTAAGTCAATTATCACAAGCCACAACACACGCATAATTAGGAAAAGCCAACCACAAGTCATTAGCGCAGAGAACTGTAACTGCAGGAACAAGCACGCATGCCCATTGCAGAACAAGTGCATGAGTAAGGACATTGTATACAAAGCAACAATTTTTACTGGCAACACACAGGACACAAAGCATGCGCACTACATTGGCATGACCTCAAACACATTCAAAGAGCGATACAGGAATCATATCAAATCTTTCACACACAAAAAATATTCGAACGAGACGGAACTTTCGAAACACGTTTGGCACTTAAAGCAAAAGAAAACAGATTTCACCATAAAATGGTCCATACTAAAAAAGTCTATTCCTTACACGGGAGGATCCAAAAGATGTAATTTATGTTTGGAGGAAAAAATTAGTATTTTGAAAGAAAAAAACAATTGCTTGCTTAACAAAAGATCGGAAATAGTTTCGGCCTGCCAACACAAAAGCAGATTTCAGGTACACAACCTAAACAAAGAAAGGAATGCATGCCATTCAACCACCCACGCGCCCACGTTTCCGCCTTGAGCATAAAAGAAGCTCGCACATTTTCGAAATTTGTCTATCACCTGAAGATTCCCTTTGGATGAAACAGACTGTAGTGGTAAGTTTTTGAGGTATTTTGCACAATTATACATTGCGCTCTGTCTATATGTCATTGAGCACTCTTTTGTATTTCGCTAACCAAAACTAGCACATTATATATATATATATATATATATATATATATATATATATATATATATATATATATATATATATATATATATATATATATATATATATATATATATATATATATATATACATATATATATATATATTTATATATATATATATATATACATACATATACAGGGTGTCCCAAAAAAACCCAAAAACTATTGAAAATGATCTATTGTTAGAATTTCAATGCCTAGCACTAAATTGAACCCAGGAGTGGATAAACTATTGACATAACCGTCATAATTAATAGCAATACGCATGGGTTATTTCAGCCTATTCAATTTGGTTTTTATCAATATTCTCATGAGCAAAACAAACGTGCTTTACAAAGATATTTTAATTCTTTAACAAGTGCTAGGGCATTCAAATGTTAACAATAGGTGATTTCAATAGTTTTTGGTTTTTTTTGGGACACCCTGTACATATACATATACATATACACATAAATACATGTATACAAAACTTCCGTTCCCATAACTACCCTTCGCCATCTGTTCGTGACACTTGAATGATCTGGCACTTATTATTGACAGGCACTTATTATTGACAACTTTACGATGTTTGTTGATATGATATAACAGTAGGTCTTTTTTTATAGAACTACCCAAACTATAGCTGGTAATTTTCATTTTGTTTCTTATGTTAAAAAGCTAATGTTTTAGCCGAATAAACACGAAATTTTGGTTTTTACTTGTTAAAAGAAGTAGTATATAAAGACTCGTATATTTATGCAAATCAAAAGGACAATGTTCGCCATGCGGGACCGAGCATCAGGAGGTTAGAATTTACATGAAAGACGTTATTATACAGGTGTTTACATATTATTAGACAGCATTTGAAGCAGAAAATAATAGAGGTCACGAAAGTTGACATTAGTTGCTTGGCAAAAATCTACTTTTATTATATATAATGCGACCAAACATCGAGATAATGGAAATACAAATACATAAGCGATAATTTTTGTTTTGGCTTTCAAGCTGTATGATCTCTGGATCAACAGTATGAAACTCGTGTAAACTTAATGAATTTTGATTCAAGTTTCACATGTTGATTTAATTTCGCAATGCCCTACTGCGACTAATCATACTTTATAATTTCTGCAACATTTGAAGTCTCTAAATCAAAGAAATGTTATCAAAATAGATTGCCATAAACCCGTCACAATTCTTCGGCAAATTTCTGCTGAATATTACGACATCACGCTTTTTATTTTTTGTTAATGAACAGAGTTTGTTTTATAATAAGTTTTTGACAGCGTCGGTTGAATCAGACGCTACCTTGATAATCGCAAAGCAAAAATACAAGAGCATTTTATTGCTCCTACAATTTATTGCAAAAGTTATCTTGTCAAACACATGGTTTTCTTATGTTGTATAACTTTGTACAAAAATGGCGTTTATATGTAAAACTTTACGAATGGATTAATAAACTTTTGAACTTTAGCTAATACTAATTATTATACGATTTGAATACATAAACCTTAGCTTTGTTTTGGAGCAGCGCTTTCGTTATAGCTTTTCCAATACCACGAGCTCCACCAGTAACAACAGCTACAGAGTCTTCAATCTTCATGATTCAATCACGAAAGCTTGGCACCAGAATCTAGCAATAACTTTTGTAATAACATTCAGGTGTATAACATGCATGAATTACAATTGCAAGCGACAGCGGTGCTTCTAATGTAAATATCGCGGGGTGTATTTAATTACAAGTCACGTATCAGTGCATGAAAGCGGGACACTTTGAAACGAGGATAGCGACCAGGTTTTATTCTGAACTGCAGTATCTACATACAACTTTTTTAAATGAGAAATGTATTCCTAGAGTTTGTAGCTTTGACTGTTATGTATTGTTCACAATACGAGAGCGGTCTTGCTGTACGGAATATAGCCGAGCAGAAGGCGACCGGTAGCATTTTTAATATACCGGCACGTATGCTTATTTTAAAATAAGTTTACATTTATACTTAACTGTTACATGAATCTTGATAAGATTATTATCTAGCAACCCGATACCTCCGGACTATATTGATTAATTACAGATGACATTCGAATAGAGAGCTAAAATTAATGAGTGACACTAGGCACAGAGTGCAATTGAAAAGACATCTATATATAGTCATATAATAATAACCAGAGTTCATTCTGGATTTTCATTGGTCGAGAACTGTGATTTATTAGAGAACAGACGCACGCTGACGTCATTTCAGCGACAAGCCAATCACAGCAATTTTAGAATTATTGACAGCCAATAGCGTGCTTTGTTTTGTATATATCATGATCACGTCAAATGGCGTGCTAAAGTCTTTTCGTCGCACTACAAAGCTTATTTTGGCAAAAATTTTCACATTTTTATTACAGAAAACAGATTACATTTTGCCGTTGTCTGTTCAGTTATGGATACACGGTAGACGTCATAATGCGGTAAGAACACCAGTGATCCGCTCGCCTAGCATAGGCGGCTCGTGGGCTACGTTTTTGTTCTTACCACATTATGACGTCATACCGTGTATCTATAACTGAACAGACCACGGCAAAATGTTATCTATTTGTTAAAGAAGAACTCCAGTCCCAAAACAAGTTGTGTTTAAAGAAAAGATAATACCTTCACTAGATTGTTTCCGAAATATCTCGGCCCAAATCGTTTATTAAAGGAGAAATCGACTGTCAAAGTTTTCGATTTTTGCAAAAGCCGACGCTATGTTGATCTTCAGCGCCTTTATTTTTGACGTCATTGAGTGCTTCTGAACTGTTGTTGTTCTCGAATTGCAAGTATTTTGTATTAGAGTTCATCATAAATGTCGATTCGGAAACTTTTAGTTCTTCAGGTGAGAGTTTACATGAATTTCATAGGAATATTTTTCAAGGTAGCGAAGTTCTAGGCTATCAATCCAAACCTAGACGAGATAGTAACAATGGCAGTGGTGAATCAGCTGACATCGAAGACGACCAAAATATGTCTTCTGACGAGGATGAATCTGTCGTTCGTTTGGGCAACCTTGACTGGTAAAACAACATACTTCATAGTTTACTGTATATTGATAAATTGTATTTTCGTGTTCGTCAATTGTATCATTCCCAGTGAAATAAATTATTATTATTAGGTGTTTATGCGAACATTACCAGATACTGAATGCATAGGGAAGAGGAATGCGTCTGTAGTCATGAAATCGAACAGGTCGCTAACAAAAATCAAGAAGTTATGGAATACATTAAACCAACCCTGCCATATGATTGCATAACAGGTAATCCAGGTTTCCATACAGTTTGTAAGGATAGATGGGTTTTGCAGGCTGCTTGGCTGGATTTTAAGCAGCAGCACGGAAGTACAGCATATGAAGGTCATGAGCACAAAATCTCTCGCCATTGTGCGTACCGTCAGCTAGTGCGGTGGTGTTGGGGAGTTGTTGGGAAAGAAAAACGAGTTGTTAGCGACCTGTTCGATTTCATGACAACAGACGCATTCCTCTTCCCTATCCATTATCTGGCAATGTTGGCATAAACACCTAGTAATAATAATTTATTTCACTGGGAATGACACAATTGACGAACACGAAAATACAATTTGTCAATATAAATTATCAAGTATGATGTTTTACCAGTCAAGGTTGCCCAAATGAACGACAGATTCATCCTCGTCAGAAGACTTATTTTGGTCGTCTTCGATGTCAGCTGATTAACCACTGCTATTGTTACTATCTCGTCTAGGTTCGAATTAATAGCCTAGAACTTCGCCCCCTTGTAAAATATTCCTATGAAATTCATCTAAACTCTCACCTGAAGAACTAGAAGTTGCCGAATCTGGTGAAACAACGCACGACGAACGTCCAGCATCGACATTCATGATGAACTCTAATACAAAATACTTGCAACTCCAACAAAAGTTCAAAAGCACTGAATCACGTCAAAAATAAGGACGCTGACCAAGTTCGCGTCTGCACGGAAAAGATCAACATGGTGTCGGGTTTTGCAAAAATCGCAAACTTTGACAGTCGATTTCTCCTTTAATAAAACGATTTGGGCCGAGATATTTCGGAAACAATCTATTGAAGTTATTATCTTTTATTTAAACACAACTTGTTTTGGGAGTGGAGTTCCCCTTTTAACTAATTCAATAAAGGGTTTCGAGCAAGGGTTGATGGGTTATTGCTTATTTTTACCCCCAAAATACGCAATGATTTCTTTCAAACAGCATTGAGGGCACTTAGGAAACCTATACGACGGCATGTTTACTTGCCACAAATGTAGTTCTCTGAGTATTAGGACTTAAACAAACAATAATCCATCATCCTTTGAGCGCTCACACTTTACAGTTTACGCTTTTGAAAAGACAACCTTAATTGAAGTAGCTGAAACTAAAACATAACGTGGTGTCAGGAGTTAATATAATGGCCACAACAAAATCACGTCCACCGAATGTAAGCAATTGTCGTTTGAAGGAAATCTAAGAGGGTCCTGCAGGAGTAAAATGGGAGCTGGGAGACGTCCATTTTTCTTTATGCTCTGGGTCAGGGATTCATTGGCCAAAAAAGAATGAAAAATGGAAATGGTTAAGATTTGAACAAGACAGCCACTAGCACCATGGGATTTGTGACTTGGACACTGGGATTTAGTCAAACTTTATATAATACCTATTTAAATTCTGGTCGTTTAATTGGTTGATTATGGTCACGTGATATTAAATAAAAAGTTCCATTTTCCAAGAGTGCAATGGAAAACGTTCCATTGCACTCCTAGGAGTGCAATAGTTTTTTCCATTGCACTCTCACAATCCCCATCCGTCAAAAAGCTCTTCGTACGGTCTTCGTAGTTTACTTTAGGCTGGTTTCGGTCTTGAGATGAATGCGAAATAATCGAAATACTAAAATACCACTCAAATGCGTGTTATTTTAAATGTCGAATAAATTGGTTTTGAAAAACAATAGTCTGGTATTATATAAAACAAATGAATGTTTTTACTCGTGCAATAGTAAGAATATTTTCATTCGGTGAAAGATTGATTGTTGCATTCATTCTTATTCTCCATTGCACTTATAAACATTCTTACCATTGCACTCATAAACATTCATTATTTGTATATTGGTGAAGTCCTATGTTATCGAGTTGAAAAAACCTCTGGATAAATCGTGCAAATTTGGCGACCGAAATAATTCCCTCATCAGAGACCAGTGCCGAGTAAAGACAGGGCTTTTGCGAAACCCCAACCCTTGAAAAGCGACCAACATTTTGCCGCACGTCAGTAAGACACAACGGTTTCTGGCTAAAAAACTTTAAGTTTAGCGACGAGAATGTCCGACGACAATCCGAAAGGCCTCCGAAGATATTTTCCTCTTACTGTATATGAAGAATCGAGTCAGAGTTCACGAGAATGACATCTATTATCTTATTTCACGGAGCATTTTTATTTGAGAATCACGTCTCACGAGCGTAGAACGAATCAGATTTCACGGGAGTCTCGTAGCCACAGCCCACGATCCTTTGTGGAGGAATTAAAATCTCATGGAAACGACAAAACAGGAAATTCTTTGAAAAACAACGGGGAAGTTAGTACGTCAGGACTTAAATAAAGCAATCTTGAGGAAGCACTACCCAATGAAAACTATAGAAGAGGCCGCTTCCGAGTTAATTGACGCACCATCCCGTTTTTGGCAGATCAAACTATATGCAGAAAGCTCTAAACTGGAGAGTTCAAACTCACAGTTCAGAAGATTCAAATTTGTCAGACTTCCGTGTGGAATCATTTGAGCACCCGAGGCAAAGAGTAGAGACTACAAAGAGGGACCACTTCATTCAAAAAAGCGTAAAATGTTGTCGTCATGATACGTCATGTTCCTAGCCAGTGTCCTAAACAGAAGCATTTCCTCCCGGTATTAGTAGCCATTTTTAATATTTCCGGGGGGAACGAGCATGCAATATTTGTCATGGGCGCCATGTTCCTAGTCAGTGCCCTGAACAGAGGAAGTCACCCCCCGGAAATATTAAAAATGGTTAATAATACCGGGGGGGAAATGCTTCTGTTTAGGGCACTGGCTAGGAACATGGCGCCAATGACGTATCATGACAACAGCACCTTACGCTTTTTTGAATGAAGTGGCCCCTCTTTGTAGTCTCTACTCTTTGCCCGAGGTCTTGGAAAGGCGAATGTTACAGGTGTTCGAGGACATCAAGGACTTGCTCTTATCGCGGAGGGCATCTTGGTGGCGAGTTAACACTGTCGAGGAACATCATACAACACTAAAAAAGATCTCCAAAGAGCTCGCAAATGAAACCTGACATCGAAGAAAGAGAAATTTAAAATCTCTACGAATAAATTAATCTCCTGACGATGATAAGGTTAAACAGGATCCACAAAAAGTGAGCGCAACTAAAGAAATGAATCGACCAGAAGACAAGGAAGAACTTCAGAGATTCAGGGATTCTTGCAAAGTTCATCCCAAAACATTCGAATGTCACTGTCCCACTGAGAGAATTATTGAACTAAGGATACGCCCACAAAATATTTCGTGCACTTAACTTGGATATGACTCGCTACCAATCCCAGTTGGCGCGATAGCTGAATTGATATAGCGGTGGTCCAGGAACCCGAAGATGCGAGTTCAACTCCCACTCGAGACAACAAACTTTTCGTTGTTCTCTGCAGTGTCAGATTGATATGAATCTAGTTTTTCATAACTCTGAGGATGGTTCTGAAATAGAAACCCGAAGATGCGAGTTCAAATCCCCCTCTAGACAACGAATTTCTCGTTGTTCTCTGAAGTGTCAGATTAATATGAATCTAGTTTTTCATAGAAAAAGAACTTTTGGCAAGACTTTTCAAATGCATGTATAAATCAAAATATCACCAATGTCTAGATATTCGAAGCCTATTTCGCGTAATATACTGCGATGTAACTCACCATTCAAGACACAATTCATACACACAGGACTGTATTTTTTACAGGGTGTCCCCCTCAATAGACCGATCCCGCATCTATTGATCTCCCTCTCTAGTTACTGTTGCTACGTCGGGTCGGACAAGCTAAAATTTGTTTTCGATATACAGCGTGGAAAAAACTCCAATTGTTAAAAATTTGCAAATGTCGGTCCTATAATCAAGCATTCTAAAGGTACATTTGCGAAAGAATCGATAACAGCTTGAACTTCTTATAAATTTAAGTTTGTTGATCGGACATTCTGTATTCCATTGGGAAAACAACCCATTGTTTTGCCGGTCAATCAAGCATAGCCAGGATCGGTCTATTGCTGAATGCTTGATTGCTGAATAAAAACTTGATCATATAAAGTGACTATTACTTTGTCTTCTCAAACTCATTAATAATTCACGATCAAAACACAAAGGAAATCACCACCATATCGTTTTCTTGATACCACGTTAATAAACGTCCATAAATTAACTCAACTTTCGCGTTGAATTTCTCGCTAAATACAAGTTCGTTTGAGAAGCAGTGTAATAAACTCGAAATTGTTTGTTACCGGCATCCAAAACACCTCAAAGTGTGTGTACAAAACTCGACTAGCGTCTCGTTTTTCAACACACTTTTCGGTGTTTTATACGCCGGTAATAAACGCTCTCTCGTTTATTATATATTACTTAATGTATCCCTTGTCCACTTGAAGCAAATAAAACTACCAGAACAATTTTAGCACACGTGTTCAGTTTGCGATATCTGGCAAACGAAACTGTTTCTTAAAAAGCTTATTCTAAACTTTTAGCTGAATAAGTAAGCATGCAAGAAAAAACAAAATACTGTAACACTGCACCCTTGCTGGCATAATTTATGTTTTTCATCCATACAATATCGATCAAAACTACAACGGTGAACTGTGGTATGCAAATATCTTTTGTCGGTTTTTTCAAGACCAATGCGCGTGCATAACTAATTTTGGGTCCGCAAGCCATCTTTCTTGTGGGCCATCTAGAGATGGTTTCGGCCCGGCAAAACGTTTCGGCACGCGGGCCTGTTTTGTAATTGTTTGCACGACAAGAATTAATATATTGGTCCACGTGCCTAAATTTAAGAGTGCCGCACTCAGAACACTTGTCGCGGAAACGGGGCTACCATAACAGACAACAACTCGATGAACTTTCTTAACAGCAGGTAACTTTGTGCGTCTGCAACATGTTGGCTTGAGAAGCTGGAAAGTTCGACAAATCATTCAATAATCAGAACAGGCCGCTTACTATCTCCAGAAGACGACGATGAATCATTTTGTAATATCTCTGGGTCATCACATTCTGTAATGTCAACAACTCTTTTGGATTTCTTTCCTCGACTTTCACTGCTTTGGTTTATACCGCTCGTGTTGTCTCTACTTCGTTTTTTTGTTACTTCTTTCTTAGATTTCCTGGATGATTCCTGGAAACGAAATAGATATACTACTCAGAAGTATACCATTCTAAGCACTTTAAAAAAATAACATCAGATGCAGCACCCTAGCTCCCCTCGTTAAAATATACTGTATGAAATGAGACGTAATCACGAACGATATAGACTACAGTAGCTTTCAACGCAGCCTCCATCCTACCTGACTTGATACAAAACTTGACAACTCCATAGAAACTGATACTTTTCCCGCCAAAACATTGTTCGCGCGAAGTCCTGGTACGAGATACGATATAGTTGCATAAGGTGTGAAATGAAAATCTTCATTCAATATACCATCAAGTAACAAGTGAACGAGAAACCGCTGACAATCCACTCGTGCTATCGCAGGCACGGACGTAGATACGCGTACGTCATCAACTCGTAATTTTTTGTTCCCTTTTCCGTTCCAAGCATCGAGTAATTTGATCATAGTTACTCGTTCTTCAATTTTTTGGGCATTTTGCAAAATCTTAAGAATTTTTTGCGCTTCTTTCGTCAGATCTTTTTTAACAGGAGCACAGCTGCCTAAGTACACAAAGATGATACGATTACCTTAAAGAAAGTTATGGTCAACCACTGCTACAAAATACGAATAAAGAAGCTTCAGCCAGCAGGGAAGAAGATCAGATTTCATTAGAAAGCTTAAGCAAGCGACGTTTTTGTCAACAAGGACGCAGCCGGAAGTAAATAGAACCGTTACAGATAGCAAATGATGTTGTGAGGCGTTCTCGTTTGAAATCAACAAAGCCAGTCAATCAACTTTCACGTTCGTGATTTCAAACGAGAACAGCTCATGCCATAATTCACCACGGCGCGATTTACTTCCGGTCTGTGTTGACAAACGTCACTTGCTTAAGCTCTCTATTATCGTAGACTAACAAAAACAACGGGCAAGCAATATCAGATTTTCCAAACCCTAGAACGCCCAAAATCTTAAGGTCTCACAAGCATATTTACTACAGAGAATAATAACACCGCCAATAATTGGTAATGTTTTCAGTAAATCAGAAGTTCTCAGTCTCTGCACGAAATACCGTCAGGAGAGAATGAGGTGAAAATGAAATTAATGACGGTGAAAACTAGTGGTGCATAATTGTACATGCGCACACTTTTCCATTTTTCAGTGTACTAGGGTTACGGATGGATTTGCAATATTTGCATATAATGCAATAAAATGATACGCATTCTACACTCACCATTCTCTGTTTTCTTACAGTTATCACACATTCCTTTGCATTCGTCATTATTCCATTCCTCGCCGAAGTGTTGTCCAATCAATGAGCGACGACAGGAGTGCAAATCTTGACAGTATGATAACATCTTGTACAGATTTTCTAAACCAGTTTGCTCTGTGAAAACCTAAAGTCGACACAGATACTAATTCAAATTCAGTCCTAAGATTGCTGGTACATGGCATGCCAGCAGGAAACCACTGTCACAGTGAATACTACCCGCCCCCTCGAGATGACGGATACAGCCCCCCCCCCCCCCCCGAGCCATGTCTGCGCTACAGCGTTAATAGACAGGTTCAAATTTTACTTCCACTAGGGCTCAGGAGGGAAGAGGAAAAGGGGAAGACCGAAAACGACCTGGAGACGGACAGTGGAAAAGGAAAGACAAGACGCAGGTTGGCGATCATGGCAAGCACAGCAGCAACCAACAGGGAAAAGTGGAGAACTTCAGTGGAGGCCTTATGCGCCACGAGGCGCGTAGAAGATAGGTAACACCACTCCCTGCTACAATAAATGTGTTGCGCGTGCGCAGTAACTACAAGGGCGCGAGAAAATCGTCGCATGTTTTCGTTTTGCGGCCGTAGCAAAGCGATTTATGGTCATCGGGAGACCGTAAGTTTATTTAATCACCTAATGGTTTTTATATGTGTCTTACGTTTAGCTATTGTTTTTTTTTTTCGTATAAACCTGCTAAAAAACGAGCAAAGTTTCGGTGGAAAACCACACACGATGTTTGGCTGTTGACCGAAGTGGATGGAAACATGGCTCTCAGGAGCGAGGAGAAGCATTCAGGAATATAGCAGTAAACTTGATGGCGATACCAAACTCCGGTTTTCCTCCAAGCCTTAACCAGATGCTAAATCCGTGATCGATAACTCTAACCCTAACCCAAATCGTAAAAAAGTGAAATAAGTTCAGAAAAAAAGTTTGAGGAACTACAAAAATAAACAAGCTGCAACCGGGATTCGAACCCCTGCCTGTTATACTAGAAATCACACCCCAAGACCACTGAGCTAACACCGAGTTTGCCGGAAACCATTAAAACAATCTTTATTTATAATAAAACTTCATCTAATTAAGACCAAAGGAGTCTGGGAACAAGATCGATGATGCTACCGTCCATTAAAGATGCTACCGACTATCTATGGTTTCTGAATAAGCAGCGCAGCCCCTAACTATCTGGGGCGTGAATACCGAAAACTTATAGTCTCCTGTGGGATGTAATAGGAACTTAGGGACAGTGACATGGGAACAGGCGGTTGAACACGAGGACGATCGATGACAAGATGAAAATGCCATTTTATTACATATTATTTTTGTTGTTAATATTTTGCAACGAATATTAGTATTAAAGCTTATTGTTGTATCGATCTGCTTTAACTATTACAATTGGTGGACGATGAATATTATTTACCCGAAATGAAGAGACTTTATCAAGCCGCTTTGTGCAAGGATTTTGCAACTAATCATGGCTACAATCGAGGAACTTATGGACATCGTTAAAGGACTAGCAAACGTGGTGAAGTCTCAGCAATTAAGCCAACACAACGCCCAAGAAGCAAATCGCCAGCATATCGACACCTTAGAAAAAAAAGTCTCAGAAATGGCCACCCATTCTGCGAGTTCAAGCAATGTCGACACTTTGAATGTGCCTCAGTTGGTTCTGCATCGCTATACAGGTAAGCCAAACCACAGTTAATCGAAGAGAAATGGTTAGGCTAGCCGGCAAACTTCAAAGGGTTCGCGACATTATGTCGGGAGCCTAGGAAAAAATTGATCACGTGGTCCGATACCTGCATTATCTCAGCGTGATTACAGGAGCGGTATATATAAAAAGATCATATTACATATAAAATATCGATCTATTGTTAGAGTTTCTCGTTTGCTAAAGGAGTTTACAAACGAATAAGAGTTAATGGATGTCTGCGAAGATTTTCAGGATATTGGCGATGAAATTTTAGGCGCGAAAGAGCGAAATATCGACGATATTGTTGCGTTCGAAGTGGGCGAACCTAGCAGTTCAATAACTTCGATTCAGGTCGATGAAACCCACGAATGCGAGGGCAGTGCCAGTCAGACAGATTTGTATCTGTTAGACTTAAGTGTTACGATTGCTGAGATAGAAGGGGAAGAAATTGAAGAGGAATTCGATGAGGCCTTGGTTGAAATCGCAGGGGTCAAATCCTTTCCATGCGAACAATGCGACAAAGTTTGCAAGTCTAAAGGCGGCCTTACCAGACATTTCAATTCAAAACATGGCCAAGTTCCAGTCGAACAGTCGTTGATTTTAAAGTCTTTTTCATTTGAAACGGTTGCTTCGATAATTGAATCGATCAAGACAAAAATAACTAAGGAGAAACTATATGGTCTTGAAATGTGCACCGCTATAGAAAAAGCGACTGCGACTAAAGCTTTGTTCGATGCCTTGCATCCGTTATTTGCTACTTTTTGTAAGAAGAAAAACCAAGACAAACTGGTCGAATCGTTTTTTGCTCTCATCCGAAGATCGTGTGATTTACTCAACTGCAAAGACTACAAGGTCTCAAATCTTATCATGATTCACGTACCTGATCACCTCGTTGGATTTTACCACACAAGCAGTAAGGAACATACTGGAGAAACAGAATCTTCTAAAATCAAAAAACTTGACCCAGCTGAGCGTGGGCCATTGGCATACGTTGCTGGTTATGTGGTTTCAAAGCTTTTCCAGAAGAGCAAACGAAAGTCTGGGAATCAAAACGAGGAGCTACAGTCTCTCTTGCAAAGCATGAAGTCAAATGATCAGTCGACAAATTTTATTTCTGCTCGTTCGAGAGGTGGGCTTGTTAATCCTTCGACAGACCTGGTGGGGATTTTAGAAGAAGCAGAATATTTATTCCGAAAACAAGTTAGTGACTCAAGCGAAGGCACATTACGAAAAATTTGCACGGACACTATATGTAATAGCACCTTGCAATCACCTGTAGTCCAGTCACTGTGGGATAACATTGTAATGTCTGCAGGAGTTGATCAGTCAAGTTGCACACAAAAAATGTGTTTAGAAAACGTTATTAAACTTTACCTGAGGGTCAGATCGTTTTCATATGCCAGAGACTATTTAACTAAGCACAAGATAAAAGAAAAACTACTTAAGAAGAAAGCACTGAGAAAGGACTTGAAACAATCTAGTACAGTGTAGATATAATCAGCCATATGCATATAGCCCTGGTGTTGTCAGTGAAGTAAACAAGAAAATAATTGTCACAATGATCCATGGAATTATTCCATATATTCGAAAATTTTATACAATTAAAATCATTTTACACCACTTATCAAATTTCAAATATCATTGTATTACAGACTGATAACATGTCATCACGAAACTTATCATTACAGCTCAAACAGGCAAGCCAAGGCCACTTTTGCATATTTTTAATGTTTTCAAATTAAGATGAACCAATCACCAGCTGGTTATTCTGACTTAAAAACTTTTCAGGTTATGCACCAAAGTAAAGACCTAAAATTAAATAATTATGAATATATACTTCAGAGTGTATTTTTGGAATGCAAAACATGCAAAAGTGGCCTAAGTTTGCCTGTAGAAGCTGTCATTGTCCATTAAACTAGATTCATCGTAATATGAATCCAGTGATTCATTTCACTGATGATCAATAATTGCCCCATAACCTTGGTAGAAAGAAAGAAAATCTTTGTTTAAATAACCAGGGTAAATCCTAACCCCAGAAATAATCAGAAACATACAAGTGTTCCTAAAATATCAATATATTTTCAACCCATTTGCTTGTAAAAAACAATTCATTTGAGACAGTTGTCTTTTTATGACTGACCACTTGTGCCAAAACCACGATGATTAGAGCTCAACAGGAAATTTATCACATTTTAAACTTTCAAATATTTGCTTAAATGAATTGATTCATGTGAGCAAACGAATTGAGACCATGATTATTTAATATTATCGCAATTCATAAGTGGAATACCTTTGAATCTCGCAAGTAAGATCTCCACTGCTCCTCATGTATATAATGGCAAAGAAACTATCTAAAGCACATGTAAGCAGAGTGCTTACTTTTAAGACTCTACTGTATGGCATTTTAGGAACATGCACTTCCATTGCCACAGCTGTACTTATTTTCACCAACCCTGGTGCAAATCCATTCTTGATTAAGTTATACTAGCAATTCAATTGCTGAAGTTTATTATAGATGAACAGTAGATAACATAATTATAGCAGATTACAAATTCAATAGGGAGGCCTAGGTACACAAGTATATCCTGCAAACCTACAGTTTTACTTGGATGGCTTTTTCCGTTTCTTTACTGGCATGTCACTCACTTTTGCTTCTCATATCTTCCTCCAACATTGCCTCTCAATACTGGCGCAATGTCTCTCTGGGCTGCAATTGTTAAATCATTATACCCAAACTGCTGTGCAGTTGGGTTGTCTGCACGGCCACCTTTTGCTCTCTGATGTCCAAAGTAATCCTCTAACACGTCTTGCATGAAGCGTTCACTCAACACATATTTAAACCCTTCGCCAAGTAAAAACTGAATGGCTTCAATATGTGAGTGGACATAAATTTTAAGGCCTTTGTAAGTTTGTAAGGACAGAAACATCTTACCCTTCTCATCAGCAGTGTAGATTCCCTCTCGTTGCATGATACTCTCTCTCCATTTCTCCAAGTAATGCAGAAAGACATCCCTCAACCAAGCAAATCTCTCGTCATCTTGGGAAGTGTAAGGTTTGATGAAATCATTTCTTCTTCTGACATGCTCAGTCGGTGACCTAACATTTGCACAGTCGAAGAAATAATTCATCATCTTACAAAATTCTGCTGTGCCAAGGACATCATCATCACCTTTTTCCTCCAATGCTGTTGCCACAGACTGACTAAGAAGCTGTGTTGCCAACTTCACCTTCATTTTGCTGTATGAAGTTAGAACTATATGGTCGAGTGATAGTTTTGGCAACGTGTGCAAGGCAAATTCTTGGTCACCGTAAAAAAGGTCGGCGATGTGCTTAAACATCAGGTATCTACCATTGTTCCACATTAGACGACTGCAGG
The DNA here is from genome assembly GCA_963855995.1 of Muricea muricata. Taxonomy (NCBI): domain Eukaryota; kingdom Metazoa; phylum Cnidaria; class Anthozoa; order Malacalcyonacea; family Plexauridae; genus Muricea; species Muricea muricata. Next base: position 16,181,680 of record OY979716.1, read on the forward strand.
AACCCGAACCAGAGTTATATAAACAATTCCGGGCAGTCTTTATTAAATGGCAGGCGTCAGCAAAAAAGTAAATGAATCGAGTTGTGGCAAAAATATTATGTACCTTGTAAATGACATCACCGTCCATGTCACTCATATATTGAGAATGGAGCTCAAAAAACTTGCGATTAGGTGATGCTCCATCGTTGACTGCAGCAATGACCCAAAGGTTTAATGACAACTCAAGCACTCCTACAACCTTCCAAAACATGGACATTAACTGGTAGGATGTGACATTTTCAGTAAAATAATATGCAATGACATGTTTGAGGTCAATGCACATTCCTCTTACCAAAAATGCGAGTGCATGAGTTGCCATTACACCTTCTTCACCCAGACTGGCATAGTTCGTCATTGGATCCCCAAGATCCACGAACCCAATCAACTCACCCGAATACTTGTCAAAGACAAGGTTTGATTGTATTTTCATCTCATCCATGACCAACACCAGATACCGTTGAATGCCTGTTAATGTGGCACCTCTTTCACGAAGAGATTCAATGTTCTCCACATTTATGCCAGCTTTTGGCTTAAAATAGTTCTTATAATCACGAAGAACTCTCTCGCTGGGCAAAACCAAAGCTCCACTCTCTCGCAACTCTCTATATGCAGCTGCGGACTTGCTATGTAAAGACAATGCAAACCGAACAATTTGCGGGTGATATCTTCTCCCCACTTTTTTAGTTTGCAACAGCTTCATCTGCTGCTCCCAAAAAAACTTCATGTGAGGGGTACCCTCAAGGTTCTGCCCTCCCATAATTTTTAAAATGTCATTCTCCAGACCTTCACTAACCCCTACTCCGTCTTTTTGGATTCTATCCTCCAACAGTTTTATCCTTTCCTCTAACTGCTTGTTCTGTAGGCGGGATGCTTTTACAGTTGCTACCAGCTTTTCTGGGCCACAGGCAGCCAGGGAGGCTTTACTTTTTGCTGGAACTGTGGAAACCTTTCTCTTTCTTGTTTCGGCTTTCCTTAAAGCATTAATAGTCATGGAACATGGTTTGCACTGTTCTTTTGAAATGTTTTCCAAAATAACCTCACAATCTGGTGAGCGAAATGATACATCTGACTGAAAATGGGTATCACAAATTGATTTGGGAACAGAGTGTCGAATAACAGTGGACTGAGTGCAATGGGACAATTGTTCACTCCAAGTTGGATCAACTGCTACTGTTTGTATAGCATCAATGTCTTGAGGTAGCCCTGGACAAAGGTTAGAATTTGTGACTAAGCTTAGCATCTCTATGGCACCATCCAAGGTTTTAAGGCACCTCTTTCTTTCTTGGTAAATGCTGTGATCGTCTGGAATTGGCCAATTGTAAACATACACAGTGAATTCCAAGTTTGCATTTACATACACAGTAAATTTTGGGATGCTGTGTGACTCGTCGCTGTATACGAACTTTGTACTTTCCTCGTTATTTAATTCCACCGTCCATGGCAACATACGTTTTTCAAATACATATTTCTCAAGATCTTTAAGAGTTAATGTCGGCACATTAGACGTGGACGCTGACGGCATGTCATCAACACTAACCCTCACCAACGTTCTACGCTCTTTCGTGGGTTGATCATGACTTTTCGTCGGCAAGTTCTCAGTAGGAATGCTCCCAGTTACCAAGACCTTTCATTCTGGATCTTAAAATATAAAATTCGATTCAACCATGAGCCGACGTGATATGCATGAAAGGCCTTTGTTCTAACTAGTTACAAATGTCAATACAAGAATTAATTAGACGCACAAAATACAATTGCAGTACTCACGTATTAGAATGCATTCAGGCTTGAAGTGCCGTTCACAAATGTGGATGTTGTTCGCATCAATACTTTTCTTGAACTCTGGCGTTAATTCTCGCGTTCTCAGAATTAAATTCAGCCAAGCTTGTCTCGCGTTCTTTTTCAAATCAGTCGTTTCCTGGCTTTCGTCAGGCCCTGGCTTTTCCTCGCTCCGCGAGGAGCGGACGGTATTTTAAACAGAGAAATTCCATGTTTTCGGCTCGTTGGACAGTCATAAAACGCACAGTTTTCACCAGGCATGGCATTCAACTCGCCATCCAAACCGAAATACAAAACAAATACTAAAAAGATTTTCTCTAACATTCAATTTTCTAACGCTGTCGATCGTGTTTACTCTATAGCACCGCAGTGGAATTTCCGAAGTCATGCAGGCTTCGGACCACGTGACCTGAATATATCAGGTTGAATAACATATTTTGTCACGTGACCGGCTAGCCTAACCATTTCCCTTCGATTAACTGTGGCCAAACGCTCTGTCTATATGTTCTATTACTTCTAGTACCGCATCAACTGATTCCACAAGCCCACTTCACGTCTACAGCTCGATGGATATAAAACCTAAGTAGTTCTCGAAGTAAGCCGTGTTGTATACAAGTCGACTTATTTTCCAATTTTTTTAAGAATCCAGTTCTGAAAACAGTCAAGCGAAATTTGCAGATACTGTATTTATGAATGATCGTGGAAAAGAATTTCTGAATCCTATCATAAATGAGCTTAGCGAACTCCTATCGATAAAGAAAGTGTACACAAGTACTTATCGCCAATAAGCAAACGGAGGTCCGCAACGAGTTCATCGCTTTATTAAAGATTCTGTATCAATGTACGTTGCTAAGTTTGTACGCGAATGGGATCTTGGGGTACACAAGTGCCTCTGTTCACCAGACGGCTTTACTCCCTTCTTACTTATACATGGTCGAGAACCCGTCATGCTAACCGACGACATGTTATCGCCTATTGTCAATCTCATAACACCCCAAATTCAGCCAACCTATGCCAAGATTTGATCACGCGACTTTCCAAAGCTCGTGAATAGATGGCTGCTATTTCGCAAGAACTTCGACAGAAACAGAAACTGTATTACGACATGGGCTGAAAAACTACCACGTTCAACATTGGAGACTTTGTTGTAGTTTATCGACCTCCGCGAAGTGGCCAAACTGGTATTCCACGCAAATTGCTTCCCTGATGGACTGGTCCATTTCGCAGTGTTGAAAAAATGTCCTGTGCTGACACGTTTGGAACATGTCAAAACTACCAATAAAACGGACCCTACCAATGCTGAGAAATTAGTGAAAGTGGAACCGTGGTCCTACAATCAACCCAATCACCAACAGCTCAATTCAGTCGAAGGAGAGGACACACTAGCCGACAACCCATCATCAATTCTTATTCCGCGGTTGGAGAACAGTTCGTTTGTCGTGTACGAAAAGCTCTGGAGACGTTCTGGATGATAACATTAAAGCTATGATTGAAGAACTCTACGATTGGTTGAAGTCACAACAGAACAATAAGCCAAGAACTGGTGAAGCGTGCAAACACCTTTATGCAATAAATCCCAAGAAGAAAAGAAGAAGATTTACCAAAGCATTGGTGGAATACATCCATTGTTAATCCATACGTGCACCATCAGTTCAGTTTGAAATGCCTAGCGCAACTGGTGAAAGCAACTACCTGAAGCTGCTAGACGCTACCTATCCAGCAAAACACCATTTAGGCGGTCGATATGGTATTGGAAAAGTCATCAACCATTACGAAGACGAGTATGAATTAGAATTATGGAAAAGAAAACCGAAGAAGACAATGTGGAACAAACTTTGAAAACAGTTAAAGTAGATAATGAAGTAGCCACCGAACTAGTTCAACCAGCAAGAGTTTTGTATCATATTGAGGTAGATGATAAGTACAAGCTAGAAAAGACTGCTGAAAAGCGATTAGAAGACTTACAGTTACTTTGCCTTTGTTAGGAAAACAATTGTTTTCCTTGTTATCTTTAGTTACGAAAGACATGTTTTCGTGTAAGGAACTCATTGAACATTCGTTCTTTTTCGAAATGTTTTTTGCACGTTTTTTTATCGCCTGATGGGCTTTATATCACACAGCACGCACGTTAAAACACAATGCTTTTGTAAGATGTCTGAACCATTTTATCTTAAAATTTAGAAGGAGTGTAAATGGTGTATTTCAAATGGACTCCGTTTACAACAGAATTGCCTAACAATGAAACTGGAGACAAAAAATGACATACCATACAGCTCTGTCGACTAGAATCAGCAGGATTATAATACAATATGCAATGGGATGTCTTGCCATCTCTGCCAGCTCTTCCACTTTCTTGATAATAATTCTCCATTGATTTGCTCATGGTGTGATGGATGACGAAGCGAACGTTGGCTTTATCGATACCCATACCAAACGCTACAGTGGCTACAATTACCTGAAATGTTTAACAATCATACAACGTTACCTAAATCAAAATTCAAACACAAATTTACTTAACAAGTATTTCACTGTCTCAATACGTCGTTTTACACATTTTCCTGTTCACCTTAGTCCATTCAAATTCTAACAGTAGGTAATATGGGACACCCTGTGTGGTTTGAATTACATTCGACCCAACGGAAATGCGACGTCTAAACTGTCCTTCAATACAGTTACTGCTCAAAAGTTTGCATACACCTGCTGATGTGCTTAGTCAACTATGCCAATCCATTTCCTTCATTTTGAGGTTATATGCATGTTCTACTAGTACTATTTTAATTGCAAGTGTGCAAAGACCTTAGAAGATGCAAGTCAGAATTTTTAAAAATGAAAGAAGGACTAACCGAAAAAAGCTATGTGTATCACTTTACCAATACATGAAACCACATTTTACACTTGTATTCAAACTTTTGAGCAGTAAGTGTACATTAGGAAGTGGTCATCCCGTATATTATGCTATTGCGCGCGACAGGCTTATAATGTACTGGTGTTCAGCTCACACATTTCAAGGTTTACCTTAAGATTTCCTTTTGTCCACGCTTGATGCACTTTAGTTTTCGACTCGGGCGGCATATCTGCATGATAACATTCGGCGCTAATTTGACGATTGCGCAATTTTGTTGCAACATCAAACGAATCTTTCCTCGAGAAACAATACACGATTCCTTCAGGAAGAAAAACATAATGCACTCTTACATCAATGTAACCATTTTCGCTACAAAAGTACTGGCACTAGTTGTCAATTAGTCTATTTTCTATCTAAACAACCAAATTGCTCATGAAAAACAATTCAGGTTGGTTTTAAAGTTTTTAAATGTCTTTACTCGACATGATAACTAAGTTACAACAAGTTTCATAAAAATTGTATAAGCAAATACTAAAAAGAAATTGGATCTGCACACGGTACTAAGCTAGTTGAGCGGCTTTGTTTGATATGGTTTGAGATCCAGTTGGTTTGAGTCTGACAACCAGTCACTAGAGTACCCAACTGAGCTCCCTGACGGTAAGAGCTTTAAAATGAAGGACAGTAAACAGTAAAACATTGTAATGACTCAAGTTGCTTCACAAGAATACAGAGTGATAAATATGACAGTTATCAGTGCTATTTAACAAAGCATATGAGTGGCTGCGTAGAGCCGATAGTAACTCTTCGTAAGCAACAGAACAATACATATCTGCTGTGAACATGTTTCGAAATGTGTGAAAATATTTTTCATGCGCCGCTTTCAATGCATGACGTATTACACTCCACAGAATAGGTGAGTAAAGAAACTCATTTCGGTTGTTTTCGCGTAAGCGCTATTCGTCATGATCGTCAGCAAGTGACTTAAGCAATCACCCCCTGGAATATTTAAAAACATCATGTTCTCAGGGGGGGGGGGGGGGGAATTTAAGGGCACTTGCGGAGTGACAAATCATCACGAGCACCACTTGACGAAAAGAGGACTTCCTGCACTTACAGTACGTACCTATTCTGTGATTGTACTTACTACAGTTTGTCCAAATTGCAAAGCATTCAGTAGCCCAGCTTATTATTACCTGACTGCCCGCTAAACTGCGTCTTGATAACAGATGCAATCTCGTCTATTACGTCATCAGCGGAAGATGGCTTCCTTCGAACCTGAAAAGAATCATTAGAAATATCACTGTAGTTGTGTATTTGTTATATTGTGGGAACCACTGAATACTTTTATAAAATACAAAAAAAGGTTTCATAGCAAATATGCAATTAATAATGAAATTAGTAAAATCATGCCAGCATACTAATGCAAATGCTGTAATTTGATTGGCTACTCGATAGACAGCGAGTTGCAAAACAATTTTTCTGGTGTATTTTTTTATTTCAAAGACAATTTGTAATGGTTTTTTCAGCAAATTCACTTCAAAATCAATTGTTTACCTAAGGTTCTACTAAAACAATGGACCATTCCCCAATTAGACAAACTTTCAAATTGGAAAACAATTTTAGCACAATTGGAAAGAGCTTCCTAAATTTAGTGAAACTGTAAAGTTTGGTTGTAAAATATTGTAAAATGACGAAAATATAGTGATGTAAAGTTTGCGAATTTTGTATACTTTTGTATTACGCGGGAAAAGCGGTGCCACATTTCCACACAGTGGTAACGCTTTTCGCGCGTGATACAGAAGTATACAAAATTCGCAAATTTTACAGGACTATATTTTCCACATTTTGCAATATTTTGCAACCAAACTTCACAATTTCACTAAATTTAGGAAGCTCTTTCCAACTGTGCTAAAATTGTTTTCCAATTAAAAACTTTGTCTAATTGGGGAATGGTCAATTAGAGTACTCGCTCTCAATTTCTATGCGTTAATAGTTGATTCGAGCTTCACCCTCATAAACTTGACCGCATAGAAATCTGGAGCATAGAGATATGTGATAGCTTCTGTAATACTATCGAGGCATTTGAGGCCAATGGCCGGTGTTCAAAAGCAGGTCAGCTTTACCCAGTGGCTTTACCCTGGGTTAACTTAAAATTCAAAGTAAATTTTCCAATAGCTTGTTTTCATAAAACGTTCCTGGAACGATCGAAGTTTTCTTTTACAAAGTTTTAAAACAAAATGATGCATTGAAATACACACAGTTTAACGCTAATCCAGTTGAACAACTGGTACCACGTGTCAACGGCGTGCTGGTGGCAAAGAGACTCATCAAATTTGCTGTCGTTTGCCTGTGTTGACGTTCCCCCTGGTGGAGCATAGCGCACTACTTCACAATTTTGTATTTCCGGACAATAATTTACTGCCATTTTCCTTCAGTATGTGCGTGAATGTTAAACCTTTTTTTCCGATTTTCGCGGTTTTGTCTAAAAAATTAGGGGGGGGGGGGCGGAGTTCGGTTTGTTAATAAACCGCCAGACCGTATCGGGCTACTTATGAACTTTTGATGTTTTACCTAAACAAGTGGATTTTAATGGAAATCAAACGATTGAATTCTTGGTTTACTGTGCATTGAAACAACCTACTTTTGTCTTGAAAGAGTGTTTAAAGGGATATGGCAATAACTCTTTATTTTGGTTTATTGACAAGTACCTATGAGGTCATTTTTATGCCCGCTGTTAAATTTTAGATAGCCTACTTAATTTCTAAAATAATACGAGGCAAAAAGAGCAAAAATACAAGTCATCCGCCTTCGGGGATATTAAAAAAATCGATGACGTCATAATAGGAAGGGTTTACAATCCTCTGTGGAACCGACACAAAATTTCGTTTAATTCAAACGTTAATCCATTCCACAGGTTTAAAGAAATTGATGAATAAATCAATAACAAAGCTGCTAGACTCAATTCATACTTTTCCGCCTATTTTCTGCCAACTTTCAAGCCTACAACCTTTGGAATGATGCATACACTCAATATTACATCGATATCGAAAAAAAAGACTCAGTCTCGAAATATCACATACGCGAACCGAAGTGATCTCGCACCTTGGTCGGCACAGCGTTGTGCTAGAATTCCAAACGTCGTAGGTTCAATTCCTGCCGCGGGTAGGAATAGGCTTTCCCATGAGAGTAACACCACAAATATCAACAGTGTCAATACTGAAGAAAAAACCGCTACGGTAAATGGAGCAAAAAGAGACCAGTACCTCGTAATAGAGATTGGGACGATTAAAAGAAGCCTTCAGCAAGACACAGTCTGAATTCAAGTTTAGAATTTTCTTCACATCTTCGATAACACGTGTCGTTGCTGTGGCAGTAAGTCCAAGAATTGGTGAATTAGGAAATTGTCTCTTCAAGATTCCAAGAATTTTATAGTCGGGTCTGAAGTCGTGTCCCCATTGGCTAGTACAGTGTACTTCATCAATCACAATACGCGACAAGCAGCCAGCTGAATGAAGAAATTTCCAGTGTTAGTTCAATTTATTGTTTATAGATTTAGAGGCGTACAATTATTTCATTAATATTGTACAGCTGTAAAATTAACGATTTTCCCCACACAAACAAAATTGTGGAAAGGTATTTCAACAAACGGAACTGATCCAAATAAATTTACACGAAAGCACTTTATGAAACACAAACAAAAGCTCCAAAATTTTGGTTTAAAGAAAAAATATGATGTTGACATTGAAAACTATCGTCTACAAGAGATAAAGCGCTTTATAATAACGATGACTGTGAGAAAATGGCTGAATATACAATCATGTAGTTCATCGGTAGGGTTGCATAAAATATTTTAGCTACTTGGACGACAAAGTAAATGAAAATATTTTCAATGCAAATTTTCAAGCCATGTCGCCGAGAAAAAATGTATAAGTAATAGTAAAACACCAGTAATATTCCCAATGCTTAATATATAATATGTGCTCGTGAACAAATTACTCATTCCTTGGAGACTTATCCACATCATTTACCTACTCGCTTCGGCGTACCGAGTGCATGTATGGAAAAATCTTCTCATCAAATAATCTCATCCAAATAACAATTTAGTACTGGCATAATGAATGGATTATACATATGTGAACCAGGTGCAGAGCAAACAATTCGAAGCATTCGATCATATGTTTGTATTGCTTGATTTCCTGACTTGGGCGCTCTTTTACAAAGAGTTTAGCATATTACGATAATTTAAACGCAAACCGAAATCAAATTTAGCAAGTATTTTAAAGTATATTAGGATTTTAAAAGCTGATTCTACAGAGCACGCACTCTAATGCAGAAGTAGCTCGGGACAAGAATACAAACGTAGAAGCATTGCCAGTGTCACGCGAAATTTATGACCTGCGAAATACATGCCTGAAATGGTTCTGCGCATGCGCATGTTTTACGCATGATTAACATCGGGCTTGGCTCAGAAATTTCGCAACATTCTTGTCTGTTCAACTGCTACAACACGTGTGTCTTGTACCGCTGCGAATATGCTGATATTCTTTGTATTAATCGTTATGGATTTTTCTGCCGGCTGTTCTGACAATAATGCGAATGTAAAAGGAGAAGCAAAAAGCTATAAATACAAGGTATGTGCTACTCTGTTCAGTTTGTGGATGCGATGTTTATGTTTATTCGTCGGTATATTTTCCATTTTTCCGTTTTTGTTAATCCTGACTGTCATTGAGTAGCTGTAATTTAACTGTGTTATTTTCTTAAAAACTGGACGCTTATTTAGTTATTTATTTTTTAAAAACTGGACGCAAAGGAATACCTTCATTAATGTAATTGCATGACGTAAGCTGAATATGACAGTTAATGTGAGAGCGTGAGTGATATAGTCACGAAACAGAGAGGTGAAAGAGTGACGCGAGGCATGAGTTTTTATAATTAAACTGTGACTGCGAGAAGTGACGACGTTGTGTTAACTAGCTCGAGCGGTACTGAAAGTGTGACTTTTAAATATTTTTTGTTTATTGTCTGTTTTGTTATTGGGTTTGTTATAAATCAAAAACTGAAATCTGTGATGATAAATTGTGACTGGTCGAGGACTACGTTTGGAGGCAAATTCTCCACGGCATAATTATGTAATTTAACACTTTATGCAATCAGAGTTCTTTTCAGCGACATTTTACGACCGTATTGTCAAACGCCCCGAAAATTCAATCTTGAATTGAGCTTTGAAACTTAATCATCTCAGCACAAAACATTCAGTGCGGTTCTTAGATGTTTGAGTTAAAAAATATCTGGGAAACATTCATTGAACTATAAGTAAACTGGAACAATAAGACAGGGGGGAGGGAATTGAAGCCAATTTGATTCAGTTTTTCTGAGTTTTGAGTTCAAATACTAAACGTGACAAAATGGGCCTTACATCAAAAGAAAGCTATTAGAAAGTTGTATTTGGTGTAAAAATTTTGAGGCTTTAGGTGAAAAACAAACACCTTAAACTTTTAAGGGAAATTTGCTGTATTTTTCAAAATTGCAGTTGTTTTCGTATTTTTTAGACATTTCTTTTTTGTTTAAAGTCTTGAATCTTTTATATTAAATGTAACTTTTTAATAGCTTCAATTTGATATACGGTCCGATCTTTGGCGTTAAGTATTTCGACTCAAAACTCCGAAAACCTAACTTGGCTTCAGCCCTTAACTGAACTTTTGTATTTAGTTAGCGTTCCAGTTGTATTACAGTTCACTGGAAACATTTCACAACACAGTAAAAACTACGCGTTACTGCAATAGTCGTATACAATGACTTGAGGACTCGCTCTTTTCATTTGAAATACTCCCCCCCCGTCTCCATTACTTTTAGGGGGCAGCAAATTCAGAGCCTCTGCAGTTTATTTAAACTAAATCTTCTGTGCAAAAAACCTAGGCAATCAATTTCAGGCATGCAATCAGTCTGACTCTCACCAGAATCTTTCTTTCTACAAGAGTCTGGGTAAGAGGTTGAAGTATATACATCAATAAAAATTGACAATTTGCACAATAGACTGATGGTCAAACTATGCAGGAAGAACAAAATATGTTACTACAGTTAGAAAGAGCATCTTAAAATTAGCAGAATTTTTGAGCTAAAATTGCCCCGAAAATGGTAACTTTTTCCGCACGTAATACAAATATATACAAAATTAGCAAGCCATTGTACTAATTTCCGTATTTTACAAGTCTTGCAAAGATCAAATGTTAGTCTATTATGCAAATTGTCCATTGAGCCTGCAGTTCAAGAGGACTGGACAATGTTTCACTTAATTCGCTGCCACATTGTTCAATGTTGTCTACAATATTGTTCGGCATTGCTACACCTGATTGCCGGCTAACTCAAGCTGAACAATAGTGAACAATATTGTTGACAACATTGAACAATGTGGGCAGAAAAACATTGTTCAATCCTGTCTTTAAAAGCCCGGAAGAGATTTGTCATTGCTTTGTACAAACGTATTAGCACTTCCCTTTAACCAAACATGGAATTTCAATAATATATAGTACCTGTATAAGCCTTCTCAAGTTTAGCCATAAATCGTTTACTCTTGGCAATCTTCTCTGGTGTCACATACAACATTTTCAAGCCTGAGCCTTTAGTTATCATTCGGTTATGCACAGTATTCACATGATCTCTGGAGCTAGCAGCATTTAGTAAACACGCATCAATATCATAATCCTTTAGTGACATGAGCTGGTCTTCCATCAAAGAGACAAGAGGTGAGATAACTAGAGTGAATCCTGATGACAACAAAGCAGGAAGCTGAAATGTCAGACTTTTACCACCACCAGTTGGCATTATAAGGATACAATCCGTACCTGAAAAATAATGACATTAATCTCCTTCAAGACAACCAGTTTTAATAAGCATGTTCTCACCACTCTGATTATATATGTTTAATTTAACAGTTTAACACAAAGGACACAGATTATTTGACTTGCAGTCACACTGGTCATTTGGAATAAAATAATGTACTGGATACATCCAGACAGCTTTAAATTATACCTGCTTCCCACTTAATAAAATGTTTTTTAACAGGTCCTCGTTTGTGCCTGGGAATTTGATGCCAAAACCATGTTTCACATAGGGTTGGGAATTTGACATGGACAGCGAATTAGACAAGGATGGGAAATTTGAACGAAACCAGAAGTATATATTAACCAGTATGACTATACGTATATATACATTATCCCTAGTTTAATATTTTATAATAATTTTAGTTACAAATATGCTGTGTATTTGAATGTTTAATGTTTTGTTACAGTGGGGCATTTCAACATAATTTATGTGCAGAGGGCAGGGAATTTGAAAAGTCTAATTATAAAAATTTTAAATTCCTGAAGTTTGGAATAATTTGATCGGTACATAATGGCCACTCTCTTTGCTGAATATTCATATTAAGGTTTTTGTGAAAAGCTTGTTGTTTCTAGTTATAAGGTCAGATAATTGTTAGAGAAGGATATCTTTATCATTGAACTAATTTCTTGCTTCAGCCTCTAACTTCGGCGAATAATTGATCTTCTCGCCACTGAGAAATGATAATATTTTGCTCAATCTTGTCCATTTATACTGTTATCATCTCCCCCTCATTAGGCATACCCAAGGGCCAGACTGTAGAGTATGCAGTTTTCGACAAAATCTCGGGTGCGGAGGGGCAACAAAACGTAGGTGCAAGTGCACAAAACTGTTGCCCAGTGAGGATTATGAGTGAGTTAAGGGCAAAAGTAACAAAATACATGTTAAAAAATAGAAAGTAGAGCTTTAGGGACAAATTGAAGTGTAAAATCTGGAAAAAGGAAGGTCCCAGGTGCACTAATTTTCTTCCTTTAAAAAATCTGGGAGGCACTGTTGACATACTGTGCAGTACTCTGCAGTCTGGTTCAAGGCCAGGGTGCATTCTGTGTAAACTGTAAAGTTCACGCCGAAGATTCATGATTGCACGCCGACTTTTATTATAAATTATATTATGATTTTTGAAACTCCATGCCAGAGATATCCGAACTTTTGTGCATGGAATGCACCATGGGTCCAAGGGCATTAGAATTTTTTGAAATAGCAAGGGGGTAGGCCATTTCTAGCTTATCATATTATTCTATACCTGACATAGTAACATTCATGCATTCTCTCTGGAGAGGTCGAAATTCTTTCATATGGAACACTTTTTCTCTCAAAACTTCAAGTTTCTCTGACCATTCAAAATTCCTCACCGACCAATTCTCGACTTTGGGTTTCAAGACTACGTCTACATTGACTCCACTGCCATTCAATTGTTGTTCTAAAAACTCCTTCCTGATAGTCAGCTCTTCCTGTTTATTTAACAATTCTTCAAGATTTGACTGAATACGTTCAAGTTCATTGTCAATTTTGGCAATTTCAGAACGAACATTATGTGTCTCCATATTGTTTTACGCCATAGGTCAATACTTCGTGTTAAAAAAGTCAAATGACCAAGGAATTGTTCTGATGTATCAAAAACTTCCTTACTGCATTTTCAAATTTCCTTGAATATTAGTAACTCTATCAAAAAATTTAAAATTAATTTAATTTTTTAACTGAGAAAAAGTTATTAGAAACAGCGGCTATTGCTAAAGCCTTGGATAATTTTGCAGTTGTTGTAACCGTGGGGCACCTTAATTACCGTAAATTTTGCTTTCATCTCACACTAAAACATCGTATGGTTCCATTACACTCGAGCAAAACACTTTTCACATAAGTTCGATCAGAGGAGCAAATCTTGCCAAAAAAAGGGAGGAGTTATCTTAAGCAATGACAATGAATTGGACTGAATATTACTTATCTTGCACTGTAATAAACTTTCCATGGATATTTAATATGTATTAGCACTACTTAAATTTGTTCGCTTGGACTTTTGTATTTGTGTCCTTATGGTATGGAAAATTTAAAATAAACGCGTCAGTTGACTTCTTTATTTCGCAACGTTTAATTCACTTGCGTGCGGGGGGTGGGGTGGAAGGCTGGAAGCGTCCCTTGGCCGTTTTTGAGACCTTAAGATATTTCCTTATACGGCCACCTTGACTGGCAAATAATTTTTACATATTGAAGGAAATCAAACAATAATAACATGTTCAAACCACAGCTGGTTCAAACATCTGCAGCCATTAGAAAGTTTATAAAATAAATTTATAAATTCTTAGAAAATGAAACAACGATTGAAACAGGTGTGCGGGATGAGTGCGTGAGCACACGAAATGCGTGGAAAAGTATTGGCGGGAAAATTTGAGATGTGCCGGGTTGAATTTTTTTCGAAGTGAGAGGTTATGTTTATTAACTCGCTTTTTTGCTGCCTTTACGAGGTTTTCTTAACGGAAGTTTCTTTCAAACTATAAAAGGTAAGTGCTTTACGTTTTTTTTCAGCAAGTCCTATCAAAAAGCGAATTGAAAACTTGTAAAAAACGTTTTGAATGCGGGGAAAATTTTAGTCAACGTGTTTGTGTCGAACACATTTAGTATTTTTAAACTCAAAAAGCCACCTCAATATTATTCGTAACAATACCAGGGCAATGAATATTTGAAAAGGTAAAATTTAACATGTTCGGAAACGCATTTTGAGACTTTAAACACGTATACAACAATAATGTCAACAGTTCATTGCCCTATATTATATAATAATTTATATGAAAAAATGCTATTAAAAGAGTAAAGACATATCCATGAAACTAGTGCCCCTGTATCCTGACATGTTTTCGCTTATTTTAATCTGTAGCTTATCATAAACAATTTATGACAAAAACAGTAGACAGTGCAGTATTTTCCTCGTATGCTAAAATATAATGTTTAGAGGTTGAGGACTCGAGGGCACATTAAAGTGTTAGGGATGGAGAATGTCTATTTTCCTGTTGTTCTGTAAACAAAAGGCCCGAATATGTAACTGCTTTGTAAAAAACTAGCTGAGCAGATTATTTCTTTCACATTTCTCTCTTTATTCATAATACTTTTATATATGAAAGATAAAACATTGGCTACAGAAAGGTAGTCGGGAGATAGGGGGTGTTAAAGTCTTTATTATGAATGTTTATAAATATATGAAATGTTTGTTATTAACTTTTGTCTAAACAAGACAATATTGTGTTAAAAATCTAGTTTAAATCATGATGTTTTGAAGGGTTTCTTGTTATAACATGGCACACAGTGACACCACTCCTCTCTATATTTGGTTCCCCTTGTTCCTTGTTATGTACTAGCTAAGACACTGATTGTTTCATTCCATTAGGCAGGCATGGTTGGCAATAGCAAAAACAAAATTGTCAAATACCTTCGAAACATCAAAACGAGAAGAACAAGCTTGCGTCTTCAAAATCGACTAAAAAAACTCGAGCCTGAAACAATTCCTGAAGTCATCCAACATCCTCTTGGTTTCTTCAGTAAAATTCCAGATGAACTTTTTTACTACATTTTCCACCTCATCCCGCTGTATGACTTGGCCTCACTTGCATTGACCTCTCGTGCTCTACGAGATAAGATGATGAGCTTCCATTATAGCAATCAAGCACTGGCTATCTTAAAACCTGTGGTGGTGAAATTTGCTGCTGAGAATTCAGATGATATGCAAAACGAGTCAATGTATTTCAATCATTTTCACAACTTAGGTAAGTATCATCAGTGTGGATTTATTATAGATTAATTATGAACTGTTCCAATTATAACTGTGACCTGCGAGAAAAGATTAGTTTAGAGGTGTCAAGGCTTCTGTTAAATACTGTGTTATACAACTAATGTGAACTGAAATGTAAAAGCATGTTCCTTGCCTCAATGTGTTACAACAAATTCACAAATGAATGTGGTCCCCCCCCCCTATATTAATACTACACATACTCATCAGTCAATTTAATCTTTTTGTGCAAAACATGCTTTTATTTTTTCAGTTACATTGCTTGGATATATTGAAAATCTGAAGGTGGAAGGGGGGGGGGGGGGGACAAAATGCATCGTGAGCTCACTTCAGTCTTCATGTTCATTTTATATGACGGAGAATGAAGTTTGAAATAACAGCACTAAACCTAATGAACATTATTACATTAGAACGCATATTGTGTCTCCTGGTTTGACTATTTTAGATTTTTGAAGGACAGCCTTTTTTGAATTAACTGTATATGAAATTGAAGACTCAAAATCTGTGTAGTACGTAATTAATTAATGTCGAGTATAAAAGTGTTAAATGTTTTGCCAGGGACATTTCTGAAGAGATTGACGTGCCTGTATTCGACAAGAGAAAGGTTAAGAATTGTCGGAGTTTTGCTGGAAAAAGTAAGTTATCTTTTGCATGAAGTGGTGTATATCGATCACAATAGACTGCAGAGTCACACCTACCAGCAATAGAAGAGGGGGGGAGGGGGTGGTGTAAAATGCTTATACTTGTGTTCATTATTTGCCCAATCACTCAAAATATTGCTACGGCACACATTCCGTTCGCAATTAAATGACGAATCCATCTATCAACGTGGCGCTCAACCTCGTTCCCAGGGCCTCTTTGTAGTGAAGCATGTAGTGGACAGTGGCCCTGGAAAAGGCTGGTTGTCACATGACGAAATTATCCAATATATTTGGAAAATTTATTACGGAGTGACCGAGAAGTTACAAGGAAAATTTTCCACCTATATTGGGAAATTTGGTCACGTGATAACAGCCTTTACCAGGGCCTTCTACCTCACGTTCGACTACTCAGCGTTGATTGGAACATCCCATCTTTCACCTAATAAAAATACTCGCATCATTGCACGCATAATTGTATATTGTCCAACAGGTCAATTCTTGTTCCTGGAGCCAGTTATTCAATAGCCGGTTAGCTTAACCCTGGCTTTGCGTAAAATTGGAACGTAGTTTCCGGGCAGATTGTTTCCAAACTTGGAAATATCCCTTTAGAAATCTTGTCTAGATCAATAGTAGTTTTGACATCTGAAAATTTGATATAAACGAAATGTGTCGAAATACATGTACAACAGAAATACATAAACAAAACAAAGAGTAAGCTTTAACCTTTAGGGGGCTAGCTCACCTTTGGCCCAAACTTGATTGAATTATCATGACGAATGCATGTGACGAACGCATGATTAGTATCATATACGCTAGTGCGCATAGTATGACGATATAATAGCATTAGCATTAAAATATGACAGTATGTTTTTGTCACATTGCTGGTAGGAACATGCATATGCGTATAGTAGCACAAGGCAGCCGAGAGTGTACTATAGTCATATTCTGACAAAGGTAAAATTTGCGCGTCAACTTTAATGAAGCTGTTTAGGTGGAGTAAAACGTATAAATTATTACTCTAAAACGTATGTGAATGTATAATGTTGATGATGTTGTAGCTGAAAGACACCCACCTGGCTATATGTGAGCAGTATGGCAGTGACGTAGCGTACAGATGTTATGGCAATATGCTCCATGCTTTTATTGCGGGATGGGAGAATGATGAAAAATCCCGAGCCTACTTGGCTATCAAAGGTATGATCAATCTTCGGTATGATGTGATCAGCATCATTAAATGGCGTATCCAAACGAGTGTTTTCAACAACCGCCAGCAATGATTGTTGACACAGTGCGGCACAGTATTATAGCAAACTGTTGAGAACAATTTGAGACCAGTTGTAGACAACATTTATCAAGTTTTGCGCGTTTAATTAGGATAAAAGAGTTGCTAAAGCTTGTTTTCCAGTTCAACCATATCGTAGCAAAACGTAGCGTACTTGATTGTTTCGTGAACTGTCAACAGTTAGGTAGAACTAATGATATGGGCACAAAAGAATACGCTACGTTTCGCTACGATAGGGTTGAAGTGGAAAACGTGATTAAAGGTCCGACTCCTAGCCTATCCCTTAGATTAGCCATACTGGATCCATGCCTGTCCTAAAGATTGTTCATCTTGACTTGATTTAATCATGGCTCTCCACGATGCAAGAGCTGGCTTGCAAGGACAGAGTTGCACGTGTTGCATGTACAAATAACACGTATACTCTCTCCTCGTCTGTCCGCTTTCACACCAGCGGGGTTTTTTTTCGCATGAACAGACTTTTTTCGTTTGTCCGGAAAAATTGCGCTACGTAATAAAGTACCGTTCCATTCAGTTTTTCAAATCTTGTTATATTAGGTGCTTCACGCGTGGATGAACGTTTGCATGACACGTTAGTGAAAGGTCCAGGAGCTAAACCTTGGTATGAAAAATACGTGCGAGTATTTTGCAGGGAAATATTCCTAGATAAAGCTGATGATGGCGCTGAACTTGGTTTCTGGTTATGTCAGATGCTTTTACCATTGCCTCTTGTTCATCAAGCTAGAATGCTTTATATGCTATATGGACCTGAGGACTCTGACGAAGGTGTGAAAATATAAATTATCGATATAGAGGGTGTGCCAAAAAGACTCTTTTAAATTCAAACTAATCGCAGGTTGTATCTATTTGACAATTGGCAGCTCTAAATTGCTTCTAATTATTATGAAATAATTAATCATGTGTATTAATCATTATAGGTATTTGATTCCATTGCGTTTTCAAACTCATGGGTTTAGTTCGTTTTGTCCAATATAAAATGGTTCGTTATGCACACTTACGTGATAAATATTTTGTCAATAATTTACGCACTGTGGGTTCAACTTAGACATTGAAATTCTACCAATCGAACAATGAATTATTTTCAATATTTTTCACCTTTTTGGTACAGCCTGTGTTCAAGGTATATCTCTACAGCAGAAACTTGTTTTAAAATTTCACTTTCATGGGGATACTGTAGTACTTTAAAATAACAGGTTAGCATTTCTCTGAATTTCTGAATATGGTTTCATGTAGGCTTCATTTGCTGGAATAGAATGACAACATGTCCTACATTCTTTGGTGTGAATGATAAAGACCTTGAAGGGATTGCAAAAGCGTTGAAAAATTTGTATGACAATAATGAGAAAGAATGGAGCCGCGATAATCTCATCAGTGTACTGGAAGAACTCATTCGTAAGTGTTATATAAGAGTAGCCTAGCCAATCTCAGAGTTGCAAAAGGCGTCCAATATCTTCAACCTTCCTCTTTAGAATGTAGTACGTTCCTTTTGGGAAATTTAGTGTTCATTTTTTATCTTTTTATTAAGAATTATTGTGTTTGTTATTTTGTTTATCAAGTCCTTCCTGGAAGTTGGTGCTTAGAAAATATCGCCAAACTATTGAAACTGTGTGGTGATGCAATATGTTGGGAGTTTCTGGGCAGTAAAGCAATAAATGGACGAACACAGGAATTGGCCTTCATTGCATATTACATTGTTCAGGTAATGGACGGGTGAGGAACGAAATGTGTGCAAAGAGACATGACAGAATATCATGCTTTTTTACTTAAGAAATTTTAAATGTTTTCCCTTTTGAGTTATATTAACACATGAAATTGGAAAAACGAGAAGTTTTGTATGTAAATAAAAAAAATTATACTGTAAACAAGGATCACAAAACATTTTTTGCTGCGGATTCACTATGATACATGCTTTTTTATATACCGAATTTGAAAGACAACACAAAGAAATAATGAACAGGATAAAAAAAATGTATTCCAAAATATGCTGATCGTAAACCAAAAATCACGTATTAGCAAACGGTTGTCGCATTTCCAGTTTAATTGTTGACTGGTGGTCAATACTATATCAAATCTCTAGACAGGCATCAGTTGAATTTCTCAAATTTCACGTGATCCTATTTTCAAAGAATAAGATAGCAAAGTCACTTAGTATTTAACAATTCTACATTTATTTTTCGTTGTTAAAAAATGTTTAGGCATTGATGGAAGAAAATTTGGGAGGAGATGAGAAAAAAGAAAAACTCGAATGGTTTGTGAACTTAATGAAGAGAATCTTGAAAGTGATGCCTTGTGCAAAACAACGTACCTTGTTGGTGTGCTCATTGTTTGATATCTGGGAAGAAACTATTCTTGGTTTACACGATGACATTCATGCAGCTGTATCAAGTGAGTTCCTATTTTTTGAGGGATAAATGGTTTGTAAAATGTGTGTTTTCTCAGGTACTTTTATTTTTAGCGAGTTAACGAACATACGATAAAAGGGAAGCAATATCTATTCTATAATATAAAATATTTCACAAAGATGCAATCCAAATCAAATAAAACTATCTGCTAACTAGGTGCAAGTAGATCAACTCTAGCTGCACGACGCTTTGATGAAAAAAATTATGTTGATAACTTCTTACCAACTAAATTTTTAGCATGGAATGGAGGGAGGGGAGGAACGGAACGAGAGAAAGGTTGTCCATGATAGAAATTTTAATAAAGCTACGCTTATTTTTTACAGACAACGACACAGAGCTCATTGAGATATACAATGTATCTGTTCACAGCTTAGCCAAAGTGAGTGGTATGTTACTGTTAGATAAGACTGATCGAGAGATCTAAGATGAAATTAAACATGCGGTGTGGTTGAAATTAATGTAAATTAATGTTATAATATTACTGCAACCGTAATAGCATCAACCTCTTCAAGTCTTGCTCTCTATGGGCTTAATTTAAGCGAGTCTAACTATAAAATTTTTCGTGTTTTAAAAGTCCACGATAACTGAAATATTTTTTTTATTTTGGAGATTTATACATTAAGTAAAAGTAAATGGTATTGGAAAGAAACGCTTCAATCAATTCATTACACCTTTTTACAATGCAAACCGTATCACATAAGACTGTATTAATTCTTTTTAAATGGATACGAGCAGTGGAAATTTCACATTTTGGAATTGAGATGGTTGTTGTGTTGCTGTAATATTGTTTTGTGGAATTTCAATTGAATTTGGCAGTAGACCACTCCCCAATTACACAGACTTTTAAATGTGAAAATGATTTTAGCACAGCCGGAAAGAACTTAATAAATTTATTAAAATTGTGAAGTTTGGTTAAAAATATTGTAAAATGTGGAAAATATAGTAATGAAAAGTTGTCGAATTTTGTATACTTTTGTATTACGGGGGAAAAGCGTTACCACATTTCCACATAGTGGTAACGCTTTTCCATGCGTAATACAAAAGTATACAAAATTTGCAAACTTTACATGTCTATATTTTCCACATTTTACAATATTTTGCAACCAAACGTTACAATTGTATGAAATATAAGATGCTCTATTCGGCGATGCTAATTGATTTTCCTAATTCAAGAGAATGTTCAAAAGGGGAGTGTTCGATTATTTCTTTATTTCATGTTCTATCTAATGCTCTAAAAGTGTACAGAGAATATAATTCGGGTCGGCACGTACCAAATATGAAGAAGTTTTTCAATGGATTGTTAATGGAGCGCTAAGCAATCGACGTTTTTGTGAACACGAACGCAAGCCGGAAGTAAATGAAGCAGTTGTAGATGGCGAATGATGGTATCGGCCTTTCTCGTTTGAAATCAACAAAGGCAGTCAGTGGACTTTCACGTTCGTGATTTCAAACGAGAACAGGTGACTCCATCATTCGCCATCTATAACGATCCCATTTACTTTTTGCTGGCGTCACAGATTAAGTTATAACCAGATGTCTCACGTGCTATCTATTCCTTTGGCTTTCGTGTTCGCGATTTTTCAGCCGATCACGAATCGCTCGCGTTAGACACGCACTTGCTGCGCTGACGTGTGCTGCTCACGTCCAAGCACGAATTGCACACGCAATGCACTCGCTGAATAATGGCATAGATTAAGGATAGATGTATGTGCAACTCGGGGTGTTTCTTGTTTTACGTAGATGGTTTCGGTACGTCATACGCGCGCTCATTTCTGCCAAGTACACATGCGAGATTTTATAAGGAATTAGATACTATTAGGAAAATGTCCAAAAAACGGCGAATTTAAGAAAACTTTCTGCTAGATTGCCTTGGTTCACAGAAATATACAAAAAGAAGAATTTGAAGCAACAAATGAAGTTTTGTTTTTGCCCTCGTCGCTTGTAAAACGGTAAAAACCATTTTTCTGTAACACATTTATATTGAAATTCGAACAAATGTACTTGCTAGAAATGCGTGTGAACATGACGTAATCCGTGAAATTATAGGCGAAGTATCCTCAGTTGCACATCTATGTATCCATAATCTATGATAATGGCATGGTCACAGCTATTTGAATGAGCTATTCCAAGTGAATCCTTAATGATTTTTTTTCCAATCTTTCTCTGGGAATGGCAAATACCTGCTTAAATTTATCCAACTAGTTCGCATTTGCCATTTGCCAGCAAGTGCTGTAATCGAGGACATAAATTTTGCTCAGTGATACATCTGGTTTTTACCTAATCTTTGTTTAAGCTCTCTAAGCTCCGTGAAGAAAATAACTAGTGAAACAAAATGAATTGCCACACATACATGTCATATCATCATGACAAATTGCCATTTTCTAATCGAGACAGGGGCAGTGTGATAGAGAGGACCAGTCACAAGTGTAAATAACTTTCCTGGCGTTTTCTTTGAGATAATGAAAGATTTTTTATATTGTTGTTCCAAAATTATGACAAGCAGACAACTTTAGAAAATACAAAATAAAAATGATTTCGAAAATGGGCATCTTGTATTCTCGATTTGATATTCTTGTTTATTGATTTTTTTTGTTATTTATTTCGATTCTTCGAAATCTGTTTCATTTTGTATTACTCTTTGAAAGATTTTCAGAGGCTTTTTATTGGAACTGGCAAATTATAATTAATCAAATATGATAGCTGCCGTTTTAAGTTGGTGCGATTCGACCATTTCGATATACAGTATATTAAAAGCAATTAATAAATTCGCAAATAAATGTTAATAAATTCAAATAAAAGAATGTATTTTGATTATATGTAAATATATATTGATGTAATGAGTTATTTGATTGCAAATTTGACTGCAAAATTAATGCCTTTTGAAGTATTTAATGAAAAACTTTGTTTTATGATTGATATTGAATAATATTGAAATTGAATATTTGTAGTGATATAAATATGTACATGTATGTATTATAAAATGTGACCATTAAAATATATCATATTGTGTTAAAGAGCATCAAGAATTTTTTATCATTTCCTTTACCGAAAATTCACTTATAATTTCGTATATGAAACCAGAGTCTCGTATATGAATTGGCCAAATTTATTTATAATCAAGCAATTCGTAAGTGAAAATTTTTATTTGAAACTTAATTACATATGAAATTTTCAATTCATATAATTTGAAATTTGATATGTACAATTCTTGGGTTTCACGTGACGTCATAAATTTCACTGGGGGTCAACTCCAAATCGATACACTGTCATCAGACTGAAAAAAATTTTCACTGTACGTGTTGACCTTGTGTTTGGCAGCAAATGTGTGCGATTTCGTGAGATTTGCTTGCTCCAGTGTAGTACAATCATCAATACATTTTGAGTTGACCCCCCCCCCCCCTCAGAATGACTGAAAAAGGTTCCAGTGAAACCCAAGAATACTGTTCATAGAACCTTCCTAGCTATTAAACATTCAACTGACCCATGTGATGTGCACTGGCAAATTAATTAAAATCTTGGTATATCCTAACAGTTTTGAAGCTTTCGAGTTCTGTTTTTATGATATAGCATTATCGACTGCAGGCATACACTAATTAAACTTGCAGTAACTTTAGACACTGAATATTGTTAGTTTTTACAGTTACGTTTATGTTATATGCCAGAGACGGCCAAAAATAGGCATGCAGACGAGTCCAGGGGCGTCAATCTTGGGGCTGGGGGGCACACTTTTTGGTGTGTGTGTGTGTGGGGGGGGGGGCGAATACCTGATTATTCCACACTGTTTAATATACCACACATTTTGGGATGGATTTGCGCCCTTGCAGACGACACTTAATTCATACGACCCACGGTTCATGAAATAAAAAAAACGAGTCACGTTCCAATATATGCTGTAATACACGGTGTATGAGAAAAGGTATTCGTACTAAAAGAATAGATAATTTGACACAACAGAGGCAACAGAAAAAGTAGAGAGCGGGAAGAATAGACAATTTTTCAATGTCACCGTAATAGTAAAATTTGACGAAAAATGGAGTCAGATAGGAATCATAGAAAATAGGAGTCAGAAAAAAATTGCAAGTCGAAGTCGCATTTTCAGTTTAAGTATTCAAATTAATGCATCTGATTAGCCACGTTGTTTCTTGTGTCAAGTAAATGATTGATAGGATTTCTTATATCTTAATAATGATTAGAGGTGATATATTCTATTTCGGCCGGTTATTTTTATTGTATTATAATTTGCTCAATTTTTCTTCAAATGAACGCGTTAGAAACACTCCAAAGCTCGTTTAGCTTTTCTTTGATACGCCCTGTCACGCAAGAGGGAATGTGGGGAGAATACGAGAGAAGCGTCAGTAAAGCATGAGACGTAGCAAAAGCACGGTCATTCAGATTTTCCGTATTTTTATTACAAAGCATGATAAGCCCCTGCCCTGTACGGCATTTTTCACACGCACATAAAATTTGAATTGTTCCTAAAGTATATATAAACAATTAGTGCAGGTAATAGCATGGTTTTGAGTGCAATTTGGAAATAATATGTATGAGTAAATTTTCAATGACGCCAAAATTACACGATTCCGCAGGACGAGTTATTTTAAAATTGCACGAGAAACCCTGCTATTACTTGTTACTAATATAAAAGGAAATACTTGAGACAAGAATACACGCAATACAACTGTACTTATATCGCGATCGCTCCCCTTCACTTTTTCTTAAAAACTTTAAATTTATGCCCATAACGTCGTGATAAATACGTGTAAATTAGTCAGAACTTCCCAATAGTGATGTATTTTTTTAAACAAAATAGATTTCGTTAAACCCAGCCGTAACCGCTTTGTTTAACCGCAATCGCTTTCGAACTTCACCCACCATGTTTGTTTTCTTTTGTTAGAAAAATTTGCACTTCCGTTTTCCTACGTCAAATTTGATTGGTACTTCTGTTGTTACAGATTTTTGCATTGTTGTTACGGACATTTGCACTGTTGTTACAGATTTTTGCACTCCTATTCGGGATTAAAATCACTGACCAATCACAGTCCAGATACCTTTCCTTGATTATTATGAACAAGTTAATAGAAGAATTGGCTTATAAGAAAATATTAAGCATATATAAAGAGTCTTGATATGTTACATTTGACAAAAATCGGAAATGTGAATACTTGAAAGATTTCTTGTGCATGCATGAATTAAATCTCAAGTTTTGAAGAATTAATTTATGCAGCATTATAATATAGTACAACATGCAATTAATGTGTTTAAAATAACATTTTTTGGAAGAAAAGTTTAATTTACTTTAAACTTACCATGTCCATTTTCTCTGTAACAAATATTTACGATAAATTGCACTTGAAGCAATATATTCTCTTTTCCTCTGATGTTTAAAGATGAGTTATCTCCATTTTTAGAGGGTGGTAAAGGGTTTTTTCGTGAGCCGTGAATTGCCAATATTTGTTGTTGTGAAATGAGATTTGACAAATTTTTGTGTCGTGAAATGTGATTTACATGCCTATTCCTGAACCGTGATTGACAGCTGGACGAGTAAGGATAAGTGCTAAAGAACAAAGTACAATGCATTGATTACAACAATTTTACTAAATGCATTTATTTTCTTCATTTTTTCTACATATGTTGGCTGTTTTTCAAAAATTCGTCCGAATTTGAGCCTTCAATGGTGCTTTTTACTTTCTACAACGTAAAAATAGGCTGACGGGTTAAGAAAGGCATTAAATTTACACAGTTAAAAACGAGTTCATTAAATTTCGTGAAATTACTCATTTTTTACCTGTGAAATGTGAAATGGCTGTTTTTCCTCTTGTGAAACGTGATCCGAACCCCCCCTTTACCACCCTCTTTTTACATACCGTTTGTTTCATCTCACTTAACTGAGACTCACTTGACCAACCTGAACCATGGCTGAGATGAACTTCCTTACCAGACGTGCACTGGATAGTTGGACATTTTAGTCCCGCTATTCGTTTCTTCAGAAATTGATTGGTTTTTCCAGTTAATACGAAAATATGTACATTGCAGGATTAAATAGTCATACACGGGTAGTGGTGTCATGATAACTGCAGATTTACACTAGATTGGGAATTTGGGGGGAAATGCGATAGTGCTCACAATACTGATATATTTGTTTCAGCACAAATGCGCGATCTTTAGGTATAGCTATAAGTATAGGTAAAATTTTTGGTACAGCTGATCCACTGGCCAAGACACATTTTACAACGAGTATCCATTAATTTTTGACCAAATAATTTATGCTATTTACACTGGTTGCTTCGTCACGAGATCAAAAAAAAAGTATGCAAACCAAAGTGAACATGTTTCTCTCGTCGGCTTTATACCTGAATTAATTATTTATGACTTATTATCACTTAGGAAAACTGCCTCGCAGGAAGTAGGAAGTGTTTATGACCAGTTTCAATCAGTTCGAAGCCGGAAGCCAAACACAAATTTTTACAATATTCGGTGCTTTCATAACAAGAAGATTTAATTACAGGTATGTTACGATACATTCTTTGTTATGACAGACTATCACGAAGCGATTAGTTATTAATTTACTATATATGAAACTGTATTGATCAAAATAGTTTACAACTTTGTGTAATATATAGATTATAGAACATATTTGTCCTTAGCTCGACCTCTGGTAATAGTAAAATTAACATGAATTTAATTCCTCGATACAACGCATTCCACGCGAAGTTTACACATATGTAACCAGCTCCAATGTGTTCTTCCTGAGAGACAGCGGATTACGACTTTACATGACTTGTAGCGTAGCATATTCTGCTGTAGCGTACCAATTCTTTTAATTATCCAACGCAACTGTTTGGACCTTCCCACCACCATATGTATGGACTGGAAACTCGACCAGCGTGTTTATTCTATATTTTGTTCGCGTTTATGGCTTATGCAGACTTGTGCACGGTGAAGACAACGAATTTTTGGTATAATAAAGCAATATCGTCCAGTAGCGTTGCCTCTAGTGAACCACTCAACCGTACTTTTTTAATTTTAATAGCAAAATTTCAAAAGATATGTGCACGTTGAAGCCAAATCAACATAAAATCGTAGTTTATCATAAACGCTTTGAAGTTCGCCGGCTTTGCAGACCATGTGTAGACTAACGAGCAACGTGATAATTACAGGTATTACTACTAAATGACCGTAGGCCAATTAGTCCCTCTGAATTAACCTATAATATACCAGTTAGAATCACTACCCGACCCCGAAGAGATGTTGATAATTCGACGAAAATTAACAACAGATGTTTATCTAGAATACCTTTAATCCGGTTAACCCCTACTAATCAACGTGGAAGTCTAACTAAAGTACCCAGAATATGTGTATCAAACGTAAGGTCTTTAGCACCCAAAATTGACGAGGCTTCCGAATTTTTGCTACGCCATCAGATTGACTTAGCATTTATAACTGAGACCTGGCTGAAGGAATCAATAGATGACAGCGTTATTAGTATCTCATTCTCTGGATATTGTGTTTTCCGTCGGGATAGGAAAACCGATTGTCATGGGGGCGTTTGTATCTACGTAAATACTGAGCGACTAAATAATTTCACTGTTCTTGACGATCTCAACTGTTGCGAACAGCATGAACTTTTGTGGCTGCGCATTAGACCCAACAGACTTCCTCGGAGCATTCCAAGTATTGTGGTTGGCATCTTGTATTACCCGCCAGGAGGAGATGATAAATTAATTTGTGATCATTTGTTCCAAACACTTTCCTCGATTGAATCAAATTATCCTAATAGCGGCATAATATTGGCTGGGGACTTCAATCGTCTAAACATTAGTAGGATATTGAAACAATTTTGTCTCAAACAATTAGTTAAAGTTCCGACTAGAAACGATGCTATTTTAGACTTAGTGTTGACCAACCTGCACGATCATTATTGTTCACCAGAATCCTTACCCCCTTTTGGACTCTCTGATCATAATACTTTAATTGTCCAACCATTAAACAAGACTCACGCTTCCAATAAAAAGATTATTAGAATGAAGCGTGATCATCGACCATCTCGCAGAGCTGAATTTGGTAGGTACTTATGTTCAATAGATTGGTCTTCAATAAATTCTGATCAGAATAGCTGCGAAGGAATGTGGAAGTTTTTTTATGAAGTGATTTTTGCTGACCTTCTTATGCCAATCAAAGAAATTAAGGTCTCCACGACAGACGCACCATGGATGAACGATAGATTGAAATTACTTATCAAGAAAAGGCAACAAGCTTTTGTTACTTATGGATCTAAATCGACTATATTCAAACAATATAGAAATTTGGTCAACAGGGAGCGAAAATCGTGTAGAGCAAAGTACTACAAACTAAACATCGACAGGTTAAAAGAATACAACCCGAAGCATTGGTGGAACGAAGTTAAACGTATCTCTAATTTTAGTAATAAACAAGATCCGATAAGTCTAACAAACGTCGAATCATTTTCTAACTTTACAAAGATAGAACAAGCAAATGAAATTAATAAAGCATTTCTGGGACCTCTGGAAGAATACAGATTGCAATGTTCGTTGCCACGTTTGTCGTTGACAGAAACATCAATTTACCCAGAAGTTTCCGAAATAAGAGTGCAAAATGTTCTATCAAAGCTTCCAACTAATAGAGCAAGTGGGCCAGATAAATTACCCAATTGGGTATTAAAGGAATACTCGTATGTTCTTGCCCTACCAATCACATTAATTTTAAACGCTTCGTATCGAGAACAACGTGTGCCTATCGATTGGAAAATGGCCAATATTACGCCGTTACCTAAGACGAAAATCGTGAAAGATCCGAAAAAAGATTTCAGACCAATTTCACTTACTGCTAGCATTTCTAAGGTTGCTGAGGAATTTATCGTTGTGGATTATATTAAACCAGCGGTACTGAAAGCCATTGATTCAAACCAATATGGTGCAATTCCCCAAAGTTCTACCACCATTGCTTTAATTAGCATGATTCATCGTTGGTCTACAGCCAATGATGGTAACGGCGCTGTTATAAGATCAATACTTTTCGATTATCGTAAGGCATTTGACTTTATTGATCATTCTGTATTGTTTCGAAAGTTATCAGAATTGGAGATTCCTCATAGCGTCATTAACTGGATATCCAACTTTTTAACAAATCGATACCAACGTGTCAAATTGGCAGATACCTGTTACTCAGAGTGGGGTCCTATTCCATCTGGTGTCCCCCAAGGCTCAAAACTAGGTCCTTGGCTATTCATTTTATTGATAAACGACCTTGAAGTAACACAAGCAGATTTTTGGAAGTATATTGATGATTCAACAGCTTCAGAAATTGAATAGTAGTTAATGGGAAAGAGTTGGAAGTTGTTACGAATTTTAAACTTTTAGGTCTTAATATTAACAATAAATTGACGTGGAATCATCACATAGACGATGTTGTTAAAAAGGTCAATAAAAGACTTTATTTCCTGAAGCAGTTAAAGCGTGCGAAAGTTCCGTGCAAAAGTTTGGCAACATTTTATACCTCGTGTATCAGATCAGTTATTGACTATGCTATCCCGGTGTTTTATCATTCATTGCCTCAATATTTACAAAATGACCTGAAGCGCCTGGAGAAACGAGCTATGGCCATAATTATGCCTACAGAAAGTTATTCCAATACATTAAATATTCTTGGCATTCCATCATTGAAAGACCATCACGAACAACTTTGTGCAAAGTTATTTCAATCTGTTGTGTCTGATATAAATCATAAAATCCATAATCTTTTACCGGACAGGAATCAACCTAGTTATAATTTGAGGCAAGAAAGGACCTTTAACATTCCTATGATTCACACAAATAGAGTTAAAAACTCCTTTATATATGCGATGTGTAACAAACATAATCTTAGTTAATATTGTTCATTCTTAGAGTTTTTAGATACAATTCAACTTTCTTTTGTAAGTATTTTTGAAAGTATTTACACTATATAAGTAGAAGTTATTGTAATTTACGTAATTCAGCCTTTGGCTGCGAGGTAAACTTAAATATGTACATACATACATACATACATACATACATACATACATACATACATACATACATACATACATACATACATACATACATACATACATACATACATACATTTGTTGTTTGCAATCGGAACTCGGTTGAAAAACTAAAATATTTTCTGTAGTGTTGCATTGTACGGGCGTGCTTTAATTAATTAATCTTGTTTACTGTTTAATATACACTATTTTTGTTGTATTAGTTGTTGTTCTTGTTTTCTTGTGACTATATTTAAAACGTAGCAGTTTAATACACACTTGGGGAAACTTTGTGACGGGTGAAACTTGTATGCTTTAACAGGGTAAAATCAATCATTTACATAGGAAGCAGCTCTGATTATAAATTGTTTTCTATGTTTTTAAAAGATAGATCTCATTTTACAAGGTTTGGGAAGGAAAAGTGCCGTTGTCAACATATCAATGGAGGTGTTCCACAAGTAAGTGAAGTAGGGCCAGTGGCCGGCTTTACTGTGCATGTTAACAAACTTCCACGGTCTATGATAGGTTTTAAATTTGCGTTCATCATGTGAAAAGCAAAATGATGATTGCATTGAAACCTGTGATGATATGATCCAGCTTTTTCCATGTTTACTCGCATATCTCTGTCAAAAAGTGAGGTTACACCCAAGAAAGGATCAACGCTGTAAAATCATATGCTGAGGAGGGAAAAGTGTAACTAAATTTTGAAAAATGTAAAGAAATACTTATTGATTTTGGAAGACAAAAAAGGCTATTCCTCGCATAAAATAGTAGATACTACCATAGAGAGAGTCGCTAGCTTTAAACTACTTGGACTATGGGTTTATGTATATAAACTTAATGTGGGACAGGCACGAATACAACTCATATTGTCAAGAAAGCCGCTAAGTTGTTTTTAATCGTTCTAAAAAAGACTCTAGTCTTATATCATCAGCTAATTTAGCTACCTAATGTGGAACTTTGTCATAATAATAATAATAATAATAATGAAAACTTTATTTAATTTTATATACTTACAACTGCAAATCTCACTTTTAAAAGGTAATTTACAATTGGCTACTTGATATATGACATAATATAGAAAATAAAGATTATCAGAAATTACATGCAATTATATTACACCATATAGCTTAAAAAAAAAATATGCCTTAGAATTTCATCAATTCTGGATGTGTCCATTCTTTGTTTCTACAGCAGAAAATGTAGTATGTAGATCTAATAGCAATACCAATAATTTTTTTGATAACAAATTTAACATGATAATAATAATAATAATAATAATAATAATAATAATAATAATAATGATAATGATAATAATAATAATAATAATAATAATAATAATAATAATAATAATAATAATAATAATAATAATAATAATAATAATAATAATAATAATAATAATAATAATAATAATAATAATAATAATAATAATAATAATAATAATAATAATAATAATAATAATAATAATAATAATAATAATAATAATAATAATAATAATAATAATAATAATAATAATAATAATAATAATAATAATAATAATAATAATAATAATAATAATAATAATAATAATAATATTATAATGATAATAATATAATAATAATAATATAATAATAATGATAATAATAGAATGATAATAATAATAATAATGGAAACTTTTATTAATTTTTACGATGTATAACTTACAATGATAAACCTCACTTTAACAGGTAGTTTATCAGTGTCTACTTGTATTAACTTTTCTATATAAAATATTAGTATGACATTAGTTCTGAGTTATCCCAGACTTTGTTTCGTTTACAGAATATATAATATGTGAACCTAACACAAGTGTTAATTATTCTTCTAACAAGGTATTTTCGACATGCTTCATCAAATTCCAGATCTTTCAACATTTCAATTAAACTTAATGACGTTTCACTTAACACGCCTTAAGAACTAATAGATACATTAACAAATTGTCAAAAGGAAACTTGAGGGACAGAGGAGACCAAATTCGAACTTATGTAGGCTATTGCCCAGCAATCAGGGTTTAATCGTAAGCCTATGGGTTTTACTTGAGGCTGCGTGAGGTTCCGAACTTCGTCTTTGTATAACTCAAACATGTTCAGTAGATTCAATCAGTTCATTAATTAATTCTTTATTCGATATTTACTTGTTCGAGGAATCACAATATTGATAAACGAGTTTACTACAGATAAGGTGCCTCGTCGTGTTGCTGGTCGATCCTTGATTGTTATCTTGTAACCGAACTTAACTGATTGTATATTCCATCATACGCCACGTGCTCTTTCCACATGAACTTTGCTAAACTCCAGATCCTTTACCGTATCTGCTCGCTCGCTTTCTGGCAATGATTTCAACACATTTCTTGAGTTCGAAGTTCATTTGGTCAAACGAAAACCACCCCTTTGTAAAAGCTCTCGAAGACGTCCAACGAGATAACTCCTGTTTCTTCGTCTTCCACTGATTTCAGACAATCATCGACATAAAAGTTTCTTTCAAGCATGTTTATCGTTTCCGCATCAAACTCGTTTTGGTTGTCTTCAGCGGTCTTTTTCAATGCGAAGTAAGCACAGCTTGGCGAAGAAATTCCACCAAACAGATGATCAGCAGGGGCGGACTGGCCAGTCGGGCTCATCGGGCGATCGCCCGGCGGGCCCCCTGCTTTTTGGGCCCCCTTTACTAATTAGTATAAATTTATACTGTTAAGCTGTAGTGATGTTTAATATTAGCCTACAAATGTAATTTTCTATTGCATCTTGGAGAATTATAAAGAGAGAGTTTAAACTAGCGATTATCAACTAATCAGGATTAATAATGTTCCTTTTCGGCAATTACGATGCAGTTGAAATGAAGTGAGTGGCATGGTCTGCCTTTTCTGCTACATGAAGTATAGCTACATTGCTTAGCCGCTGTGCATGACATCGCGCACTCGTGGATCGCATAACATCTGCTTTCTTTTTATATTACAAATATAAAATTTAAACTGAATTAATGAATATTCATCATCAGAGAACGGTTAAAGGTGGTGCACAGAAAAGACGCGAAAAGAAACTAGCAACGCTACAAAGGGCAGCACCACAATTTTACAGTTTGACTAACTATTTCTCATGTACATCCGAACATGGCCAACCAGAACGTTCAGGAAATGTTGATGACAAAATTGATGAGAGTCGCGAAGGTATTATAACATATTGATTTGAGAATATATCATGAAATTAATTGATTTTTCTAACCCTTCTCAAAAAAAAAATCATAAGAAATTAAAGTCGTAAATTAAATAATTAATTTGCCTAATACTTCCGCTTTTAATAGCTGTAGTTCGGTTATTTCATTACATTATATTGACAAATACATTCAAACTTTTGCGAAAGTCTTAAAAAGTCAGATTTAGTTGTTATTACACGTGAATCAGTACCCATTGCAGCAATTCAGTGTGCAGACAACCTACACAACTTAATTTTTTTCCAGATAACATCCAATTTCAGCCGATTCATGTCCCTCACGATGATTATGATAGAAATTTGGGGCCCTTAGGAGAAACTTCTTTGTCATCGTTAATTACCAGTAGTGCGGGAACGTCAGATTGTTCAGGACTCAAAAGGAAATTTTCTCCTGAAGGAGTTGTAAATGCACAAAATGAGAAATCCGAATTTATTAGCTCGCCACGATATTTCACACGGCCCTCTGTAGACAATGTCAAATCCTTTTTGGAATTCCATCCACACCAGCTACGCGCAAATGTTCGTTTTAATACAGAACGCGCGTATTTTTGTAATGATGCTAATGGTGAAAAAGTGCACCGACAATTAATGGCTGATGTATGAATCGGAACAACGGACAATGCGCTGCTCAATTTGTATTGCCTTCGGAAAAAGTTCCGACTCGATATTCTCTTGCGACGTTGATGACAAAAAACATTTCTATATGAGGATCAAAGAACACGAACAGTGCAAAACCCACTCAGCTAATGTTAAAGCCTTCATGGTTTGTAAATCAGAATGCTTTCCCAGCGCCTTGTCGAAGTTAACTATCGCTGAAACGTGTTGACCCGAGTTATTGAAACAGTTAAATTAATCGGCAAGAGTGGTCTTGCCAAACGTGGCAAAAGAAATGAAGCTGTTTACAACCTTTTTGATGATTCGATAAATCATGGAAACTTTCTCGAAATCATAAAAGTCATCGGAAAATTTGATGCTATTTTGTAAAGTCGCCTAACGACAGTAGTTGAGAAAAGTACCATCGCATTGAAAAAGCACAGTACCCAAAAGAATGAAAATAGAGCTAAAAAAAGAGGTCGAGGATCACTGGTAACATTTATGAGCAAGACTACCATATCAAAAGTGATCGGAATACTAAAGGATGTAATTCAAAGAACCGTATCAAAAGAAGTCCAAGAAGCAAAGATTTTCTCAAGATATATCCTGTCAAGATCATGCAGTGCTCAATTATCTTGCGATATGCTCTCAAATGTGTCGGTTTCGAAAGGTTATTATTTCTTGTGAAAGCCGAAAGTGCTACTGTTGAAGGCGTGTTTAATCTTTTGAAGGCTAATCTCAATCGTTTGAGCATTGATATACAAAACTGTATTGGCGATAGCTTTGACGGTGCGGCTAATATGTCTGGACAGTACCGCGGTGTGCAAGCACATATAAGCGAAGTTGTTGACAATCACGTCCATGTCTGGTGCTATGCGCACACTTTGAATCTCGTTCTGGGCGATACAACATCGTCAACGGCTCCTTCGATGAGTCTTTTCTCGCTGCTTAATCCTACAGCCACATTTGTGCGCGGATCGCACAAAAATATGAATGCATGGACCGACTGCTTAAGTGAAAAGTTTGGAGCTGCTAAGCTCCTGAAGTTGAACACAATTGGGAAGACGCGTTGGTGGGCTAAAGCAGGTACTATTCAGAAGATTTTTGGAGAGTTTGGTGACGCAAAGGCGGCAAACAAGTCATTGTACGTAGATGTCCTGACGTATTTCTTCGAAATTGCAAGCAACCCACAGTTTAATGCTACTGCCAGGGACGAGGAAAAACTCTCATGGACAAAATGAGAAAATTCGAGACTATACTAACAGCCGCTACATTTAACCAAATATTCACAATTACTACACTACTTTCAGAATACCTTCAAACAAGTCGTCTAGATATACTAAAAGCTCGGAGGATGGTCGAGTCAGCCATTGAACAACTTGAAGGAATTAGCAGAGACTTTCCAACCGTGCATTAGAAGTCGCCACGCAGTTTGCAAAAAACGCTAGCAACCGCTTGGCTTCTTTTAATAGCGATGTAGAGGTTGAGGAAAGCCTACCATCCAAAAGAATTCGAAGAAGGAAGCTACCTTTCGGTGAAACAGATAACAGCAACAACGGCACTCACGACGTTAATGGGAACTATGAAGTGGAAATATACAACGCTGTAATGGATCAAGTGGTAATAAGCATCCAGAGTAGATTTGCCGATCATGAAAAACTTTACCAATTAAGATTTTGCCGTTTTAGATCCTCGGCGATTTGATGAACGCAGAAAAACAGGTTTGCCTCAAAATGCATTTGAATTTACTTGTCAGAAGCTCGGCAAGCATGTAGATCCAATTAAGCTGAGAGAGCAACTTTTAGAATTTTATCACTCATTTCCAAAGTTGGTAAGGACACTTCCTGAAGCCTTGTACGTTCAGCTGAGGGAATTGTCAGCAAAGGATCTGAGACAGATTCAGACAGTAGCGACAACGAGTCAGCCGGCATATCCTTGTCATGCGAAAAGAAACCCTGTAAAACGTGTTTCAATTGTGCGTATAAAATTCTACCCGAGTATGGCCTAAACTCATCCGCATATACCGAACTGTATACAGCTTAGAAGTACCTGGTAACGCTAGCTGTAACACAAGTTGAATGCGAAAGGAGCTTCTCGACGTTAAAGATTGTGAAGAGTAGATTGCGGAGCAACATAACGATAGAGCATTTGGAATATGCTTATGTACATGGAGAAACAGTTGGTCAGTGATATACCAGTTAATGAAACTATTGATTTGATGGCGGATAGTTCACCAGAACTAAGACGTCGTTTGCTTTCGTAATGCAAGGAGTTTGAATCATTTACAAAAAATAAGTATATTTATGAACAACCAGGGCAAAAATGAAGTTTTGTCAACTGCAAAACGGTAAATTCAACCAATCACTTTGGAGGGTTACCAAAGGGAACAGGGCGACATGGGCTTCAGGGCCCACTTATTGCCGAATCGCCCGGGCCCCCTGAAATAGCCAGTCCGCCCCTGAGATGATGTATCGCCATTTGGCCACCGCAAGAGTCGTAGAACGTCACAGTCTTCAGGCGGAGTTCGCACCTGGTGGAACATGGCTTCGATGTCTGCAATGAAGGCGATAGGGCTCTGTCAGAATCGGGTCAAGACACCGGTGAGACTGTTGGTCAAATCCGGCCCCTGTAACAACTCGTCGTTTAACGATATCCCTTCATATCTGGCAGAACAGTCAAACACAACTGTTGTTTTCTCCGGCTTTTGCGGGTGGAACACAGGGTGGTGGGGCAAATACCAAATCTTCCCATGTTCTTGGTTGGTTTTCGGTTCTGGTATGTTTCGTGCGTATCCCTTCTTTAATACACGTCGTTGATATAATTGCTGGAGTTCTTTAAAAGCTTAGGGTCTTTGTCTAGTCGTTTTTTCAGAAAGTTTAGGCGTCTCTCTGCTAACACTCGATTGTTTGGTAAATTAAGAGGTTTTCTTTTCCAAGCTAGCGCTACTTCATAATGGCCGTGGTTTAACTTCACCGATCCTTTCATCAGTTCTAGTCTTCTAGAGCTGGTTGATCGTCTTTCAATAGCGCTCCTTTGTTATAATACTCGGCATCATTTAATTCCAGATCACAGAAATTCTTAAACTGGCTTTCGAGTTTGGCATCGACTGCTTGGACAAAATTCGTGGTACGCTCCAAACTGGCACTCCTATCGAGTGGACCATTGATGGCCCAGCCAAAGATGGTCTTGGTTGCGTATGGACCACCATCTTGACTTCTTCGTAGCTCCAGTGGCTCTAATATCTGTGGTGCATCACAACCGATTAACAACCCTACGTCAACTTCGATATCGGCCAAATATTTCCATCTTTCGATATTATCTCGTGTTGAAAGGTTCTTAGCCGTTACTGGTAAATTTGTCGTAGAGAATACGGTTTCGAGAACAACAGTATGTTCTCCGCTCAAACTCGACAATTCTAAACTCACATGCAACTGAACTTTCCGGTTTACTGTTGGTCTTTGTCGTAGTCGTCAACGAAAGTGTCGTACTTTTACCCTTTTTGTTCAGCCTTATCATGAGGTCTTTCGAGCAGAATGAGGTATTCGAGCCACTGTCAAGGAATGCATATGTTTCTACCATCCTGTTACTTCCCATGGCCTTTACCTTTATTGGAACGAAAGATAGTCCAATGACTGGACATTTCAATTTGCGCTCGTATTTCGAATTCTCGGTTGACTTGATATAACCAGTTTGTGCCTCATATCCAGGTTCCGTTTCCCACGTACTTTCAGCTGGTGATAGTTGATTGGTATCATCATTCTTTGACTTTGTACTTTCGGAAAGATATGTTGAGTGCTTTTCTTTACACTCCTGAATTTTGCAGAAACTTTGTTTTGGACAATTTCTTGCTACGTGGCCTCGCGTCAAGCGATTATCACAAAGACCCATTTTTTGATAATGACAACAATAAAGCAAAATATAAATGAACCTTGGACCTAATGTTGTATCCATGACAAGATCTGCCCAAATGTGAGAAATTCAATATTTTCTCATTGCATTTTTAATGTAGATTAGACTTTATAAGATGATATTCGTCAGTATTACCACTTTTCTTGGACTTACTTGGATGCTGTTATCATGTAAAGGTATTATTTTACATTGTTTAATTTTATTTCGTCCAACCACAAGTTAGCACCCTCATAAAGCCCCCGCAAAAAAATCCCCAAAACGAAATGCTGATTTACACAGGGAGTAGCTAGCGAAAAACAAGAAGGTCCTCACCGAAAATGTTTTGAACGTCAAAATTAATCGACAATTTTTCACTGATTACTAATACACAGTTCTTACAATAAACTAAACTTTGAACCAGCCAAAAGTAGCAAGATCTTTTATCATTTGTGAAATTTACAAAGTTTGTAAGCAAAGTGTATATGCTTTTATAAGCATTACGCATGGGAGAGTATATACGACTTTCGTGTTAAATGTGGTAGGCTTTTCTCTGCGCAATACCTGCAAATGTATACAATTATTTACAATTTATACCTTTGAAATGTCCTGCAAATAATTTATGCCTTTGAAATATCTTGTCTGTTTAAAAACATACTTCAAAAAAGATGTAATAAACGAATGACGCTTAAATGAAAATTTTGGATTGTTTTAGGACAACAAATGAATATTCGACCAGATCAAAATGTCCTAGTTTTTTTGAAAGGATCAACTCATCAAAAGATAGAATGGTCATACACTGGTATAAATGAACCACGACTTCGAATATGGTATTTTACAAGTAGTGATGGGAAGTTTAATAAGGAACCTCTTGCTGAGATTGATCGTAATGACCCCTATAAGAAACTAAGCAATGCACTTGAGTTTGATATACAACCGCCAGCGACACTGATTTTAAATAATGTCAACAATAGCTATAATGGCACGTACAGATTCGAACTTGCACCTGGCGGCCTTGGATCTGATGTTTTTGTTTTTATTACAGGTAAGTTTAGATGAATGAAAAAAACTTTTAGCAGAACCATTTTTATTTACTCTCGCTCAGCCGTGTAGAAATATTATGGTAACTTTTAATCTTTAAAACATTTAGTAACAAGTGCTTGGTTATTTGTGAATAGAAAAATAGCAAAAATGGTCAAATTATGAATCAGCACGTCGTCAAACAACGGGGAGAAACAGGGAGAGGAGTAGAAACAGTTGATCTGATTCTGACTGTTTGTGATCTTACAGTCGAATAGCTCTCAAACCATTTTACAATGCTTGGACGGAACTAGAGCGTAAATTAACACTTAGGTGTAGTCGAGAAAGCCTTTATCGCAAACTACATGCAAACCTTGTGCTTTACTTTCCACGATAATATCAACTTGCACTGCGGCCCTATAAAAACGACTTACAACTAATAAATTTGTACTGACTTATTACCTTTCTTAGATTTTATTTCTTTTCAGTCACGCCGATACTCACACTCAATTGTTCGCGTGTCACCATATTGAATCAGGGCGATTACTTTGCATGTGAATGTACAGGAACAGATTTTAATATGCCTTCTGCGGTCGTTACTTGGTATAAAGAGGGAACACGGATTGTTCAAGGAAAGGAAAAGGCAATTTTACGTTTCCCCCATATTGATGACGATGGCGATGGAACATACACGTGTGAAACGAAAAATGACGAGAAGGCAAAAAATGTAACAGCAATTGAATTGATCGTAAATTGTAAGTATGCTGGTTTATAAAGAGTATTTATCAGACATTGCAGTAGTAAAGAGCAAATATCGTGTTTATCAATAATATCTGTGCAAAGCGAGGTAAATACTAGTAATTAGTAACGAAAATACACCAAAATTTATTGTTATATTTTACTTCTCGCACAACAAAATATTTGTTAATGAAATAAAAACTTGTTAATATTTATCTGCTATGTTACTGTAGTATAGGTAATAGCATGGTTTTGAGTGAAATTTGGAAACAACGTGCACGAGTGAGTTCTTCAATGACACCAAAATTGCACGAGTCCGCAGTACGAGTTATTTCCAAATTGCACGCGAAGCCATATATGCATGCTACTACTCGCGATAATATAAAAGGAAATATTCGAAAGAAGAATACAAAGCAATACAACTGTACTTACATCGCGATCGCTTCCCTTCACTTTTTCCTTAAAAACTTTACGCCCACAACGTCGTGATAATACGTGTAAGGTAGTTGGAACTTCCCAATGGTGATGTGTTTTATTTAAATGAATAGAGTTCGTCAAAAAGCAGCCGAATTTGACCGCAATTGCTCTCAAAATTTCACCCGCCATATTTGTTTTGTTAAGAAAATTTGCACTTCTATTTTCCTACGTCAAATTTGATTTGTTCTCCTGTTGTTACAGATTCTTGCACTTCTGTTTGGGATTAACTGCACTAAAATTGACCAGTCACAGTCAAAATACCTTTCCTTGTATATTATTAATCATAAAACAGGACAATAAAAACGCTATATCAACTCATAGGGGTTTTCGTTTTTCACTTAACATTGAATTTTAACGTTTTCACAGATCTACCCGAAAATGTAAAAATGAAGCTGACTAGGAGTGGTCAATCGGCTAGAATGACATGCACAGCTGATGCTCGTCCTGAACCAAGTTTTAAAATATATTTCAACGAAACTATAATGGTCAATAATAACAAGACATATACTATACTTGACGTAAACAGTAGTCATGTTGGATATTACAAATGTGTTGCAGAGAACATACTTGGAAACGTATCGTCAGATCGTGTATTTTTATTTCTTGTGGGTAAGAAGATATTTCTCATCCGACTATTAAACTTTTAGCCTGTTTTCAGTACTGCTGCATAACTATTGCCGTTGAATTGATATACTGCATGTGGCATTATATTACTGCAGGCAAAGCGATTTGAATGTTTACTTGCCACATACTTCCAAAGTCCTTAAAGAAAAATGGCAATATACTTTTATCGGCTTATTGACAAACACCTTTTGAAGTAATTGCAACATCCGTTGTTGATTTTTGGTACCATATTTAGTTTCTCAAATATTAAAGAACAAATGGCATTAGTCATCCGCCATCTTGTTTCACAATTAGGTCTATTTTAACGACGTCACAATCAGGGCTGACAGTATAAAACGTGCTGTGAATTAGTTTGATCTCAACAAGATTTTCTTCAACACTTCCCAATATACTTAAACGTATCTACATACAAATTCAGTTGTATTTCAACATTTCAAATACTTGTTAATTGCGTTTTTAAGAGAAAAAACATTTACCCAAGGCTGTGACGTCATGGGGTTTTTGAATATCCAAGATGGCGGATGAGTAGTATCTTTGTGTTCCTTTGTCATTTTCGAAACTAAGCCCCTGTATTGTATGCTTGCGTGATTTGAATGTTAATCAAACAGTTAAAATTAAATCAACTACGTCAAATCTAACTCGTAAACAAGGTTCTAATGAAAAAAGAGAAATCAATTTCCGAGTTTCCCACACTAAAGAGAGCGCGCCACGTACTATCCAGTGGCTTACCCTGCTGATCTATAGTACCATGCTTTTCAATTTTAATTGA
Organism: Muricea muricata; assembly: GCA_963855995.1. Lineage (NCBI taxonomy): Eukaryota > Metazoa > Cnidaria > Anthozoa > Malacalcyonacea > Plexauridae > Muricea > Muricea muricata. Next base: position 16,222,689 of record OY979716.1, read on the forward strand.
TTCGTATTATTATTAGCACTCATTAAGATCCGGACTTAAGGATTGAAAGCTTTGCGATAGTAAATTTACGTTTTGTAATGCTATCATAAATTGTTTGTTCTACTTGATTTTCCTAGTTTTTTAGAAGTATATCACAATGTGCTATTAACGTATTTCATTTTCAGTTGTTAATACAACAATATCACCATTAAAAAAATCTTCAGACTGCACGAGCTGTAGAACAGAATGGTATATTGTTATTGTAACTTTGGTGTGTGGAGTTATCATTGGAGTTCTTCTTTCCTACATTGTCTGGTGTTCTCATCGTCGTCGGTTTAGAAACAGAAAACCTAAACGAAAACTTGACCAACAACCAAATGAGGCTGAGTCAAATTATCAAGAGCTGGATTTGTCAAAGATGAATCAAGAAGATAATTATCAGTCGTTGAGAAGAAATGTTTCAAGGATTAATGACGTTACAAATGATGAAGATGAGTCAACTTACACTGAGTTGAGTAAAACCAGAGATGTCGAGGACAACTATCAATCTTTAACTTAAAATGGAATTTATACAAGATGAATTGCATGTGCTTTCTTATTCAAGTATCTTCATAGGCGTTTTGTGCAAATAATGCATGTAACTTTAGCGACACGTGGGTATGGGAAGGAGTTGAGTAAAGCCAGAGGTGTCGAGAACAACTAATGAACACAAGGAATTGATTTGTTAATGTACGTCTTTATGCCCACTACCCCTTCCAGTGTTGGTTACTGAAATGAGAAAATACACCTTGTTGTCTGATTCAGTAAAAAGCTTACACAAATATTATAGTGTTCCAACAGAAACAAACATTGTCCAGGGAAAGGGGGATTTTAATACTTTATATTTCATACTGTGTGTATCACATTCCGATTGAATTTAAGAAATTATCTGAGTATTATAAATGAATCTTGTGAAGGGCTGGATGTGTCAAAGATGAATCAAGAAGATAACTATCAGTGTTGAGAGGAAATATTCCTAGAACTAATAAGGTTACAAATGATGAGTAAACTTACACTGAGTTGAGTGTTAGTTGACTCATCATTACATATGTGTTGTATTGTAATTTTGTGGATGAACTATTGTGGACTGTGTAGGCGTAAAGTAAATGAGGCAATAAGGCAAACAAGTTGGTGTATTTTTGTTTTTTATTTTAGAAGAAATAAATGTGTTAAAAATTTACTGTGCACTTGTATTTGATTCGTGACATCGCTTCTGGAAACGCGTTATTTTGCGACCCCGCCAGAATTCTTTACGTGATTGAAAGGTACCTTAAACTAGAGCACAAGCTGCACAGAGTGAAAAGGATGATACACTCATAAAATTGAAGAATATAATGTAGTATATGTCTTCCTGGCCCTCCATAACGAGAGTTGAACGAGACCAACGTTACTTAGACAGCCTACAAGATGCAATTTTGCATCGGTTTGTGAGACAGATAATTCTGCTGGTCGCCCGGTTCGAAAACCTGCACTGAGTATTTGACGCACGAAGTTCATGGGAGGTACAGAGAATGAAGCTACATAGAATGAAGTTTCGCTATCGTGTTAGACGTCGGGATGAAACCGGAATAGGCCGAAGATATCGAGATGCTCGCTCGTCTTGCGTAACCTGGGTTGGTAATGAAGTTCTAAAAACGTAGTTTAACAAAAGACCAATTTACTGATGCTTGCACGATGATGAAACATGTCTAAGACTCGCTTAAGCCAGACCTACATTATTCAGAGCTGCGCTCGAAACTGTTTTAGAAATCGAATCATTCAGCTTGGCTGCATGACGAAGAGCTAGACCGGTGAGAACAGTGCATAAGTCTTCGACCAGAGAAAACAAAGAAAGTTACGTGGAACCATTGGAGGATACGTTCAAAAGGAACTGTGAGATTTTGACCGAGCTAAAGGAAATGACCTCCGAGCTTCGTGAAGTAGTTGGAAGCGTGAGTTTGTGCGTGAATCGAAGAGGAAGAAATCAAAACGGATTACCATCGACAAGAAAAAGAAAGTGTTGAACATGTTGTTTAGAAGACCATCTTCAATGAGATTGTCGTCTGTACAACACCAAAAATTAATTAAACGCAATGAGTCGGTGTACAAGAAGGTTTCGAGTCCGAGTGGAGGGGTTCGACGGTAAGAGGTGACACCCCGGACGATGCGTCGAGGAGAAAGATACTTGTAGAAAAAGGATGGACTTTGTGTGGAACGAAAGCTTGAAGGAAAAACTGCGCGCATGATTGTGGACACTGGGAATAATATCTCGGTGGAAATAATATTCACCACTCAATTGTCACGGGACTTTACAAAAGATCTCTTATGTGTACACCTAGTTCTAAACTGTTTATGATCTGTAAGTGGAGAAAAATTTAATTTGTTGGGGGCCATTACCTTGAAACTTGAAATTGGTAACATGCATGGAAATTCACGGTCGTATTCATAGCAGATATCAGTAAATCTTCTATCTTGGGTTTGGACTTTCTTCAGCAACAACCAAAGACGGATTACAATCAATTAGAAATGTTCAAGTTCCTCATTTGCATCCTTTGACGGATATTTTTGACATGCCTTATAATCGTGTGGTAGCTCTTGAAAATGTCAGTGTCCGACCACATACGAGGCTATCATTCCTGCGAAAGTGCTTCATTACACTGGTAAGAATGAGTGGGGAATCATAGAACGATCTGACGAGGAATCTATCCTCGGAGTTCTGATTGGTAAAGTTTTTGACACAATCAAAAGTTTTTGAAAAGAAAGCACAGTAGTACCAGTATGAATGGTTATTAACGTCACGGAAGTAAAGATTTGGCTGGATCTGACCTAGCAAAATGTGACACAGTAAACTTTGTTGCAAGTACTAACATTGAGAATGGTTCCCAAGAAACATGTTCAAAAGAAATGCGAAACATCTGACGGAACTTCAGGAGGATAGAGCAATTAAAGTTTGGGTAGATGAGAACCAGAGAAATAAGTGTTTTATTTGTTGTGTGAAAATACCGGTGTATTCTATAACGATTCCCCAGATTTAGGAAAAACTGATATCATTGCATGAACATCAGATAATGACTGGTTCAGCGAGACCCCATTCAGCATTGGTGGAGGGTTATTATGGCATTTTCGGGTAATGCCATTTGGGTCATGCAATTAAACATATTAGTCCTTACCTGATCTGCCACGATCTCTGGTACTACAGGGTGTATCAAAAAAAACGGAGTCCATCTTTTGTGTCTAATTATTTCTAAATTACTGAAGTTTATAGCACAATTTTAGACTTGTTTTAAACCACGTTCTTTTCTCTTTCGAACAAGCCGTAATTCGTATTTTACTCCCAGTAACGTATGTGCTATGACAAATTTAGTAAAAGCTATCGATTTGAGATGCCCTCCAATTATGCAAATTCACTATGTCTTTCATGGTCGCCAGTTAAATTTTTAATTTTTTCCCTTATTACATAAATGGTATTTCTGTTAAACTTAATAAAACTTGTTATAAAGCTTTACAGAAGATAACGGACCGTTAACGTGCACCACGAACGGATAGTTCAAGCTTGTATCGACTTCATGAATATTGACATAATGATTATGCAATTTCGACAACATTGTGCACGCGCGGATAAACAAAACGCTAATTTCGATCATTATTTTGGCGTAAATCTACGGTTTTTGTTGAAGTAAACGGTCCGTTATCTTCTGTAAAGCTTTATAACAAGTTTTATTAAGTTTAACAGAAATACCATTTATGTAATAAGCGAAAAAATTAAAAATTTAACTGGCGACCATGAAAGACATAGTGAATTTGCATAATTGGAGGGCATCTCAAATCGATAGCTTTTACTAAATTTGTCATAGCACATACGTTACTGGGAGTAAAAATATGAATTACGGCTTGTTCGAAAGAGAAACGAACGTGGTTTAAAACAAGTCTAAAATTGTGCTATAAACTTCAGTAATTTAGAAATAATTAGACACAAAAGATGGACTCCGTTTTTAGTGCAAAGTTTCAAAGAAACTTTGCAGTATTGTGATGAGTGGCGAAAATTCACATCAGTCAGTGAGTCAGTCAGTGAGTGACTCAGTCAGTCAGTCATAGTGTAAACTTTCCGGGGGAGCGATGATACACGCATATTTTGTCGTTTACTTCAAAATGTTTGCAGTAAGCATTTTTCAAAATTTTGAAACAGTATGAATTAATACTGCGACTCCCACGGACTTATATGCGGTTGTTGTCCAAGCCTGTAGGATTTAAAAAAAAGAAACAAATTGTTCTAAACAATATTTTCCGTTCAGAATTTTCAAGTTCTTTCCTCCGGAACACCCCATTCGTCCTTCTTTAGAACCAAAACACGGTTAAATGACGTGTTTGCCATGGATTTAGCGCTTCGTAATGGTGAATACAAGGAGCGAAGTGGAAATCAAGTATTCAATGGCCTACAGGCTAACGTAATAAATTAATATAAACATACGTTTCAATCGAATATATTTTTGTATTTACGTTCAGTGATGCATGTTGATGGGGATATTAATATCTTTAGTCCAGCTGTATAAAAACCGAGTTACTTCAGCGCTGGTCGGCGGCTATTGTTCGACGCAACAAAGCGCATGTACATTCACGTATTCGCTGCAAGTCGCTGTAGCGTCTTCAATATTGAATATTTTTCGCTCAAAAGCGGTAAATATCTTGGGAAAACGACAGCGATTCATTCAGTGGTATTTTGAGGAAGATACAATGAAGGATGGCATGGATTTTCGCAGCGAAACGCCGAAAGTCAAAATAATTTTAGCAATTAATATTTCGACGTAAACAAAGTTAACGCGCAATATTTTAGATTTCGCTGTATTTTTTTTAGTTTGCAGTATTTCGTATGAAACTTAGCTTAAAATGTAGAAAAAATGCAGCCATATTTTTGGTGTTATTTTGAAACATATATGTACTGTTTCGGCTGAGATATCCCGGTGTATATTATTTGCATACCACAGTAATTGACTTTTAAATTGTGAAGTTTGCTGCATTTGAAAGAGCAAAAACGCTTTTTATGCGTAGTAAACTTACAAACAAACGTCTAAATTGAAAGCTATTGAAATGGCGTTTAACCTGGTGTTTATTTGGTGCAAATAGCTCATACTGAACCCGAGATACGGTTTCGCAAAGTCATCCGCCACTAGTGACCGATTTCAGTAGGGCCCGTCGAGAACGTGTTTTAATTAAAGTCAGTGTTATATGATTCATTCGCAAAATACCAGCCCAAACACTTGCCTAACAAAATGTATTTTTTCAACTAACAACAAAACCAAAATGAATGCTCACATCAGCCGTGTCGGAGGCTAGCAAAATGTTTGAAACTGAAGGCCTTGTCATTGAATATATTCTATATTATAGCATGTTGACTCGATGTCGACATTTGACCTTTATAATACAAACAATATGCTTTTGATTTGCTATTTTGACAGCGAGCATCAGACGCGTTGTTTAGCTGCTTGGCTATATCAGCATGACAGCATCAACTATATATCACAGTATAGGGTATAAACAGTAGGGCCACTCAGAAGTGCAACATGTCCCCCTATTTTTATGCACGTATCTGGCCAGAATAATGGCGGAACGGCCAGTTAAGCGTTCCAATTGGCCAGAAAAGGCAATTGACTGGCCAGAACCTGCATAATGAACATGCGTAATGAGACATGCGTGGAGACACAAACTTCAAAGGTTCCGACTCGAGTGGCCTTTCTGTTTATTTCTATTCTGTGTATATATTATGGCCCTATAAACCTAAACGGGTTACGGTTCACTACTCACACTAGTCCGAAGGTCACTAGTCCGAAGGTTCGCCACTCTGAATGTTCACTGGTCCGAAAGTGTACTTGTCTAAAATATGCGCGGTGCTTTCGAAAAGTAATATATAAGCGAAAATTAATATATAACTTGTATAACCACACATCTCCTCAGTTATCCTGCCTAAAGAACATTCCTGACTTAACCAAGCACACTTATACTGTAAATACGTTGGTTATGGTGCCAGTTTTATACCTATATACTCGAAGAAAGACATTAGTATACTAAATTAAGCCTTGTCATACCTGTATGATATGGGGAAATATATTATTTAAATACTGACTTGCATAGTTGTGCTATCATGAGGTGCTAAACTACTCGGTTTTTTATGGCAGAATAGTTTGCGGACCACACCATTTGAAGAAAGAGCAAAGCATTTGCAAAGCTAGAAACAACGTTTCCTTAATTTTTAGTGTCAAATGTATTTTCAGAAACTTTGCACTATCCTTGGATCCCTAGTTTTTGATACACCCTGTATATTAATTTAATTCCTCAATACATCGCATTCCACTCGAAGATTTGCTTATATCTAGCTGTATTGTGTATAGCGGATATAGAGGGATAGCGGTTTACTACTTTACATCACTTGTAGCGTAGCATATTCTTTGCATGTTTTAACGGCGATGTTTTGAAAAGTGAATTTCTGAATTTCGTGAGATACGGTAGAAAGTCACTCTATAGTGATTTCCCAAGGAGATTGGTTCGCACGATTTTGATTCAGGAAATAAACATAAAGCCTTTTCCGGGTTTACATTAAAAACAAAAACATTGTTGATTTAAAACTCGCGCGGTCCGTACGGCCGATTTGGCGATTGGAGCCGTTCTGTGTGAATTTTTTATCATTTTTAGGGTTTTGTGAAGGGATTTTGAGACTGATCCAATGGCGATGCACCAAAATGCAAACCAGCAAACCACATATTTAATCCAGAGCTCAAGTAGGACACCCCAATCATTCTCTAGCCCTGAGGTCGAGATTAATGCAATCTTCAGACGAGGGGCATCGTCTGACCAGTTGCAACATGGCATCAGTGAAAATGGAACTGTGTTTTCATTTTCGCCTAATTTTACGCAAAGGTCCAGGGCGGCCGACAGTCAAGTGCTTCACGATCTGGTCGAAGCAGGAAATCAACATCCACTCGGCGACATGGTAAAGCAAGCCTGGTTGGCATTATTTTGTCTATTTTTTATAACATCCGTGACCAGAGAACGCCGAGAATCGTGGAATGTTAACAACGTTCTCAAGAATTGCAATTTTTTGGTGCATTACCCATTGGATTTCAATCTCAAACGTCCTTTGCAAAACCCTTAATTGGCTGGATTCAGGCTCAACAACTTGTTCAGTATTGTGGAGAACATTGAACAAAACGATAATTTGGGCAGCACAACATTGTTCAATTCTGTTTTCAAAAATCTTCAACAGCTCGTAATTTTTACGCGTGTATATATATCACGCATGAATATCGTATCATTCGCTAGAGGTAACATATATTTTGCGCTAACACATATCACACCATGATCCATTTTGTCATATTTGGCACCCCAAAGGAAGGATTACAAAATCTCATTGTATGACCTTTCTTGGTTCTCACTTTATTTAAACAACAAAACTAGAAAATTTATCTTACAAATAACAATTTTCTCATATAACTAACAATTTTAATATACTTCATTTGTCTCTTACACGATTGATTCTTTAATTCATATTGGACTAACCTAACTCAGGAAACGTTTGACTCGCAAACAAACCTCCATTATCAGAATGTTTATCAGTATGAGATAGATTATCAAGCATACTTAAAGATGTTCTATACATAGTTACAAATGCAAGATCAGTAATCTGGACGGACTCTTAAAAAATCTAAAAGTTTAGAGTAAAAGTCGAGAATGAATGTCAAGAGCACAAGTCAAGAGTCGACACATCTTACTGGAAAAACAAAGTAAATACATTATATACGGTGTTCATTTATTTATCGCGAATCGATCGTAAAAAAATCATGAGAAAAACTTTGAAACTAAAATAACTCTGAAAAAATAAAACCGACATTATAAAAATAAGTCATTGGAGCCCAAGCACGATACTAACGCTAGTTTTACGTTTGTTTCATAGCCGTTTTTATTTCAAACATTTTAATTTTCCGTTTGAAACGTAGTCCTCATTCTTTAAACAATTTTAAAAACTTTGATTTTTCAGAGTTGTAATGAAAAATTGACGCTGTTCACCAACACCGTATTTCTTCTGTTGTATCTGATGACATTTGTCGACTGTCGATTTTTACTCTCGACTTCCACATTTCACTTTTACTTTCGACCCTCGAATTTTAGATACACTCATTTCATGCAGAAAACCCTTGACTTGGAAGCAAACCTTCATTACGAGAATGTTTATTAGTTACGTTTGAGATAAGGGAGAGACTACTGGAAGATGCTCTATACTGCTACATAGAATTGGGAGATCAATGATCTGGTCAAGCCTCATGCAGGAAACTCTTGACTCGCAAGCACACCTTCGTCGTCATCATTATTAGTTTGAGACAAAGGATCAAGAATACATGAAGATGTTAGTGATTCTTGTGATTCTTGAGATTCTGGTTCGTCTTCCTCTTCTTCCATAATTTCATCATCTTTCAGAGTTTCAATATGAAGATCTGAATTACCTTCCGCGAAAAATTTAGTGATGCTTTTCTGAAAGACAATTAAAAAAAAGATATTGAATTACGAATGTATATACAAGCTATGGATAATACGAGTTTCCAAAACAAAACTGGGAAGTCAATACCTACTTCTACTTATTTTTTATGCTGCTTCAATGGAATTTTGTACAGGATAAGTGTATAAAAAATGGTAAGCGAATTTTATTGCTCTGCCGTGTTTCGAAGTCGAAATAACCAAGCAGACTTTTAGATTTCGATTTTCATGGTTTTTGAGACAGTTAAAGACAAATTGAAGAAATACAAATGAAATAATTGCCGGTAAAAATGACATGTTTTCTCTGAGATGCTCTTTCGCCGCTCCATTACTTTCGCATAATGACCCGGCCGGTCTACTATACAATAATTCAAAATGGCCGCCAATGCCCACTCTTTTTGACGAAATTAAACAGATGAAGCAATATGCATGGCAAAAAAGTAAACATATTACAGGAGCGAAGTAAGGTAAAAAATCGTATGCAACTAATTAATCAAAATACTTTTTTCGACTCAAAACTTACGAATGCACAACACATTTTAAAACAAAACAGCAAAACTAAATGTTAAACTACGTAATACAACAACGTTATACTAAACTTTTTGTCAACCCTGTTTGGTCGGTATCGACAGAGAAATATAGCACCCCAGTCTTTTTTTACGCATCTCCTCTACGCGCTCGGTTTGTACAAAACAGAGCTCGGTCCGATATTTCTCTGTACAGACCTTGCGCTCGGTTAAGTTATTAAGCAATATTATTATATATCAAGTGTCAAAGCTTATTCATTCCAATACCTTATTGGTTAAAAGAGGATTACGTGACAATCCCGAAATGCAACTGTTGACCGCACGCATGAGGTCTACGAGGGCATTGAAAGTATTAATGCCCGCGCGTTAATACCTGGCGGTGATAAAACCGGAAGTGATGCATATGTTACTTGAAAATGCGACCTTTGTACCTGTACCTACGAAGTCGAAAGTTGTTTTTCGTGTTTTGAAACAAATGGAGGGCAAAAACATGCGCAATAAAAACAGTTTTTGTCTTGTTTAACACTTTTGTTAACTTTGACACTTGATATAATAATAAATTATTTATTTACTGGTCGCGAGGGAAACATTATGTTTTGTAATCCCGAGACCAGCGATGTTTTCCTCACGCCCAGTAAATAAGTGTTGAATAACACTGCATTGCATTACACCAACCTGCGGCTTAACCCCCTTCTTTCCTTGTGTCATGTAAACAAACTTCGTAACTGTTCGCAGAATAAGATTTTTGACCTGTAGCAAACAAAAACTACTGTAAATTGATACATACAGGCATAAGTACATAACTCATAAGAAGATAACATTCAAGAGAACATTCAAGTGTTTTGTAGTCAGGTCAAAAGCAACATTGTGACCACCTTGGTACGACTTATGAACATCCCTCTTGGATCTTCTATATCACTGTGAACTGATCGCAGTTTCTTAGTTATTCTTTCCACGATAGCCTGTGGTAAATTGGTAAAATTGTATCTTAGTGGTACGTTATCAACACCAGACAAGTTGTTTTCATATGTCTGACCAGGGCGGGCATCGAACCTATGATCTTTGGAATCCTACACAGCTACAAATCTGAAGCTGTTGAAAAAAAGAATCAAGAGCATTGTGGGCCAACATACTACCAGGTCGTCAATAATATTGTTCATAATCGTTACACCAGATTGCGGGCTGATTCAGGCTGAACAATATTATTGTTCAACATTCTTCACAGCCAGGGACAATGCTGTCCTAACAACATTGTTGCAACCTGTTTTCAACAACCAACAAAAACTCATAATTTTTGGCCGAGCAGCCCAATGCTCTGCCAGCTGAGCTATGCGATCAGCTCCGTTCCATGTGATCGAACTGAATCTAGTTCTTTTGATATCAAGGTAATGGTTTATGTCTTAGTGTTATGTGTGTACTCGGGTGCACATGTTGTTTGTGCTGTTACTCTGAGTCTACACACCACAGAGTTTTCTTTCTTTTAATTCCGGTGGTCCAATTTAGTACGTCGGAGAACAAGAGTTGCAGGTATGTGTATAATGTCCAATGCATACGCGGTTTAACAAAACCTGCATACATGTACCTTTTCTTGGAGTTGTAAGTTTTCTGCACCAACTACTACATCCAGTAACTCGATAATTGTGTACAGCTGACAGTAATCTATATCATCGTTGATTTTTACTTCTTGTAGTAAGGATTCTAACTGCGTCAGCACCTAAACACAGAGTTGAAGCCAAACTCAATAATTCGTCATATCTTGCAAGAACCGAATTCAATAATTAAACCTCGTACACGCTGTTTGCTTTATTGATTTTTTGCCCTTAATAACATCGTTGTCAAAAGCAGACATATAAAGTATCCGTTCAGACCAACTTTTGTTTAACACAGCGATTTTTTTAGTATTCTGAGTCTGTGAGAAATATCAATAATTTTACAGGGCGCCAAAAAACATTAACAAGAACTTACTTCCAGGCTATTCGTCAACTCCTTATCGTTGTTCGCGTCAGCATCTGACTGAATGCAGCATTTAACATCAACTACTGCCTCGCTATTTAAAAGGAAAGCCAAGGTTTTTAACGCTGCCAGTTTCTTCATATCCCGTCCTCGGTTTGAGTAAGGTTGCAGTCGAATGACATAAAGTTTATTGCGGTGATCCACATCAATATGAGAAATCACTGAGGACATCTTTAGTACCTGTCATAATAAAACACTCTTTGTCATTTCCAAATGCCTTATTTACTGGATACAGCTATTTCAATTAAGGCTGCCCAAGAGCAAAGCGGAAAAGTCGAATACAAACGCGAAAGGTTTGCTGGGAATGGCTGGTAAATCCAGTTATTTATTAGCCATTCCCAGGAACCCTTTCGCGCCAGTGGCGAAGCCAGCCCGACATTTGGTCCTGCAAATGCAAATTTTTCAGTGTTTATAGACCGTATAAGGATCTATTTCTAAAGAAATGAATAATGATAATGATTTAAATTTGCGTAGCATGACCAAATTGTCGGGCTGGCTTCGCTACTGTTTCGCGCTTGTATTTGACTTTTTCCCTTTACTGTAAGACAACCTTAATTGAAATAGCTGTATTCCGGCCATCGTGGAAAATCAAGTTTTAAGGCCGAAACACAAGAGGAAATAAATCGCTGCAACACAATTCGCTGTGTTTGCAGTAAAGCGACAAATCACATGCCTTACTACAGGGATACGTAGGTCGCAACAACAAATTCCATCGTGCGAACAGAAGAATTCTAATTACACCAGTTTGATTTTATGCGACATATTGCAACAAGAAAAATGTGTTGCGGCGATGAAACTTGTTGCTGCGACAAGTTGCAGTGATTTCTTGGCTCGTGTGTTACGATCCTTAAGACAGGCGGTGTATACTAATCTGATATAGCTTAGATACTGCATGGTAAACGGTTCATAGCTTAGCCTCATTTTCATAACCATTTTGTTATCACTGTACACATTCATATCTTCCTCTCCGCCTCGTTTAATGCTGTCTTTCAGATATCAGTTCTGAAGGTCTTGGTGATCACGTGCTGCAGCGACTGAATAACTGATTTAACTATTTATTTCAAATATTTATGTGAACAACCCTTTGTTTCAGCTAGCCTTTTACTGCGAGATCCCGAACTTCGTTCGAAGTTCACAAATTCGTTATTTACTAGTTACGACATTCTCAAGCGCGTTTGTAAACTGAGTATTTGATTAGACTAGTTGATTTCATGTTGATTTCGCAGTCTTTTTTTTACAAACCGGCTTGAGAACTCGGAACTTCTCAACAGCTTGCGAACTTCGGAACGAACCGGAATCTTACAGTGAAAATTTTGCTAAAATGGACAGTAAAATATGATTTAAATAATTTTAGTGGCTTCACTTAAAGGTTCGTTCTAATACTTTGCAGCTCTATACCACGAGTTTATTTTATCATGCAGGTATTCCAGTTGTAGTCCGGCAGATAGAGGCCGATATGCTTACCATATCGTGGGACAATTTCATTTTGGTTTTATCTTGTTCTTTTAAGGTTAGTAAGTATGTTTCTGAATGTTGGCCCTGTTGAAATTTCTTGTGGGCTCTTGCCAACACATTTTTCTACGATATTACTATAAAACAGTACTACTGTCAAAAAAGGTGATATTTCAAGTTCAGTTTTAAAATAACTTGCATCAACAGAAAGCTCGTAAAAAACTAAATATAAGACATTTAAATGGCCACCTCGATTGGTCCCTAGATATGGTAAGTTTACATGCTTTTTGGTACCCCTATCTGCCGGACTATTGCATTTACTGCAAAAGGGAGTCTGGTGTATATGTCTTACTGGTGTATATGGTAACCATATAAACATACCTCGTCTATCCAATGAGCTGGTTCGACAGCACTGTACATAGCTTGAAGAGATGTCTTAATATCATGGTGACATATCTGCATACGCGTGTCAAGCGAAACACAGAGGAACAACAATACTAAATCTTCAATATCTTTTGTGCTGTAGTTTTGAGGATAACGGTCCAGTAAGGATGTCACAAATTGAATCAAACGATTTAAATTGACCAGCGGAAAATACGCTGGCTCTTCTTCCTCACTAGAAAATATATTTTACATTACTATTTGCCTGAATTCGGATCAACTTATTGGTTAGAACATGTAATAAAACATAAATAATTAGCATCTTGAAACCGAAGATACGCATTAAAACAAGACGAGAATCATTATCACATAGACTGAATGTACAATATACATAACACACGAAACACATGAATACAAATTAGGAATCTGTCAGTAAGAGTCTGAATACTAATCTGAGAAAAGATGTAATGGAAAAAGTTAGGAAAAAATTAACAGAATAGGAGAAGTTCTTTGCTGGCTTTGAGACGAGAATTAAGAAAAGGGGAAAGCAAAGGTCGAATCAAAGAAAACAAAAGAAAAGAGGAAAGAACTGATCCTCAAAGCAAAGAACTTGTGCCGGTCTCAAAGCAAAGAAATTATCCTCTTCTCGCAATCCTTTCCTAATAACTCTTTGCATGACTCATTTTTACTGCTTAAGTAATCAGATTCTTACCGACAAATACCTTTGTAATGATTTCATGAGATCAATGCATTATTTAAGACCGTGTATTATATTGGAACGTTAGTCTGCTTAATGGAGATTTTGTAATAAAAAATACTGTATCAAAAACTCATTCTCATCTTGTTTTTATCCGTATTCTGGGGCCAGTTATTCAAAAGCCGGTTAGCCTAACCCTAGGTTAACGGAAAATTTCTTTCCAAACTTTCCAGTAGCTTGTTAATAAGAATGTAAGTTGTTTCTTTAGTGTGGATGTGTAAAAATACAGAAACAAAAACACTGGGTTCGTGGATAGTGCTAATCTAGCTTCGAACAACTGGCCCTTGGGTTTCAAGATGCTACTCTTCGGATTATGTCCTATTCAATAATTTTCGAAATTGTCAGCTAGTGTTGGTTTTTGATTGGCTGGAACACTAGTCACGTGCAACATGTGTGACATTCAAAGAGCAGAAACTGAGTAGATACACTACTGAGCCTAAACCTGCAGAATTTAAAGCTCAAAACAGAGCTTCCAAAACATAATACAGCATATTGAAGAAAAAGGAGAACCCTATACAGATGAAGTATTCTCCTTGAATACTTGAACAATTCTTCATTGTTTTGAAAACGTTCAACAATACAGTTTTTGCATGCAAAATATGAAGAATCTCCCCCCTTTTACGCTACACCTTGTACACGCATAGCATAAAAAAAATCTGCCATCAAACTTTGCTCATTTCAAACTACTGTTAACGGTCTTCTACTCACTTCGCATCAACAGCCTCATCTTTGATCGGTAACAATAGGTTCTTTCCAATATCCATAGTCTCACAAACATTCGTCAGCAATGAATTGAGATCAGCGCCGTAATTGTTGAAAACTTTGATGACATCTTCAACAGTGGGTAACCATGAAAGCTCTTTACCATTCTCCTGAAATACAAAACACTTTAAAACATCAATCAGGGTATATATAGGGTGACAAAGAGTGTTTTAATATGTACAGGGTGTCCGAAAAGTATGGCGTTTGAAATTTTCCTATTGTAATGGATCTACTGTAGCTTTTCATATTTGTGAGGATGGTTCTGAAAGATAGAACCTTACAATCAACTTGAATCGGCTTAATCAAAAATTCTTCTAAACAGGACTACACGGGGTATGCTTTATACACTTTCATGGGTTAAGCATATGCTTGGACATTAAATTTTTGCAGTAGCAAATTTGAATCGACATACTTTTTAGGACACCTTGTATAAAGTACTTAGAAAAAGTAAAATGGGGTTGATTAGCGAGCTTCTTTTACGAGGGTAACTCCTGACAATATTTTGACACTGATAACTTAGTGGCTCTCAGTTGTCGGATATGCGTTGATTTCAGAGAGGGATGAAAACGAAAGCACCCGGATGAAAACCCTCAAAGGACAAGAGAGATCAACTGCGAGAAATCAACTCAAATCCAATACTAAATGTACACTGGTTTTACAGAGGTGAGAGGCTAACCGCTTGCATCACACGTCATCAACTTCCACCTTGAAGAATATTGTAATTGTTACTGATTTTTAGTGAGTGTTGTCCATTTCCTCCACGGCATAGATATCTCATCTACACTAGATAGTGCATCTATACATCAAACGTGAAGCCAAAAATGTCAGCGGTATCCCCTCATAACAATAGGCGGCGACCATATTGGTCATTCGCCCTCATTAAAAAAATTCTACAGAAAACACTACACTTTTTTGCGTTTGTGTACTAAATATTTTTAGCTGCATAAAAGATTTTTTTGTCAGCTTTGTCCATTTCTGCAACACAAAATACACAAATTATCATGCTCCGTGTCAACTCTGTGAGAACGACCAGCGCATGCCATCTGGCTTCAATTTTCGCCTGCCCACATCATGGGATGCACCATCTAGTGTATATGAGATATCTTTGCTCCACGGGCGTTTTGCGAGGGGCCTTAAAAAGCATCACGCAGCAACGCGACGAGGATGGCTAGTAATACAATGAACTTAAGAAAGAAGTACAGTATTCATGCTATATCATCAATAACAAACGACAAACTTTCTATAGTTAATAAACTATTTGACTCGGCTTTCTTTTGCCGTCGTCGTCGCATTCCCGTCCTACAACTTAATGTTCTTATTGGTAAGGACGGGCGGGAAAATTAAGGACTGGCACTAGTCTGGGGCGAGGAAAAATTTTGCGGGTCACCTGTGGCTTACTTTCCACAGAGAAAGTAGGAGTTTTGTCGTAGAGCTGGAGCTTCAACTCTTGAACGAAAATTCAATTTGTGTATCTGAAATCTCTTTCAAAATGAACGACACGGCAGCCAACAATGTATAGTAAACATACACAATACCTTATCATCTCCAAGCTTTAACATGGACCAAAATGTATTAAAACTCGCTTTGATGGCGTGGCTATCAATATGGTAACACAGTACATGAAACAACCATTGAACAACATGTGGCGGGCAAGGATGAACGAGATAGTGATGAGCAATCCAATCACAACAAAGTAGTTCGCGAATCTCCAGGTCTGTCCTTTGGTATAAAAATTCCGTAAATTCGGTAACAGTTTGTACGTGAGAAAATGGTCGACTACAGCCATTTTCGTACTATAATATAAGAAAAATATTGTATTTACAATATAACGTGTATTTAATTAACAATTAGATTACGAGCTCGAGATTTCTATGCGGTGATAGTTGATGAGGGGGAAGCCCGAATCAACCATCACCGCATAGATTCGACAGCGAGTAATCTAGTTGTTTTAGCAGAATCAGAGGTCAAACATGGAATATTCAACAAAAAATTTGATTTTTAAGCAATTTTTTTAAAAAGAAATCTTTATAGGAAGATGATTGTTTCGCTACTCGCTATCTATCGAGGAATAGATAGCGAGTACAGTAACCAATCAAATTACAGCATTTGCAATAGTATACTAGTGTGATTCTACTAATACTATTTATAACATGACTAAATCAGTTTCCATGGTGGGGGGGGGGGGGGGGAAGTATTATCATCCGAATTAGCAAACGAGATTTATGTAAGCTTATCTTGACAACTTCCAATACGGGAAGGGATCGGGGACGGCAACTTTTTACTTCGCCTGCGGTAGGTGTGGCCGTGTTTAGAATTTGACCCGATCTGGGGTTTTTTCACTGTCACAAATTGGCGCAGCGCTCACGGGGGATACCGCTGACATGATCTGAGACCGTGTGCATATCTGAGACTAACGCATTGTTCAGCTCGTTTTGTAGCAGAATCTCTTGACAAAACACACACATTTTAACATGTATATTGAAATAGCTGAACGGCAACGAGGTTTTACAGTATTTTCGCGCTAAATTTTCACTTTAATTTACTTCTTGAGGAGACAATGCTGACATGCTCATATTGGGCAATATTACAGAGAACATTTAATTTCAGACTGTTCCCTACCTTCTCCGGTTCCTTCAATCTTGAGAAAACATTTATTCCTTGTGTTTCTTCCATGAATCCTTTGTCTGCTGACTTGTATTTCTTAAGCTCTTTCTGGTGGATTGGTAGAAGGGGCTTCTCGTCTAGATTAAATGCAATAAGATTCAGTTCACTAACCTGCTTTACTAACGCTGAAACAAATTCGTCCAGGGCATGTTTGCTGCACATAATTTTTTTTTAAGTAAGCCTCATCTCCTTGACTCTTACATTCAATTTATGATCCTTATATTTTGAGAAGGGTCTTATTTCAGTCAAAATTTCAGGACATCAGTTTCATGTTTATTGCCCCAATTAGAAACAATGAATTCTTAATTCAAGTGCCAGTGACAAGAATTTGTTTATTGCACCCTTTGAAAGAACCTTTACAATTGTAATTAGAGGTGTGCAGTTTCATAAGTTTAATCTAGACTCTCGGCTCGGATTTTTTGGGCTGAAGAAGCCTTGATTCGTTGTCGATTTCGGTTTTTTTAAATAAAGAATATATTTAAAGAATTGGCTCAACGAATTATTTCATAATTTGATGAACGAAAAAATCTCCAAATGTATTTTGATAAAATCTTACCCTACAAAATTTTAGTTTTTTATCGTTTTCTTCTCATATCTCCGTTTATTTATACATTGAGCCCTCGAACCGAATGAAATTTCCAGTGTAACGGCAGTTGTCGTTTAAGGTGGTGTAATGGT
The DNA here is from genome assembly GCA_963855995.1 of Muricea muricata. Taxonomy (NCBI): domain Eukaryota; kingdom Metazoa; phylum Cnidaria; class Anthozoa; order Malacalcyonacea; family Plexauridae; genus Muricea; species Muricea muricata. The sequence continues at coordinate 16,240,440 of OY979716.1, forward strand.
ATTGTACAACAGCCAAATCAAGACGCAAAATTTCCTCATTTAGTCAGGCGACATCAGCCATTTAGGTCCGGTCTGGACTTCGAACTTTTCATGCACCGAGACTTGAACATACAAGGATTTCAGAGAATTGAACATTGAGGCAGGTCTTCTCACGTCATATTATTGTCACATAGCCATAGCAGTCAACCCTTAAGTTCGGGAAGTTTACAGTAGATGAGGTTCGTAGATTCGACGGTTCGTAGCTTGGACGTCGCGGTTTTCATTTGGTGAACACAGCCCAACCCGGCTGTTATCAGAGAAAAATCACGCATATTTATATTACAGTTAAATATAGAGAGCTCAGTATATAGAGAGCTCAGAATAAAACAAACTTACCGACTTGCTTGACGCCTATGGGTATATGACAATAATGTGTAGAGAACTCCTGCCTCAATATTCTAATGTTTGAATTGCCTTCCATGCGTCCAAAATTCGACTTATAAACGGGATCTAAGTTAGTGCTGTGCATCGGAGCCGGAGGGCCGGAGCCGGAGTTTTGCCCTATTTTGCCGGGGCCGGAGTTAGTTCACCTTCGGCAAAACTACGGCAGCACTTATTTGTGCTGCAAACTTCTATCATAGATCAACGAAGAACTAACTCCATCGACGAAAAAGTAAATACAGCCTAATATGGCTTGCCACAAACATACAAATTATAATCATGGCATTTTATGTTATTTTTGTATAACTGTGACGTCCGCAAGACGGCGGTAAAGCGCGTGAAAATTTTATCTAAAAATTTCATCAAACGCTGCAACGCTATGCTCACAATATTGACATTATTGTCAACATGAAAGGTCGAATATGTGTTTTAAAGAATAACTGAAACATTATCCTCATCAGTAAGGTCTGAGAGCGGAGTCTTTTCTTTGGCGGGTAACATTGTAACAGGAAACATTGGTAAACTTGCTTTCATTAAGTTTAATAATAAAAAGTTTTAACCACATTGACCTTGCGTCTTGTTTTGCAAATACAATACCGTGCATCATGCATATTACAAAATGTTAATGCGAAGAATGCGAAGTGTTAAATAAAAAACAAAGATGGTGTTTCCAATTTAAACTGTACAGATTTCCAATTTTGACAAATTTGCACAACCCTAAAATTTTCTGCCGGAGCCGGAGTTTTTTTTTGTCGGAGCCGGAGGTGACAAAACCGGAGTTTGCACAGCACTAATCTAAATGATTTAGACGTTTCTCGTATGCCATACTTAATCCTTGTACGTTTAAGATTCGGTCATGATTGAAAAGTTCGACGGCTAGACCGGACTTAAGTGACTGATTTTGACTGACTAATCATGGAAATTTTTGCATCTTAGTTTCACTGTTGTACATCACCATTACACCACCTTGAACAACAACTGCACCGTTACACAGAAACGTTAGCTGCAGGGGCGTACCGACCGGTGGGGGGAGTTGTGTTTGATATCGTCGGTACATTTGTCAACCGATTTAGATCCAAAGTAGAGGACGGGGGCCACTACCCCCCCCCCCCCCCTTCCCCCTTCCCCCAAACCAGAGGTCTCAGTTCTCCCTTGGTTAAGCTGATAATTAGTATTACACAAAACGATAGTTTGCTCTTTGAAGCACGATATCTTTGTTGAATTTACTGACAAAAATTTATAATTTGTTTAATAAAATGTTCAATTTCAGACTCGCAACTCGCATTATGAACTTGTCGAGTCTTACTTTGCATAATTAGTTGCTATTGGATACGAGTTAAAATACACAACAACGGTAACCCCGAATAAAGACAACATTATGAGTCAACGTTTCAACTTTATTTAGTCATCATCAGGAATGGATGATGTTACATAGTAATGTATACTGGAAATGGAAATTGTGGAATACTGGAAATGAAAGGTCAAGAAAAAACGCAATATCAAAATGTCTTTTTCAAATCTTGTTTTCATTGGTAAACGACAAAACAACAAATGCCAAATGAAGAAAACGTTCAACCGTAAAAGCGCTGTAACAATATGCCACTGGTCTCACAACGAATAAAGTTTGAAAATTGGGGTTTCATGATCAAGGATGTCACACTGTGCAACGTTTCTTGCAACTTGTCACGCAATCTCAGTGGAGGCTGGGATCTATTTTCAAACAGCGAGTTTTTATTGGCTGCTCAACAGAAATATTGTGAAAAAAGTTACAAGAGGGATGTTACACTGTTACCATGGCTAGAAAATGCATTGCAGCGTTGCGGCAGTCATTGCGAAAAGTAGAACCTGATTCTACTTCGTGCAACACTACTTGCGACAAAATGTTGCGCGACTCTAGATTGCGAGGCATGTTACACCTTGCAATTCGCTAGCAACTTGTGTCGCAACCAAATTGCGAGACAAGTTGCGAAACAGTTTGCATAGTGCAACAGCCCCTTAAAAGTGTAATAAAATTGCATCAGAACTTCAGTTCTTTTACATAATGCAATAAAATTTTCCGTTTCATTGTCACTTTAAATGCAAGAAAATTTATTTTGTTTCCTGTACCTTGATGTTCATTTTTAGCGTCATCTTCTAAGCTAGCATTTTTACCTAAAACATCATAAACGTATTGACATTTACACCATTTTACTACACACCGTATACATGACGAGTAACCATTGTGATGTCGTACTTGTATCTTCTAACATTACGCTATTTCCTTAGTTTTGTGAAATTGTTAAATTACTATGATTTGCGTACTTTAAATCCTTAACTATTTTTGTGTAACCTCAGAATGTTTTGCTTCATATTTAAAAAATATAAAACATTTTCCGTGTTGATATACAGTTATATCAACACGAGTGGAATTGGGAAAACGAGAAACTGTGCGGAAACACGACGCCCGAAGGGCGGAGTGTTTTCATACAATTTCGAATTTTTCCGACTTCCACGAGTGTTGATATAACTGTATATCAATACGGAAAAAGTTTTATATTTGTTTTATAATATACCAATGTCGAAAGCCCGAAGGATACGAAAAACTTCCGTGTTTACAAGTGGCGGGAAATTTTCCGTGTTTACATTGAGTTATGTAAACACAGCTCTTAACCAATCAGCGTTCAGGATTCACAAAGGCTATATTATAAACAACTTTTGTACATATTGTAATAATTTACATAATTACTCTGAAAACGTTATAAGTATATAGACGAAACGTTATTTTCACTAAATAATTTTGAAATCTGGCTCAATTAAAGCTGTTGTCGTTTAACAAAGTGTTTATTCTGTTGTAAATATTCATAAATAGAAAATACAGTACAATACAATGTATAGAAACATACAGTTACTGCTCAAAAGTTTGAATACAAGTGTGAAATGTAGTTTCATGTATTGGTTAAGTGATACCCATAGCTTTTTTTGGTTAGTCATTCTTTTATTGTTAAAAATTCTGACTTGCATCTTCCAAGGTCTTTGCATACATGCAATTAAAATAGTACTAGTAGAACATGCATATTCTTGGGTTTCACTGGAACCTTTTTCAGTAATTCTGACTGGAGGTCAACCCAAAATGTATTGATGATTGTACTGCACAGGAGCAAGTAAATCTCACGAAATTGCACACAGTTGCTGCTAAACACAAGGTCAACACATACAGTAAAAATTTTTTTCAGTCTGATGACAGTGTATCGATTTGGAGTTGACCCCCAGTGAAATTTATGACGTCACGTGAAACCCAAGAATAACCTCAAAATCAAGGAAATGGATTGGCATAGTTGACTAAGCACATCAGCAGGTGTATTCAAACTTTTGAGCCGCAACTGTAGCTACATACCATCTTCAATGCTTTGTTTCAAAGATAACTGCAATTTAAGCAATGCTTCATCTTTCACGATTGCTTTGTCTGGTTTTTCTGACAGTAGCGTATCCAGAGAATATTTGAGGCGTGCAGTCAGTTCTCTGGCTTGAGCAATATAAGGACTAACTGGAGCAAGAGGACTACCAGTTATTGGAGTGGTACCTTTATCTGGTGTTCGTATATCTGGTTTGATACGAGCTTCCGATAGGAAGGTTACAGGATTAAACAGTTCTTCATCTGAAGATTCATTGCCGCTTTCATCAGCATCTGAACTGTCTTCATTCTTCACAGTTTTATCTAAAGTAATGATAGGCTAAGTCTCAGGGTACCCGCCAACAACGTCCCTAGTAAGAATAAAGAAAATATCCCCACTCCCAGAGAAACAGAACAACCATAAAAACACATCTTACAAATTTTCCATTGTTACTCTGTCTGTAGTTAATAAACACGTACAGATATTTACGAAACTTGATGTTTTTATGTTACTTCATGGTGAAATAACATCGCAAACTAAAGTGCCTCGCTACGAACGACAGCGTAAACAGGATGTTTGTCCATTGGTATGTGCAGTCCCACAGGTGAAAGCTATACCAAAGTACCGTATTTGAATGATGTCACTCTACATGAAGTAGCCCTTTTATCACAGTAGCAATTCACCTTTGCTATCACACAGTAAAAATAGCTCTTATGCAAGGTTGATAAAAACAGGCTTTTGCAATGTTATGCTGCCCGTATAAATCATTACCTAGTACGTTTTCTCATCCTTCATACAAAAATATCCTCCTCCCTTTTTCAGAGATAAAGTTCTTTGTCACGTGCTTATTGTATTATTTCCCACTAGCCACGCAATAGCATCGTGTGTTTTTTAAACAATTAGGTCATTCAACAATTTGTGTGCAGCTTATTGATGAAGCAAAACGCAATACACATAAGTATGAAGAATTAAGGACAAGATTTTTGGCAATTGAATGAAATTATCAATTTTGGTAAAAAGGAAATCATTACTGTAAACTACGTAGAGTACGAAATACGCTTAGACCTTTTTAAAGAAATTTAATTGATCATGCAGCACTTTCAACTAAAACCTTTCAAACTGATACAAAACCTATTATTCAAGCACTATGTACTGTACTTTGCATGTCTTCGGATAACTGTCGTGAATACCCGGGAACCATACTGAGTTGCTGTTGGCATTAACATGAAGACTGCATCATTTTATTCGCGCTTTTTGTTTCAGAATTACATTTCTCGAGGGATGTGATCATATCCTTTTCTATGGTATTAAATTCACCATCAAGGTATGAAATGTATTATAACATAATGTTGGTGTTCACTGAGAAAACAAAACAAAACATACCTTGATCTGAACGAGAGTTTCCAACAGCTGCGCATTGACCATTGCTTGATAACGATGAAATTGCTTGATTGCTTTGTTCAGTGTTTTTCTCATCTACAGAGTGTACAGTCTCTGTATCACACGATTTCCTCACCACGAGTTTTGTCTTGTTTTCTGATTCCATTTCGCATTCACTAATGTCTGGTTTTTTAACTGTGACGTTGTCTGAACAATCGCTATTCAATTTTGTTTCTGCATCTTGTTTCTCCTCTCTGCCGTTTTCAAAAGATACGCAACTTTTATCTTCACTCTGACTCAAAGGTCTTGATTTTTCTGCGTCACATTGATCGAATAAACATTTCTTCGCCCCATTTGCAGACATTTGTTTGTGTGAAGAATCTAGCGAACCATTTTTTTCATTTTCGTCATCCACCAAGCTTTCATCAATTTGAACTAGATTGCCTACATGTTGACTGTCTGATAAAACAGTAACAGCAGTTGTATTCTTGGAATGGACAGGCTTTGTCGATGGCCTTTTATTAACTTCAGTATCTTCTATGCAATTGTTGTAATTAGAATGTTGAACATTTGCAAAAGACTTCGCAGTTGATATATTAGTTATCGATACAACAGCATCCAGGTGCTTTGCTTTGATATCTATATTAATTATATAACAAAAAGACGACGATAATTAATAGATCACTAGTTATAATAAAAGACAAACAGGCTCAAATAGAACAAATGGATAACTCTCATACAGTGTGTCCCATAAGAAAAGCTACCTTTTGAAATCAAGCATTAGCGCCGCACGTTCGAATTGGAGTGTTTTAATTCCCTAAGGAGCTCCTTTCTGTGTTATTTTGACCAAACAAATTCAATTAATTTGCAACGTAAGCATAAACAATCTCGGAGCACCAGAGAATTATACGCATTCTTGGGCTCGCTAGGGATTTAAAACAATCAAATTCGAACGTTTGACATGGCGCTTGACTGCAAAGGGTAGCCCTAGCATTTTTTGGGGGACAGACTGTACAGGGTGAGTAAAAAAAACTGATGCCCTTTCAAATTCAAATTAGCCGCGAATTTCATTACGGAACTTTAAGTATTCCCATAGGTATATAGAGAGAACAGATCGTGACTAAGTACACAGTACAGGATGAGTGTAAAAACTGATGCTATTGAAATTCAAACTAGCAGCATTTCATTCTTGCAATTTGACAGACGTTGATATAAAACAAAATCTAATTCCCAGTGGAAGTTAAAATGCATAATTTTAGCCATGCAAGAATTGTCAGAATTGGTTTACGTACTGTGTACTAAATCACGATCTGTTCTCTGCATACCCATGGGAATACACCGTAATGAAATTTTACGGTGTACTCCTATGGGTATACAGAGAACAGATCGTGATTTAGTACACAGTACGTAAACCACAAAGTCTCTTTGTTCCGTTGTCAATTGCACCTTGTTGTCATGTTGCACGGCTAAAATTATGCATTTTAACTTCCACTAGAAGTTAGATTTTGTTTTAGATCAACGTCTGTCAAATTGCAAGAATGCAATGCTGCTATTTTGAATTTCAATAGTATCAGTTGTTTTACTCATCCTGTACTGTGTACTTAGTCACGATCTGTTCTCTGTATATACCTATGGGAATACTTAAAGTTCCGTAATGAAATTCGCGGCTAATTTGAATTTGAAAGGGCATCAGTTTTTTTGACTCACCCTGTACAGGGTGTCCCAAAAAACCCCAAAAACTATTGAAAATGATCTATTGTTAGAATTTCAATGCCTAGCACGAAATTGAACCCACGAGTGGATAAACTATTGACATAACCGTCATAATTAATAGTAACACTCAGTGTTAACCATTTTTATGCCAGACAAAAAAACTAAACCTAATACGAGTGCATATTAAAAATGCAATCAAATTGTATGCATGGGTTATTTGATTTAGACAAAACAATTTACAAATGTAAATTCCCATGAGCAAAACAAACACACTTTACAAAGATATTTTAATTTTTTAACGAGTGCTAGGGCATTCAAATGTTAACAATAGATCATTTTCAATAGTTTTTGGGGTTTTTTGGGACACCCTGTACAGGGTGAGTAAAAAAAACTGATGCCCTTTCAAATTCAAATTAGCCGCGAATTTCATCACGGAACTTTAAGTATTCCCGTAGGTATACAGAGAACAGATCGTGACTAAGTACACAACAGTACAGGATGAGTAAAAAAACTGATACTATTGAAACTCAAACTAGCAGCATTGGATTCTTGCAATTTGACAGACGTTGATCTAAAACAAAATCTAATTCCCAGTGGAAGTTAAAATGCATAATTTTAGCCGAGTAAGAATTGTCAGAAACAAGACAAAGTCAGAAACACGACAACATGGTGCAATTGACAACGGAACAAAGAGTCTTTGTGGTTATGTACTGTGTACTAAATCACGATCTGTTCTCTGTATACCCATGGGAATACACCGTAATGAAATTCGCAGCTAATTTGAATTTGAAAGAGCATCAGTTTTTTTTTACTCACCCTGTATATACACCGGAGACTGGTTGTACTATAGGTTAATTTTTTCAACTGCTTCAGAAAGGCATAAAAAGCAATGACACCAAACATATTGAACTCGGAAGAAATAAAACGTTACTTTAACTCGAAACTTGTGAACTTTGACCTGGGTTTTATTGGTTACGGAACATGCTCAGAAAGTTTGAAACCCCCCACAATCCAGTAGTTTGCGCTAGTCACTTTTCGTACAAGCGATCCCAGGAATTAGCCAGAAGATATAAAGGCCGTCGCGACAGGAAAATGTAACCAACTAAAGATAATTAGCAATACAGAATTCTGGCATCGTATTTTTTGTAATCAGTAAAAAAAAAGAAAAGCATGCAGCTGTATACAACAGCGTGTATTAAAAATAATGCTTATACTGTAATGCAAAATAAACAGAAAAATTAAGAAATTTAAAGTCAAAACCCAGAAGGTTTTGTCCTTTACAACAAGTCAGTTAAGTACGGCTCGCGCACGAAATTAATTTAAAAGTGATTTTGACTTGGAAAGTAGAAAATACGTCGGCTGTTGTATTGCTGTTTAAAATTCCAGAAAATTTGCTTGAGCATACGCCGTTCAAAACGTCGCGCAAAGCTCCATATTTTGAGCAAAATTGGCATTGTACATGCGTAACCCCCCCTCCCCTCCCCCCCGGTTGCAAGCATTAAAATTTCAGAATTTTCAACCTACAACATACGTAGCCAAGCAATCTATATTTATAAAAAAAAATAAATATTTCAAGCCGCTTCGCTACGTTGAGAGCAATTTCAAATTTGCTTAGTTTTTTTATACACCCTGTATACTGTATTAGGAGCAATTAAAGTTCCAGTTGGCAGACATATTTAGACATAGAGAAGTTTCAAATTTAACGGGGTGTAGCCTTCGCTTTCCGCTATCTAGACTCCCACTAACACTCCCATCCCTACTAACTTTAATCTGGGCAAGCCTTTTTTAGTAAAATTACAAATTGTCCTACAAAGATAGGTAGATACACTTGGGCCATTCTTTATGTTAAAAATTTGGGGTGCTGAAATATTTTTGGAGGGGTGTTTTGCAACCCCCCCCCCTGAAAAGCTGTCTATGTATTCAGGAACCACATTAATAAAACTTGGATCCTATGCATGTGTATGCTTTTGATATTTTGTTTTAACAGTATCTAGGACAGTATTTGACAACATCAAATGTCTCAGCTAATCAGAGTGAAGCAATTCTTACCCTGAATTAAGAAAAAAAGATGCCCTTCTCATTAACCAATCATACACTTTTAGTAATCTTGCCCTTCATATGATTGCCTATATAACTGCACTGCTGTGAATGATACTAACAACGCAGCGACAAACATGCTTTTGTTGTGGGCGGCTTAGTTGCTGCATGGTATTAATTAATGATCCATATTTTATTTTAAATGTGCAACCTAACAGTAAAAATTGCTTGTATAATCACTCCTAAAAAAATGAACTCACTGTCTCATTGTGTCAAGTTTCATTCCTTTTGGATTTGAAAAGAAAGAGTGATCTTAGAATTTTTCAAATACTGCATAAATACAGTATGTTGTCCCCTATCAACAACAACAACCACCAGACTAGCAATGTTTGTGGACCATGTAGTCTTGGTCCAAATAAAGTTTTGTCATTTGACAATATTGTTAGCACAACAACATATCACATACCAGGATTCCTCTTGAAAAACTTTGTAATGGGAGGTGTTCTAGAAAATAGCAGACATATTATTTTTTAAAAAGGATAGAGAGAAATCTTCCAAGGGTTTAGTAGCAAACTCTACTGCATGGTCAATGTCAGGGAATGCGAGATTAAATTTAAAGCAATTTGAAGTTAGTGGGCTGGAAAGCCCACTTGTTTGTTCGAGCCCTCTTTGAGGCAAAAAGTTGGCTCATGCATGGTCGCACCAATGCCATACAACAAAACTCTTAGCTGATTTTGGTGGGTCCATTCTGGAGGTGAGGACAAGAGGTACATAAGAGGGTACATAGGAATATGCTTTGTAATGCACGGTGTAGCCAGCTTGATGTAAGGGGGGGGGGGTCATATTCATCCATAAGTTTGTGTTCATCTGGACCATTGAAAAAATAAATTTCAAAATATGTTACTCGCACAGAACACGAGTATTTTTGAACACGAATGCTCTGTTTTTAGAGAACATTATGCATGACGACGTCACTTGGTACTGATAGCCATACTAGTAAAAAATCGCTACCTTTGATTGTTTTATATGGCTAAACATAACAAGTCAAACAAATAAGTTACGTTTATAATTCTACAACAATGTAGCACAATACAGCTATTTCAAGAAACAGCTTTTAAATCATATGATCCCACCTGGGCAAGAGGGGGTGCTTTCATTTAGCTTAGATGGGAAATATATATACTGGCTAAGGTGTGTTATTTATATCTCTTGTTGCTTATGATATCATCAGAGATGGAGACATGTTTAGGTTGCAGTAGGTGTTTGGGTTAAGGATAAGGTTTAGAGATATAAACAGGCCAGGTGTTGTAATAATTACTCTGATGCCTATAATACTGTTAATGATGTTAAGTGTAAGACGTTGTCCTTCAGCAGCATCACCGATGTATACAAATTAAAGTTTAAGGGCTCAAATGAAGCCAACACCGCAGCTGTTAAAAGTGTTTTATAAAGAAATAAAACTATATAAGCTTTTCGTTGTCAACAACATTGTCAGAGACAGAAACAAATTTAGGCTAGGTGTAATAATACACATATAATGTATCACCTTAGCCTAAACACATTTCTATCTCTGGTGATGTTGTAGACACCAAAAGATATAATACACGTGCCCTAACCCCAGTGGCTTGGTTTTATAAATGCACCCACACCATTCATCAACACAGTCAATATGGAGCACAGCTGTCAGCTGGTCGTGAGCTGGACAGTGGACAGTGGACAGTGGACAGGTGATTTGTATATTCTAAATTGCAGATAAATATATGAAATATATTGCAAATTAATCTAACATATTATAAGATAATTTAACAAAACAAAGCAGTGAACATACCCTTTGATACTCTTAATAGATTTTGACTTTCGTTTCATAATATTGTTAAGTATCTTTATGAGAAACGTTCTTTACAATTCCCGCGCATTCCCGCCATAGTTAACGATCACATACCGAGAGGTCTACGAAGCGTCACGAGTTTTGACGACAGCGCTGAAATTGGGATGAAAAATTTTGATAAAGTTCGTAAACAAAAATATGTTGGATAAAGAAATGAAAGTTCAAGGTTTCTTTTGATGGAGATCTTCTTTGCGTATGTTGCAATTTTGAATGAAGAGAAAAAATGCGAATATCGCCGATCATGTTCACAAGTAACGTGAAGTATATATAGGTTTTACTGGCATCCGCTGACATGAAGGTTGACATATTCGAATATGGCTGGCAAAACAAGTTTTTCTTGGAAACGTAAAAGGTGCAAAAATGTGTCAAAATCATGCCCTGCTACTTTCACGGATACTGATAATGATGAAGTTTATGTTGAAGATTGGAGATCTTTGACGAAGAAATGTAAACACGGTGTTCTTGAAGATACAGTTACAAAAAGTACTCGTTTAAAAAACGAAGGTATTGCTCTAGCTCAGTTGCAAAGGTGAGTATTGCACTTTTCTGCTCGCGTCGCTTGAAGCAGTACTTGTACTTCAGTTGGTTCTCTACTTTCTTGGGGACTGTATACTATCGGTATTATCGACCCGTCACGGAATCACTTCCTTTAATAAATTTATTAATATAACACCATTTAACACAATCAAAATCTACTTGCTTGATACGCATATATCTACAAACATCTACTCAATTTAAGTCATGTCTCTGTGTAGTCTCGCAATCAATTTTCTATTGTCTGAGTGTAAATGACGCATTGTGGTCCAGTGTGTATCAGTTTACATCAATCAATTAATTTGTAACCTATGATATTTAATTAATATATACATGGAGTTTACCAGGCATGCAGTATCAGAAGTAACATACTTGAACTCTTGTTAGTATTGTACTTTGTTAGGCAGGGCAATGTTGTTAGGCAAGACATTGATGCAAATGATGATATCGACATGCATATAACTGCTTACAATATGACAGAGAAAATAAAAGTTAAGAAACTGTCTACTGCCAAATGCAAGAATTGCATGTCAGTCATGTTGGTGGCAAATTACAATATATTAACATATCCATGGGGAGATTATCTGGGCTGGTTGGTTTATTAAGAGAGTTGAGTGGACTTAAATTTAAAGTGGTCTTAAAGCCTGTAAATTTTTTTAACCCCCTTCAGAAAGTGTTTAATTCCACTACAATGTCACTTTACCACCAACGGCAGACCGCCAGTTTCTGATTTTTTTTCCCATTCATCGCTAAAACAAACTGCCCTATAGTAATTTGTTATTTTATTTGTCTTTGTTGCTCAAACCTTTTGAAAAACAGTTGAGAAATACTTATGAGAGATTTCAATAAATATTCATCATTGGAGGGGATATCTTGCCATCTATCCAAAAATATTCAGTAAATACACTATGTCAAATAGGTCAAATAGTCCTTGCAGTCCCTGCAAGTAATATGATGAAAAACCTGCTAAACACAACTGATACACACATTTGTACCCGAGTCAAATTTGCAAAGTAAACACTGTTTATTGTATATAAACAGTATAAGGTACTATACTGTTTATATATAATAAACAGTGTTTACTTCGCAAATTTCACTCGGGTAGGGGGAGACTGGAGAGATGTAAAGGATGTCTTAAATTTGTATACTAGGATGTCTGGAGATTGTTAATTTCTTAAAGGAAGGGGGTGGTCTTTTTTTAGAACAACCTCGTTGTTGATACAAATAAAGTATCTTTCATAGCAAGAAAGGTATAAACTATTAAAATCTGTAAGACCATTGCAAACATCCCTGCATGATATCTTGGAAAAGATGTTTCTGACTCATCTTGCTCAGAATACTTGGCAGTATTCCAATTACCATCATGAAATGAATTATGCAATGGAATTAATTAATTATCAACAGGTACTGGGAGTCAATAAGAAAATGGAATGAAGCCATTCAACTCACACCAGATGATGATGTACTTCATGAAATGAAAGCACAGGTGATCTCAACTTAATTCTCATCACAGGCTCTCAGCCAGGCGCTTATACTGTAGCCAGGCATACCGCTTATAGTAGGGTTCTTTCCCCTTGCGTCCATTTTTGGCAGAAAAGATTTAAAGGTATTTTAAGTGAACTGTAAAGGGCCTAGTTAAGTAAACTATCACTATATTGTGTATACATATAGTTTTTCTTTTCCAACTAAAAATAATTCCCATTGACCCATTCGTGAGAAATTTGACTCAAACATCTTCATTTGAACTGCGTTGAAGATTTTGGTTGGAACATTGAGATTCATAACCCAATTCAACAGTTTTAGGGCAGTTTTTTGTTACAAGAAATTCCCTGAAAAAATATCTGTGTTGAATAGATACATATCTGGCAGCCAGCCTATTTTGATAATCTTGAGCTGTTAGGCATGTCTACACTTAATATTTTTGCTGCGATTGCTCGTCCAATTTTCTCTTTGTGATATATTGAAACGAGTTGATTAAAAAACAATTATTGAATGAGGTCGAGCAGGATATGAAGAATTATTAAGGCAGAGTTTGTGTTATCTGCCGATGCCGTAGGCTCAGACAGATAACACAAACCGAGGCCTTAATAATTCCTCATATCCGGTGAGAACCGAATTCAATAATTGCTTTATTATTTTTTGAAAATATTCAATAAACTCAGTTTAAACGCTTGCTTTTTAAGTAAGAAGACACAAGCTGCCAGTAATGGAACAACATGAAATTGTTCGAAAACTTTAATAAGCCAACCAGACTACGGGAAAAAATATTCTTAAAACAATTGTCAGATTACGACGAAAGGTCGACTAACAAAGGTCAGTCAATATACGACGAAATGAGTCATAATGTCGTTTATTTGTTTTCAATATACAACGAAATGACTCATAAGTATAGGTTATATCACCTCGCCTCTCATATGATAACCTATACTTATCACATACTTGTGCCTTTATCTAGATTCTGGAGCAAAAGCCAGATTATATTTTCAAATTATTTATACTTCGAGTACATATCAAAATGAATTCAAAATTATTGTTTAAAATACGCTAAACAGGTAGAAATTACAAAAACAAACCAAAAATAACTTATCTTTTAATAGCTGCAAATTTTTTTGTGTTATTTTTCTTGTATTATTTTATATTTTTATTGTTATCTCTCTATCGATCCTTCAGTCGGACGCCATCTTTGTTTTGAGCGGGACAAAAAACGATATCGCGGGACAAAAAACGATATCAAGGGACATATCGTTTTTATGTCACCGTGTTATCGCCCAGATAAAGGCACAAGTATGTGATAATGTCGTATATTTATTTTCAAGCCCAAATTTTTGGCAACTACCAAGCGAATATCACGATTTCACCTTTAGCTCTTAACCAATCAAAACTCCTAAAATGTTTTCAATAAATAATAATAACAAATATTCTGAGTCAATCTCGTGGCCAGACCCCGTGATCCTCTGTGGAGGAGTCGTGAAGCTCTGGGGAAATGCAGATGAGAGCAATCCTTTGTTTGACTGTTTGATAATTAGTCTGACCGACTGAATTAAATTTGGGTAGTTTTAATTGTTCAAGAAGCGAAGCTGAGCCTAAAGCTCTGCCATTTCTTGCCCGATCGGAATGAAAGGTGACACAGATTTTTGAATTTTCCATCTAGGAGTGCTATATCAGGGAATTCTAATTTCTAGTTTTAGTTTACACAAGTGATAAATGGATCGTTAATATATTCAGTTAAGCCAACCATAATAAAAAGATCGTTTAGTTTCTTTGTTTAATAATTTTTGGATAATGGAACAGTAAAAAAACCAAACTTAATTAATCAAGTGGGTGTAAAACAAATGCGCATTTTTCAAGCTCATCTTGAACCAGTTTAAATATTGCGCGCCTGCCTAGAGTACTGGATCCGATGGTAGTGGATGCAGCGAATTCCGTGCATTTTCGGCTTTTTGCCAGAGTCTCACCATTCCTTCATAGAGGATTCTTCATGAGTGTATGATTCTGAACGTTTGTGACTAGTTCATTGTTTCACATCGGTCAAAAGAGAAACTTGGAAAACATTTGCTTACCTGACATTTGTTAAAATTCAGTTTTTGTTGAATTGCATATTGCCACAATGAATGGTTTGGAGACTCTGCGAAAAGACAATGCTACTCATTATCTATGTTGAGTTGTATTGGGTTCTATGCATATATGCTGTCAATGTGTATTGACTATTGTATTTACTGCTCTTCGAATCAACCCATAGTAATATCAGATTTGGCCAGTTGGTCCCCTTGTGCATAAACAACCAAGTTAGACCTTTTTTCATACGTCACATTTCAGTCGCGTCGAATGCAATTCAAACAACAGATAATGAGGTGACTCACCTCATTATCATCTCATTATCTATTGTGTGAATTACATTCAACACGACTGAAATGCGAAATATGAAACAGGTCTTACTATCGTGATATTTACTATATAATGATATTACGTACATATTTCGATGCCTATCTAATTTACAATTAGATTACAAGCTAGTGATTTCTATGCGGTGATAGTTGATCAACTATCAACGCAAAGAAATCGAGAGCGAGTAATCTAATTGTTTTTAGTAGAATCTGAAATAAGTAATTTGATTTTTAAGTCATTTTGCAAATAAAAACTATTACAAATTCTCTGTAATTGAAAAAATACACTAGAAAAAATTGTTTTGCTGCTCGCTATCTATCCATCGAGCAATAGATATAGCCAGTACTGTAGCCATTCAAATTACAGCATTTGCAATAGTATGCTAGTATGATTCTACCAATATACAGGGTGTATCGAAAAAAACGGAGTCCATCTTTTGTGTCTAATTATAACTAAATTACTGAAGCTTATAGCACAATTTTAGACTTGTTTTAAACCACGTTCTTTTCTCTTTCGAACAAGCCGTAATTCGTATTTTTACTCCCAGTAACGTATGTGCTATGACAAATTTAGTAAAAGCTATCGATTTGAGATGCCCTCCAATTGTGGAAATTCAGTATGTCTTTCATGGTCGCCAGTTGAATTTTTAATTTTTTCGCTTATTACATAAATGGTATTTGTGTTAAACTTAATAAAACTTGTTATAAAGTTTTACAGAAGATAACGGACCGTTAACGTGCACTACGAACGAATAGTTCAAGCTTGTATCGACTTCATGAATATTGACATAATGATTATGCAATTTCGACAACATTGTGCACGCGCGGATAAACAAAACGCTAATTTCGATCATTATTTTGGCGTAAATCTAAGGTTTTTGTTGAAGTAAACGGTCCGTTATCTTCTGTAAAGCTTTACAACAAGTTTTATTAAGTTTAACAGAAATACCATTTATGTAATAAGCGAAAAAATTAAAAATTTAACTGGCGACCATGAAAGACATAGTGAATTTGCATAATTGGAGGGCATCTCAAATCGATAGCTTTTACTAAATTTGTCATAGCACATACGTTACTGGGAGTAAAAATACGAATTACGGCTTGTTCGAAAGAAAAAAGGACGTGGTTTAAAACAAGTCCAAAATTGTGCTATAAGCTTCAGTAATTTAGAAATAATTAGACACAAAAGATGGGCTCCAGTTTTTTTTATACACCCTGCATATTATACTTCTTTGGGTTAATGTATACGTGTCTTTGTGTGACACACTCGGACGTCGATAGTGTTTCATATCTTGTTTTCATTTACATGTTTTTATTTCATGGATTTACCCGTTGCAATCACTAGGTTTTACTGGAATTGGATGAAATTTTCCCAGCGATCCAAGCAGCAGAGTTTGCCGTGTCTCTCAATCCGCGATGTCCTAACTCTCTTCAAACACTTGGTCGTGCACAAATCGGCATCGGTGAAATTCAGATGGTATATTCTTACTGGTAGTATACTGCACTTAAGCTAGATATAGCAGAGATGGGTGCGGGAAGATCTGAATTATTGTAAATAAGTGATATGCTTATGACTGGTTATTAAACTATTAACTTTGTTTGGTAAAATAAGGAAAACATTACTGACCAAAACCCCCATTACTATTATATTACTTCTAGCAGAGAGGACAAACAAAATACTAACGTCAAAATTTTGTAAATGAAGAAAAACACCACATGTGGACATAAAACTCAGAGTGTTAACGCCACAAACATAAAACAAAACTGAAATACTTTAAAATATTAATTGTAAATTCCGGTGTCACCAAGTAGCTAACATACAATGTCCGTAGTTATTTTGTCAGTTTACACACAAAGATACTCTAATCCAAAGTCGTGTTGAAAAATGTTGAAAAACAAAAAGGACCGAAACATGCATATCTCGTCTGTAAAAAAAGCGAACTAAACTTGTGCTGTATTCATTGTGTGTAGTTCCTGATAGTTTTTTTTTTTTAATTACATGCTTTGCTCTCGCGAGTGGGTTTAACTGAGTATTAGATATAGAGGATGTCTAAAAAACAGAAATCTGCTTTCAACTTTAAATTTTAATTGAGAACAAAATCAAACGGTTGATTATTGTTTGTTCGAAGCCTATTCATTCAGCTTTCTTTGAATAGCTTGGCGATAAAATTTGAGCAAGTCACACTAAGTCAGCCACAAGTTATGGTTCTGTACATTAATCGATAGCCATTGGAAATTTTTAAAACTGAGATACAGTTTTAATACGTCTCAGTTCAAAGTCTGTATTCAAAGTTGCTGTCTGGATTTTATTTTTGGAAGCAGAACATTCTCCTCAATTTTAAGATGCGGTAAATTTTATCTTTGAGACATCTCAAAAGTAAATAAGAATTATTCAACCCATGCATAAAATGATAAGATGTGGTTTTCTCTATTTGTGTATTGTTTTGTGTTTATAAAGACATTTTCAACAAGGAGAGTTATTTTCCCCATGGAACATTAAATTGTCATTACTCAATCTCAAAATGTCCAAGTGCATGGCACCTATTTGCTTTATGACAGCATAAACAATATTGTTTATTTCGGGCACAGCAAATCAATGCTTATAAAAATTTATTGAATGGGGTTGAGCATGATATGAAGCATGATTGACCCCGAAGTTTAGCCTATGTGTTAAATTCTTACAAATAATAACATCTTTTGCTTTGAAGGAAATTCCATGCCTATGATAGAAACTCTATGCATAAATTCATGCCAGGGCTTTTGGTTGTTGTTGCGACTGTATGTTGCAGTTACACAGTTGGCTGTTAGCGAATCAGAAAAAGGAATAATTTAGATAAATAATGATATAAATAAACTATGTATAAGTGTGTATATGTATATTAGACTGCGCGCTTCTTATAGAAAAAAAACATATTTTTAGGTTATGGACAAGTTTCTTAATTATTGAATTTTGCTTTTATATTTAGGCAATAATCAGTTTCTCCAAAGCCTTGCGCATCCAGCCAAATTTGGACGAGGTAACCAAAATATACTGATAATTCCCCATGAAAGATACCAATAAGGTTCCTGGAAAAGAAATTTTGAGGCACCCCCCCCCCCCCCCAACATTGCGCGACATGTATAGTGGATGAGTAACTTGATCATCAAATGCTGATGCGTGAGCAAAACCTGATTAAATAAGCCAAACATGTAAAAGTTGGTTTCGTATTTATTTATATGGAGTAGCTTTTTGGAGCAATATAGATATCCCGCCGGGTTATAAATCTTCATGTTACAGACATGAATGTTTCAAAAACTACATGAATTTCCTGCCAGGGTTGAATAATTATTCCATTTGTGATCAAATTTGTATGGCGCGTTTTTACTGTCAAAATTAAATAGTTATAAGTCGAACATCAACGATTCAAGTCGAGCAACACTTACTCGAGTCGAGCTGACTGATATTCAAATCGATCAATGAAATCGATCAATCAACCGATCCGAACGTTGTATTCCAATAAAATTACTGGTTACAACGTTTGATAATTCCAGTAGTTACTGGAATTGTCATTTCATGCATATAAAATGAACCCTGACCCAAACCCTGACCCTAACCCTAACAATCCCAGTAATTTATTGGAGACAATAATTTTATTGGGATACAACGTTCGGATCGGGTGGATCAATATACATTCAAATCGAGCAAACAGTAGCCAAATCGAACGACAATTTGTCAAATCGAATATCAAATAGCCGAATTGAGCGCACGTTTAGCGCACTTGCGATTCAATCAACACCTATTCGAATCGAACATACATAGTTCAAAACGAGCATCATTCAGTCAAAACGAGCATCACTAACTCAAAACGAGCATCAAGCGTGAAGCAAGCGATGCTTCCACTTCTTGCTTCCAATAATTCCTCCAAGATATGAAAAGGACGCGAATTCCGTTATTCTCGAATTTTACTTCCTTCGGGTGAAATTGGATTATATTCTGATCAACGACATTGTAATATTAAAAAGGTATGAATTATTTATGTTTTTCTTTATCAGTTACTACGGAATTCCAACTTGTGTGGTAATTGCTGTTGACATTCACTTGTGTTTTTATTTAGTCGTAAAATCTTTATAACAGATCACCCCCAAAGAATTGTGGAATTTCTATTGAGGAGGTACGTAAAACAAAATGTGGAATTCCATAAAGGACCCTGAAAATATTGCGGTGGAAATTCTTTGGGGGTGATCTGTTATAAAGATTTTACGACCAAATAAAAACACAAGTGAATGTCAACAGCAATTACCATACAAGTTGGAATTCCGTAGTAACTGATAAAGAAAAACATAAATAATTCATACCTTTTTAATATAACAATGTCGTTGATCAGAATATAATCCACTTTGTCTTCGAAACACAATTTAAAGGAGATTTCCTCTGGGAATTTCACCCGAAGGAAGTAAAATTCGAGAATAACGGAATTCGTGCTTTTCATATCTTGGAGGAATTATTGGAAGCAAGAAGTGGATGCAACGCTTGCTTCACGCTTGATGCTCGTTTTGAGTTAGTGATGCTCGTTTTGACTGAATGATGCTCGTTTTGAACTATGTATGTTCGATTCGAATAGGTGTTGATTGAATCGCAAGTGCGCTAAACGTGCGCTCAATTCGGCTATTTGATATTCGATTTGACAAATTGTCGTTCGATTTGGCTACTGTTTGCTCGATTTGAATGTATATTGATCGATTTCATTGATCGATTTGAATATCAGTCAGCTCGACTCGAGTAAGTGTTGTTCGACTTGAATCATTGATGTTCGATTTATAACTATTGAATTTTGACAGTAAAAATGCGCCATAAATTTGTTCTCAATTTCAGATTCGCAATGATGACTTATGTTGGGCCGTACAGCTCCGTGAAGAACGAAGGATAAGAGAAAGAAGCAATGAAATAAGTTGTGAAATCAAACCTGCTGACTTTCTACAAACAGAATGTGAAACGAGTAAATAAGTAAATCGTGAGCGTACGCATGCATTGGTGGGAAATGCACGCCATTGGCTGCCGATAATTCCAAAATTGCTGTTATTGGCTTGTCTTTGAAATGCGCTTGTGCGATTTTGATAATTATATGTAAAAAGCGCAATACAAATTAATAAATTATTATTATTATTATTAAATGGCGTCAGCGTGCGTCTGTCCTCTAACAGGTCACAGTTCTCGACCAATGAAAATCCAGAATGAACTCTGATTATTATATAAGTATATACAGACCCACCTGAAGATTCCTTCTGGATGGAACAGACTGTTGATTAACCTTTAGATTTTGCATTTTTTAAGGACAACCTATTTGAATTAGCTGTATAATTTATTATTAGCATACATTTTGTTTAGCCGGGATCTCTACACTGCGAACCACGTTATTACACCAGCTTTACAAGATATTTATGCCGTACGTATTCAAAATTAGCAGTTTTATTCATTAAAATTTACGAACGTTAATACAAAGTTGTGAAAACATCTTTGCAATGTTCATATTTCATGTTGGTCACATGACTGAAAAATCATAGTTTTGTTCCATTTTTGAGCTGGGCCACGGTATTAATTTTAAAAATATGATGATACGATAGCACGTCGATAAAACGTAATTAGTAAGCGGAAATGACATTTTTTATCGAAAAGTAGCAAAGGTGTCAACAGGAGAATGTTTTAGTTCGAAAATAAACGAATTTGGTGTCATAGTTTGGAGGATTTTTCAAATAATCCGTGGAACGACGGAAAAGTGGAATTCTGGACTTGTGAAATCAAGAAGAATGGGAGGTATTAGGCGTTTCAACGAGAACTGGTTGTAAATCATCATGATCAACGTTGTCAACATTAAGAGAAAGTCTGCTTTGTCATATATCTTCAAAACTAAACGATGCATTTCTGATAAGCAATGATTATTCTAAAAATGCTAAAGCAAGCGGTGGAACGGTGATTTAGATTCGTATTATTAGCGACCAGCATGTCTCCATATGTGCCTAAATGTGCAAAACAGATTTCTGACACCTATTTCCGCTGTTACCGGCCTAACTCGCCTACTCCACCATTTCTCAGTTAACTCCTTAGCCTCGCCTGCCACATAGCACCATAATTTAACCCATGCATGCAGCTACCAAGCTTTATGCTAATTTCGGCTGCCTGTAGAAATGACAAACTTGTTCACTATTGCTTAATAATCGCTATTGCTTACCACGAATCCATGATTGCTAGTTCTTAAAATATATGGCTAAGGCAAAGCAGACTTTCTCAAAATGTTAAAACACGTTGATCATGGTAATTTATAATCAGTTCTCCTTCAAACGCCTAATGCCTCCCATTCGCATCTATTTCAGAGGATTACAATCCCACTTTTTCGCCGTTCCACGGACTCATTACAAAAAATCCTCCAACTATATATGACATGAAGTTCCTTTATTTTCAAATTAAAACATTCTTCTGTTGTTAGCTTTGCCATTTTTGGATAGAAAAGTCGTTTCCACTCTCAATTAAGTTTTAACGATGTCCTATCGTGTTATGATATTTATAAATACATTTGCCAAGATACAATCGCCAACACAATGGACAATTACTTTAAAAATGAGAGGCGACTAGAAGGAAGTTAATAAGTCCATGCGAAACTCAAAATAGTTTTTCATCTTTCTTTCCACCTTATTTGTGCCTCATCAAGTCCTAGAGACAAAAGCAAAAATAGGTACGCACAACACGTACATGCGTCTACGTTACGTTATGGTGTACTGGTAAGAAGGCACAGAATCTGTGACGATGACAAAAAACAATATTCAAACAAAATATATATAATTTAAACAAAACAATAAAAAACACAATTATTCAAAAACAGTGAATGGCCACAATACCACGACAGTACTTGTCAATTTTAAAAAGAAAAAGTTCAAAAATTACAAATAAAGATAACATTTATATACATTGAGGATGAATAAAATAATAAGTGACTGTTCTTTATGACTATATTTTGGGATGTGCTATGTATCTGAGTTGGTATATTTATATATGATTTTTCACTTTCTAGTCAGCCGGCTCATTTATAATTTTTTAAACAGTGTTATTTATTTTGAATTACGGATCCCACATCATCAAAATCCTTTCTTGATTTGTCAGTGGGATAAACAATTGTTGATTATATTTATTCCATATACCACCATTAATATCCGTTATGGTACATTATGTGGTGCATGCTATATTTGTACTAGCTTTCTGTTATACTTTAACAATCAGTACCAAGACCAAGGTGCTTGTTTGACTGTCATTTTGTATTGATTATCAAATGCCACTTGTCAAATTATTCCATAACATATACTGTAAATATCTCGAATGGAATATGTCCATCCATGCACGTATATGATAATCTTTGATTGTTTGTTTTCACATTATATGACAAATGTCTGTGCTGTATTATTCCAGATATAGCAGCTAGTGCATTGTTTATTCTGCTGCATGGTCTTTCATTTATAATGCCTCACTAAGTTCCACACATATGCCATTGAGTATTCCATATGACACAGTAACATAACTGTCAACATCATGCTTAGTGTATTTCCATAACTGTAACATTGGGTGTAACCATGCATGTGTGTTGAACGTTAGTTCAAAAATCTAGATCGGCAATGTCCCAAAGAACTTTTAACCATATTGGTGCATTTGTTTTTTTCTGTTCCACTGTTTTTTGTTTTCAAAGTCTCACCATGTTTCATACATATGTCATTGAGTATTCCGCATGATACATAGCAACATCACTGTAACATTGGTTGTGTCCATACATGTTCATTGAATTTTACACATTGAACTTCCACATTGCTTTATGATCACTGCAGATCACATATGATGATCACCAAAGTATGTTTCTAAATTACCTGAGACAATTTCCAATGTTGGTATATATATATATATATATATATATATATATATATATATATATATATATATATATATATATATATATATATATATATATATATATATATATATATATATATATATATATATGGTCAATAAGTGTTTGTTATCAGTTGTAGGATTGTGAACTTATTTCCTATAGCCATTGTCTCTGACCATGACATTATAAAGCGATTTCCTTTCCGCTTCAACCAACCAATTTAAAATCTCCATTAAATATGTTATGACTTCTGTGATCGACAATGTGCTGCAATGCTGAAATTAATTTAGGGGCCGTCGACAAATGGATTTCGTCCGGCGATCGCGGACTTGTACCGCGATGGGGGGGGGGGGGGAGGGGGTAGACTTATATCCGTGATTAATGTATAGATTGGGACGAAATCTGAATTAAGAGTTTTTATGTGTACAATGTTGTGAACAATACTCGGATTGAGAAATTTTTCGATACAACATGAGGGCCAAACGGCGTAAGCTGCTTGCTCATGTTTGTATTTTCAACTTTCACTACGAATAAAAACACTTTTCCTTCGTCGATTTTAGTACTATACAGTCTATAATATTATCGTGTACATACTTTAAAAAATAATAATCTACTGGTCCGTGATGGGGGGGGGGGGGGGGGGAGGGGGGGGTCCAAACCATCGCGGTACAAGTCCGCGTTCGCCGGACGAATTCCATTTGTCGACGGCCCCTTATATTGTTACCCTTGTTTGTAATTTGTATAAAATGCTCTGTAAAATTTGCGACTTCAAAGCAAGTATCTAAATTTTATTATCCAAAACAAAACAACTAAGAACTTATGAGAGCATACCTTTGTAAAATCCCAGAAAGAAAGCAAAGAAAACCCTTACAAACCGCCAAATATTATTCAGCACTTTAAACGAACTGCTTTCGAACGAACAAAGCACACCGCATTGAATTTGGGTCATGGCTTTATAGGATACCCTAAAGGTTGAAATGTCGAGAAGGCACTGGGTTTCTTACTCACTGGGACTGTATCTACTTCACCAAATTTAGCTAAAGAGGGAGCGCGTAGCGCGACAATCATTACTCGCCCTTCGGGCTCGCGCTTTAGCTAAATTTGGTGAAGTAGATACAGTCCCAGTGACTGAGAAACCCAGTGCTCTCTCGACATTTCGACCTTTAGGGTATCCTATAAAGCCACGACCATTGAATTTGCAGCGCTATCATAAACTCCATACGTCATGAGTTATATTGTGACAACTTCGGGGCATTGTCGGTAAAATTAAAATACTTTTAAGTGTTAGCGTTTATTTTGTAAGCCCGTGACGTCAAAATACGTCATATTCGTTGACCAAACACAGCCAGTCAGCCAGCCAGTCCCCCAGAATTTTCGCCTACATAGCTTTACGTTGCTATGCAACGTAGACGCAAAAACAATTCTACCAGCCAAAAGAGATCCAGCTGGCACCACGAGGTCATGGCGAACGAGCTTTAAATACGAGATACATCTCCCTATCGACAGTATTTATTTTTTCGGCGCGAAGAAGCGCGATATGCCTAATCAAATTCACTAATAAGCTGTCTACCAACAGAATGTGAACCGAGCAAATAACTAGACGCATTGATGGGAAATAATTGTGGAAGATTTCAATTGTGGAGCGTGACGTACAGAGAGGTCAATAGCACACTCATACATCCAGTTCGAATGGACTTTATTATTTGTGACAATTTCATTTATACAGCATCAAGGGCGTTTACTTTGACTATAACATTATTACTGAAGGATGATATGGGAATGTTCACCTTTCAACCTCTTCATTATCAAACGCTTTCGTGTCAGAGTGTTTCGTTTCTGTCTTCATTATATTTCATCATCATTGTTTGCATTATATTATACTATATTATATTTTTACCCTATATTATATTCTATATTGATATATTCGCGTTCAGCCCAACTAATAATCCCTTTTTAAAACAAACCTTAATTTCATTCTTTTCAAAACAAATCGCAGAACACAAAAACAGGGTGTATCAAAAAACTAAACAAACCTGAATTCGCTCTCTACTTCCTGAACCACTGCAATGTACGAAGTTATTTTTTTTAAAAGACTGTCTGTGTTCTTATCGATCGTGTGGAATAATCAGAAAGAAATAAGAAATTTAAAACTTCAAAATCCGTTGGTTTGTTAAATATGGCCTGCGCATGCACCAAATTTTACTGCTTAAAAGTAATTTTGACTTGACGGGTGTACAGTATGTCGGATGCTGTATTGCTGTTCAAAAGGGAGAAAATGTATCTGTGTGTAAATCGTTAAGAACGTTGCGCAAACTTCCGTATTTTGAGAGAAACAGCTTCGTGCATGCCAAATTTTGCATTTGCCTTATTTGCATAAAGTCCCACAGGACATTAAATTTAAATTAAAGCATTCCGCAAAAAACATTTTAATTTAGAAGCATATACAAATTCCCTGAAATTTTGAACGGCAGTAAAACAAACAAATTTTCTACATACCAATTAAAAATTACTTTTAGGCATTCAAATTTCGTTTGCAACCCATTTATTATCTGTCCGAATATGCGCTACCCCCGGTTTGAGTATTTAAATTTCAGATTTTTCCGTGTATTGTACACTATAATTAAATTATGATTAAAAAACGTCATACTTCAAGCCCCTTCGCGAGGTTGAAAGCGATTTCAAATTTGTTTATTTTTTTATAAACCATGCATGTATATGAGCACGTATCCCACCGCCAAGTAATGCTCTAGCTACGGCCCTCTAAAAAGCTTCCAAAAAATTATCCGTATTTTTACTGTATGATAATATCATGGTCTCCATATATTGTACTGCAGAAAAGCTAAAGCTATATAGACACTAGTTATTTAGTGGCTTCAAAGTTTATTGCAAACACCGAGTCTTTAATACTTTTTCAATAGTCTATTGCTATAAATAGATTGAAACCGTCACTTAACCATGGAACTAATGCTTCTAAAGATCTATTAATTTTTAACTAATCATATCTTGTTACTTCACTATATGATTGTACGTATATGTAATATTATCATCATTCATTTCCTGATGATGACTATAGTTTAGTCGAAACGTGGAAATAAATTTTCAATATGTTATCGATCTTCGGAGTATCTATTGTTTTGTATTTTATCAAAGTTTATTATTATCATAATATTTACTGTCCTTTACCAAACTGTTCCAAGCCATATTTGCGTTGTGGCGTTTGGGGAGGACGAGCAACGATGTACTGGATTAACACAGCTATAATGACCAAAATTATCTTCTCCAGCACCTCCACAATGTTTGGACCCAGTTGACTTAAACTCACAGTTGTCTGTTTTATCGGAGTCGGTGTGGAGTGTATACGAATCTTGATATAACAACATCGTGCAGAACGCGCAATCTTCTCCTCGGATGTTCACATATTCAACACGAGAGCAAACGTGAGGCAACGTCGTGTGTCGATATTTGAAGTTTAAGATATCAATCTGGTGTTCATTTGCCACGAGAAAATCATCATAAATTAGACCATCGGTGTCAAATTTACACGTGATGCGAATCTTCGTGGAATCACTTTGAATTGATTGCATTTTGGATTTCAAAAGACGATATTCATCCCAACGAGGCGAATTTTCGTTCACAGGCCAATCTTCATAATATGGACGATCAAAATTGTCTTTTTTTTGACGTTCGTAGGAGGCAACGAGTGTCCATACCGTTTTGGTGTTTGGGGAAAAGGGCAAAAAATGGGGTATGACGAATACGAAATCGTACTGATTTTGGAGCAAAATATTAGAGTGCTTCTTGCTTTGCATAAATTAACACATAGAAATAACGTTTGGAATAATTTATTTTTGTTAGTATTACGGACAGTAGAGCTATAATTATGTTGTTAGTCTTGTACCAGTTTATGCGGTGAGCAGATGAGCACCTGCTCTTTTAAACGTCTTTTAATTAAAAATTTTCTCTTATTGACTGCTGCTTCCATAGTCTCTTGTGGATCAAAATCATCATCGTTCACGAGCGCATTCTTTGTTTTTATTATTTTCTTATGCACTGGATCTTTCTTCAGTTGTTGTATCCATTGGAGACGCTGCAAATAGATACTTTCCAACTCTTTTTGGAGCTCAAGCAGAATATTAGAGCAAGCTGTTTCCCCAGCTGTTTGCTCATCCAGACCACTTTGAGTCATTGAGCAGCACTGTATTTTTATGAGCATGTGAGCATGTGCTCATGAGTAGTTATGAGCTCCTGCTCGTCTGCTCATCGCGTAAAATTGTATGAGACTACTGTCCGTGATACTTACAAAAATAAATTATTCCAAACGTTAATCCATGTGTTAATTTATGCAAAGCAAGAAGCACTCTAATATTTTGCTCTAAAATCAGTACGATTTCGTATTCGTCATACCCCATTTTTCGCCCTTTTGCATGAAAAATCATAGTTTCAACGTTCACTATATTGCTACAGAAGTAAAACTTATTAAATGAAGACAATCTACATTAAAATTTGACATTGCGTGAGTGCTCAGGTTACTGGTCATTGTATGTATATGCTGTATAATTTGCTGAATGCAATTGTCATTGAACTCTTCATTGTACATATACAATTGATACACGTTTGTCTCAAAGTTCATTCGTAAAGTACACAGGTGATTATTTTAAAGTAAAACTAGAAGCCATAGAAGTTGTAGACTTTTAGCAAGGTCAGTAATCTTTCTGCTTTCACAAAACTGAGGTTTGATATGTCTCGTTCATATTAGCCACACTGCAGTCTGCAATATTGAAAGATTTTAATGATAATCATAGTCGTCTATCAAAGTATATATTTGTATGTTATACTGGCTAATGATGTACGATGGAAAAAATCTTGGCGTCAATGGCTTCAATTTTCCCACTAACAGAAAGCTGATACACAAACACCTAATATATAATCAGTCTCAGTAGGTTATTTAAAACTAGAACTTACAGAAGTTTCAAGAAGGTCGGTAATCTGCATTCGTAAAGTTGAGGTTTGAAATTATTTTATCGATCGTGCGTGTTTTATGTTTTATTCAGATTAATCACACTACTGTTTACAGTAAACATGCACGCTATAGACGCCAGGGGGGACTAAATCATGATTCATGTGGATGGATATATTGGTAATGTTGCTGCAAGAACGTTTTAAATTTAGAATGCTGGTTGTTGACAGTATAACTATGATGAGATATCTATGCCACCATGGCATCACATACCAATACGTTTTCCACCTCATGATCAACGCGTATACGTGACGGTTGTGGGCCATCTTTCTCCATATTTCTCAACGACATTCATGAATTGTTCCAATGAAAACAGTTTGTAAAAGGCTCTTTGACTTGTTGATGCTTTCAAGAACATGATTCATCGTAAAAACCGTCAATGCACCCAAGAGCCCAACGCATAAGAGAGTGGTGGCCATCCAAAATGCCATAAGGAATTTGGCCAGGGTACAGAATACTGTCTTTACTGTCAATTGAAGTTGAAGTTTCATTGAAATGAAGTTGAATTTTCATTGAAATGAAGTTGAATTTTCATTGAAATGAAGTTGAAGTTTCATTGAATTGAAGTTGAATTTTCATTGAATTGAAGTTGAATTTTCATTGAATTGGAGTTGAATTTTCTTCGCATTGAAGTTGAATTTTCATTGAAATTGAATTTTGATGAAATGATGTTGAATTTTTTATTGAATTGATGTTAAATGTGTTTATTGAATATTGCTACAATCGGCTTGCCACACCCAAGCTTTCAAACAGTGAACAAGGAATAATGATAAGGTGTAATGGCAGGGTGGGAAAATCTGATTATCAAATCGTTGGAAGCGAGAGGAAATGACACTACTATATATGGCACAAAGGTGTCCCCAATTTCCATACATGGCACAAACGCGTATTCCCAGAATATTTTTCATTTTCTTTTTACATTCCAAAATCAGTCTTCGGTTACGTCATAACATTCCTCCAGCTAGCAACGAAACATTTTGCTCACATGGTACAGATCTAGAAATTACACAGCTGATTGGCTCAAGGATCAGATATTTCAACCCTCTCATTATTCATGACTGTCACCTACCTTGTTATTATTCCTTTGAAAACTTGCGCGTCGTTTGAAAACTTGGGTTCTAATGTAAATAACAATGTCGGTTTCAAAAGTAGTTATTTACAAAATTGACGCTAAAAATTTTCATATTTTTGGAAAAAAGGCAATTTGAGGGATGTATTTTTTTAAGTACGTACAAGCAAGATATTGATCTAAATAAACACCACAATACAGTACGACTCACGATATTACTTGTATGAGATATTTATGCCGTACGTATTCAAAATGAGCATTGCTATTCATTAAAACTTACGAACATCAAAACAAAGTTGTGAGAAGATCTTTACGATGTTGATATTTGATGTTAGTCACATGACTGAAAAAATATGGCGTTGTTCCATATTTGAGGTGGACCACGCTATTAGTTTTAAAAATATGATAACAAGACAGGACGTGGTTTTTAACCTAATTGGAAGTGGAAACGACATTATTTAACCAAAAACAGCAATTAGGTAACAACAAGAGAATGTTTTAGTTAGAAAATAAACGAACTTGGTGTCATAGTTGAAGGATTTTCAAAGATTACGTGGAACGGTGGAAAAGAGGGATTCTGGATTTCTAAAATGGAGAAGAGTGGGAGGTATTAGGCGTTTGAAGGAGAACTGTTCGTAAATTATCATGATCAACGTCGATCAACATTTTGAGAAAGTTTGCTTTGCCATATACCTTCAAAACTAGCAGTGATGGATTCCTGGTAAGCAATAATAATTCTAAAAGTACCTCCACTGGTTTAGTGGAATAAACGTTTGGAACTGGATTGAGACAAAAAAATGCTGGAGAGCACAACAAGTCGAGACAGACAAGACAGACAAGTCGAAATCAACATCATAATGCCTTAATGCTGGGAAAAGGAACTTCTGATGAAAGGCTTTAGGTAACTGCCAAAGAAGTGGTAGAAAGATCATTTAGATCCGTATTACTAGCAACCAACATGTCTTCATGTGTGCCTAAATGTGCAAAAGAGACCTCTGATCCCTATTTCCACTGTTTCCAGCAGAACTCATTTACTTTACCACTTTTTTCTTGACTCCTTAGCCTCGCCTGTCACATACCATCATTGAATATCAATAATCTAACCCATACATGCATTTTCCAAGCTTTATCATGCTGATTTCGTCTGCACGTCAAAAGGACAAACTTCCATTGTGCTCTCAAGCATTTTTTGCCTCAATCCAGTTCCAAACGTTTATTCCACGACACCAGTGGAGGTACTTTTAGAATTATTATTGCTTACCAAGAATCCATCATTGCTAGTTTTGAAGATATATGGCAAAGCAAACTTTCTCAAAATGTTGATAGACGTTGATCATGATAATTTACGAACAGTTCTCCTTCAAACGCCTAATACCCCCCACTCTTATCCATTTTAGAAATCCAGAATCCCTCTTTTCCACCGTTCCACGTAATCTTTGAAAAATCCTTCAACTATGACACCAAGTTCGTTTATTTTCTAGCTAAAACATTCTCTTGTTGTTACCTATGCTGTTTTTTAGTTAAAGAATGCCGTTTCCACTTCCAATTAAGTTAAAAACGACTTCCTGTCGTGTTCTCATATTTTTAAAACTAATAGCGTGGTCCGCCTCAAATATGGAACCGCGCCATATATTTTCAGTCATGTGACTAACATCAAATATCAACATCGTAAAGATCTTCTCACAACTTTGTTTTGATGTTCGTAAGTTTTAATGAATAGCAATGCTCATTTTGAATACGTACGGCATAAATATCTCATACAAGTAATATCGTGGGTCGCAGTGTAGATGAACCAAATTGGTCCTAACGCCTGTGGGCCTACTATATCTATGATGAACATGGCCTAAAAGGACGTAAAGTTCGTCAGAGATCCAAGATTTTTTTACTTCAACTGCTTGACTGAAGAAGGATCGGATAGGCGTGCTTTCTCCAGATATGGTAAAGCTCATTAATTCCTTCCCCATGATACTGAGGCACTGATATTTGGACGAGGAAATTAAAAAAAATACATAAACAAAAATATTCTATGGGAAAATTCAACTGTTGTGTACAATATGTAAGAAAGGGCACGCAGAACCCAACTGTCAACTATTTTTTCATGGTCTAAGCCTTTTAAAAGGACGTCATGACATTATTAAATATTGCCAACGACGTCTAAAACAATCGATGAGAATTCTTCGACCGCAGTGCCAAAGGAACAAGCTGTTTTGTGTCCAGATAACACAATATTTTCTGAACTCAATCACTGTGTAACTAGCAAAATATTGACCTCGATAAGAAGGAAAACGAGGACGAGAATAAACAGGTTAGCACAAAATTTCAAACCGAACAATTTGACCGTTGAAAGATTAAAGGAAAAGTAAACCTGTTACAAAGTTAACTAGACAAATTCAAATATCAACTTGAACATGAACCTAAATTTAATATTGATGATTATAAAGACTGTGATGCTGACATATCATTCTTTACGAGATTTGCAAATTAGTCTTTAATGGTTATGTGTTTTGACATGTCAAAGGAAAAAGCGGCCAACCTCAGTTATGGCGGTCGCAAAAGATTAAACATTGATGAGAATAAGTGTGTTACTAAACGAAAGCTATCACTGTGAAAAAATATACTTTAGTTCTCTCACGACTGAAGCTTGGACGTCTTGAAAGGGATATTCCAGGAAGGTTTAGGGCGTCTGTGTCAACAGTTTTAGACATTTTCAGAACATGGATATTTATGGTCAACGAAGCTATTGAATTACAGTTGAATTGCTGAATTACAGCTATTCTATATGACCAAGCAAAGAAGAACTCAAATTTTATATGCCCTCTCCCGTATTTAAAGAACTATATAGGTCCATATCTAGTTCCAATCATAGACTGTACAGACTACAGAGATTAGAATGGAATCCACATCTAGTCTTGACAATCCGTCTTTGTGTTATTCAAGTTATACAGCACACACAGCATTGAAAGCACTTGTTAGGATAACTCCAAATGGCGTTGTATCATTTGCTAGGGAACTGTATATGGATCAAAAAGTGATCCAGACATTGTTGAGAAGTCAGGATTTTAGAATCACATACAAAAAGAGACCCAATAATGGCAGACAAGGGGTTTTTAATCCAGAATCAGTTGGCTGCTCATGTTGCCAGTTTAGTTATGCCTAATTTCTTAAGTGACGAGCGTCAATTTGCAAAGAAAGAAGCTGAACACAACAAGAAAGAGGCCAGTTTGCGTATACATGTTGAACGTTACATGGAGCACTTGAAAACTAGCACTATTTTACTATATAGTATTGCTTCTGATGCATAGATTTCCATTACATGTATGTCAAACTTTGGCCTCCAATGGCTACATTGAAGGGAATAATTAAGAACTAAAAAACGAGTCGCGTGCCTTTGTGGTGTAATAATGCATGCTTGGGGAATGTTGAGAGAATACGAGAGAAGCTTGTACAACACGTGGCGTAGCCGAGTGTTTTACAGGCTTCTCGGGTATTCTTCAAACATTCCTACGAGGGCATTATTAGACCATAAAGACACGAGACGAGCTTTTTTAATTCTTTTAAAATATAAGAAGAAATTACAGGGCAACAACAAAATTTATTTACTAGATCAATAATGAAACTCTTTTTACATGTTATTTTTTTATTTGAGTTCTTGGTCAATTTGGCTAAGTCTCTTTTTGCCGCCTATATATGACCATGAATTCTGGTTTCTTATTGTTCAAAGTTAATTTGTTGGCCGACATCGAAGTCGAAACATTTATTAAATCTGTGTTAAGATTCTCTAATATGACGTTGATATCACTTTTAGATGTTGCAATTTGGGTGTGATCGACAAACATATCTGGTCTTGTGTGTCTTAAACATTTTAAAAAATCATTAGTATAGATCAAAAACAATAATGGACCTAATCCCGAGCCTTGTGGTATTCCGGTCGCTGAAAGGTGACCATTGACTTGGCAATATTGGATTCGCTCTGCTAAATACGAATTCATCCAAAAGAGCACCATGTCTTTTGTGCCATAAATTTTTTTCATTTTTAAGCAAAATGTCGTGGTCAACAGTATCAAACGCTTTTTTAAATCTAAGAATACAACTCCGTTTAGCTGTCCTACATCCATGTTTTGATACCATCTATCATAGTGATATCAAATACAGCAGTGGTTTGAAGTTATAAGGTAGTCATATAATTGGTTATGTATCAGTTACTCCATAATCTTCGCTACAATTGTAATAACAGATATCGGCCTGTAATTTTCCATATCGTGTTTAGCTCTTTTTTAATTTGTATATTGGAGCTACCCTGGCGACTTTCCAGTCAGATGGAAATATGCCAGTTGAGATTGATTGATTAAAAATCAATACAATTCGTGGAACAATTACTGGAGCTGCAATTTTAAAAATTTTTACCAAAATTCCGTCGATTCCGGATGCTTTTGTAGCAACCAATCCTTGAAGTACACTTAGCACTTCTGCTTCTTTAATTTCTCTGAAATAGGTAAACTGATTTATTGGATTTTGAAAGTCGTTAAGGTAACTTTCAGGAGATACATTTAATTGAGGTATATTATTTGAAAGCCTATCCCCCATTTCTACAAAATGTTTATAAAATGCATTTGTGATGTTTATTGGGTCGGGCCAATCAATTCTTACTCCTAGAATTGTATTCTTATTTTTAGATTTGGTTATTATTAAAATCACCTTGGTTATTATGTAATTTGTTTTGAAAATGAATGCGGATCGTATCTTTCACTAGTTTATTTTAAAGACTTCTTGCATGTCGGGAAGAGGACCAGTCGGTCATAGAATTAACTGCTTTGCGTTTTAAGTAATTTTTTTTCACACTTTTTTAAAGTAGATCATTTGTTAACTACGGTGTTTGTTTACTGGATACTTTACGACTTGTAGCGGAACATGCATATTTACAAATAGGATAATATTAAATAGGATCAATACGAGCGAGACGATAACGATGCTAGATTACACATAAAGTCTTTTTTATTAAAATTTTTGAATACTAGGTATTCAATAAACCTGGTTTGTAGCCCTGGTTTGTACATAATAATCTTCTGACTTTGCCGTGACTTTTGCGTCACGGCACGACAACCACCGCTTCAAAAACGCAACATTACATTGTTCCACTGGTTCTTGAAGTTTTGCACCTGGTATGTCCTCTTCTACATGTGTAAAATCATCGGATTTTGACTCTAACAAGGCCATATTTGTTTACATATTTGATATAACTACACAGTAATTAAAAATTTTTAACATATATTTTGTATATTATTCTGTAACTTTTTCCCGCGTTGAAAACTCAACCCATACTTCTATAGGGAACGAATTCGGCACCAGTCGTCTTTGCACTTCGGATAGGGGGATGGTTTGCTGAAACTAATTGACCATAACGAGAAGATGACCAGAATGCCAGACCATGATGACCATTTTACCAGAATGCATTGTGGGCATCAAACTTAAACGACGAAAAACTATGAAAAAAAACACCTTAGGACATAAATGCTTTTGACGCATTACGTTTTTGAAATCAAACTTATTTTTTCAAACTTAATCTATCGGAATTCTGATCGCTTGCAATGCAAAAATATCAAAACAATAGCCTGCGTGGCAGATGATTTTTTAAGGAAGTTTTCTCTATGTTTCCTCAAAAACCGCCTGCTACGCAGGTTATTCAAACAGGTGTGTAATTTTAATCGCACCGCTTTAAACTCACGCGATAGGTAAAGTGATGTGGTAGTACTATGGGGAGATATTTTGGACTTCGCTGATCACTCGGCATTCGTCGTAAATCTCATTTTCGGCAAAAGATGCTTACCAAGGGTTTTCCCCATTTAATTGTAGTTCAGCTACAACAGATCTGAAATAGACCAGTGATAGTTTGTTTGATCGATTGAATAATCAACTAATTTACTGATTGACATAATATATACGTTCTTCATCACAGAAATTTGATAACAGTGTAAACTTCTACAAACTCCGTCTATAGTTCTGGAACCAATTTTTCATACAACATTGTATACCATATAACAACTACCAACCAAATTATGCCCATGCCCATGCAGTAGTAGATCAAAATCATCTTGGTGAACACAAAACTGATAAAAACACGACTTACAACAATGGCGCAATGCACAGTTGCATAGGATATACCTTGCACAAAAGTTGCATTACCAGGATCGGTGATTTTCGAAAGAAGTGAGTTTCCGAACGGATATAAAAAATATGGCATACCGAAACAAATGTAGAGGAGCAAAATATAGTACTGAACAGTGGTCACTTGATCCCAAGAAAAAGCCAAAAACGTGAGAAATGCGATGGCAATAATTTGCATGAAAAACGAGACCGCAAATATCTTACGTTCCTCGAAATATTCGGAAGCAATGTAAAGGCAGATGAACACTAGAATTGTAAATATTGTGCAGTTTAAAAAAAGCAACTTGGTGTAAATGAGTTGTAGATGAAAATGATCCAATGCTAATAATGGCACATAGAATGTTGCTGTGCTTGAAAACGACTCGCTGGATAATATTAGCAAAAGCAGGAAAACAATTCTGGTATCCGCAATAATGTTTCTCGGCTTCAGTTTAGAGCAATCCTTAGCCAGACGTTCTGCTGGCTTGCGACTCTTACTCGATTCTATTTCGTCTTCATCATCAGTCGAAGTTGTATTTGCTTCTATAGAAGCGCCAGGCTTCATCCAAATGTTTTTGGGTAGGAGCAACGAAAATATAAGAAAAAGGAGCCATATTATCGATAGCACTATTCCAGGTGAATTGCCTTCATCTACTTTCCAACCTAGAATACTGGCCTTAAATGTAACGAAAGCCCCAATTCCTGGACCGAATGCTGAACCAAGACAATATACTGCCTCAATTATAATAAAGTTACTCCCACGACTTTTTTCGTCTGTCTGTAATGCAATTTGTCCCAGAAGTACTGCGACACCAATATCACTTAATCCACTAAGAAAACGTCCGAGAAGCGGGAAATAGGCACTTAGGTTGACACTGTACATAATGTATGCAACGACTTTTACTATGCAGGAACAAATGAAGAAAAACCTTGGTTTGCCAACACGATCCGTTATGAATCCACCAAAAGGGGAAGCAATGATAGCGCCAAAGTTGTAAGCCGACACTACTAGAGCAAGAAAAAACGTGGTTTGGTCCAGGGATTTAATATAATGCCATGCAGTGGGCACGATGGAGTACGTCTCAAAACCAGCCAGGAAGAAACGAAGCAGAGTAAGTTTCCTAATCCCATCAAGTTTGATCATCGTCTTTGAAATGCTCGCTTAGCTATAATGAAAGATATTTAACAGAAGTTAAAATGTTTTGTATAACATTGAACAGGATCACGCCTGCCCAATATTTCAAGATGAAGAGCACGAATAAAATAATATTCCACAGTTTCTTATTGACCTTTCGCCATTTTTGTCAGAGTTTTACAAGCTTTACAGTCGATTACAGCCAAATTTTCACGGTAATATTTCGCAAGCTGGTTAAATATAATAATCAATATGGCGGATGGGCGTGCCCTAGATACAGCTCTGCCATTTGTCGTCAAAATAGCCCTCCTAATTCTTATCTGTATGAAATGATTCGTTTTCAAGAAATGAAATGCTTTAGTCATGACGGCGAACGAATTAAATGGCTAGACACTTTTGAATGTTAAATATTTGACTAATAATGTCGTTGGACAATTAGGCGAACTAGGAATCAGTTTAAAAGAATTATTTATCAGCAGGTTTTCAACGAAGGAAAGCAAAGTGGTGAACAGTGCAAGTCATGAACGTGTCTCTTCGATTGTAGACAATACTTTAAATATTGGCCAGATTATAGACAATACTTTAAATATTGACCACATGGATCACCTGATCATTGCTATTTGCTAGAACAAGAAAACCACTATGCTGAGGTCAAAAAGCTTTGATGAACAGTATTGCATTTCTGAAAAATTGACATACAGAAGAGCAGAAGACAATAAGAAAATAAGTCGGTTCATTTGAGCGCTAGGGTGTGTTATAGTGTTACGAGGCCTTCTGGGGATCAACTCAGCTTTTGCGCGAGGGCCTCGAAACCAAGCGAGATCTTCTAATCAGTGAATGCTCAAATGAGTGATTACAATTTACTTTTAAGTCTTTATTTCAAATAATTAACAATACAATGAGTTGGTACAGGAAAGTAGGAGTTCCATACAAGCCCTATCCAAGACTGATCACTAGGCACTAATACAGGTGGATTTATTTAATTTGAATGACGTAGGAGATTGTGAAATGTACATTAATTGTGACCTTCGATGGGAAAAGGTACGTTAACGATATTTCGTTAAAACCAGCAAAAAAAAACGATGACGAACGGATTGCAAACGCTTTGCAAAATTGCCAAACGGGTACGCCGAACGTTTTGACGATTTGGGTGGAGTTTTGCGAACGCTTTAAAACAAAATTTCAAACGCTCCAAATAACGATCTTATGAACGGTAATTTTCTAACGAATCAACATCGTTGAACGTTAGCGCAATGATTAAAATGCTATCGCAAAGCCAAAGGCGTCTTAAGCGAGTTGTAAATCTTTTCACTTATATATATTATAATGTTATGGCCACGTCTACGACCTATATTTATGTGTACTAAATAATTGCTAGGTATATGATTGGTAATCATTTATTTTAATGCATGTGTATATATGCTACAGTGTGAGGTTTGTTTTATACGTCGCACCTCAGCCGCGTCGAACGCAATTCGAGCAATAGATAATGAAGTGAGTCATCTCATTATCCATTGTTTGAATTGCATTCGGCGCGACTGCAATGCGACGTATAAAACAGGCATAGAATAAGAATACATAGAAGGGCCACTCGCGTCGGAGCCTTTGAAGTTTTTGAAGCCGCGCATGTCGCATTACGCACGTTATTAGCATTTTCACAGCCAGTCAATTGCATTTTCTGGCCAATAGGAATGCTGAACTGGCTGGTGGCAGCCAGTAAACTGCATAAACATAGGGTGACATGTTGCACTGCTGAGTGGCCCTTCTATTCATTTCTTATTCTATGAAACAGGTTTGAGCATAAAAAATATCAGGACATTGATACGCGTTCACTATATGTGTACAAGATCTGTATTTTTGTCAATTTGAAGTAGTTCAAATTAAGCAGTCGAATTAATACGAAAGGTTGCGGCTAATTTGAGTTTTAAGGACTCACTTTTTATAACGTACATCTTCTGTGTTACAAATATAATTGTATACATCAGACCTTTACTAGATAGATAGACAACATAGTTATTATTCGAAAAGTATATTAGTCACAACAAACGTGTGAGATTTTGCAGAAAATATGTCTCACTTGACAAATATTTCATGATAGGAAATTGGATTAAGTAAGAAGAATATTTGGAAATTTTACAGGAGACTGTTTGATTTAAGTTGGAGTACGCAAGGCTGAGATCGCAGACTCGCAGTTAAAGCTGCTATATTTGAATATAGTTAATTAAAGCCATAGCAATGGCACGTCAAAACTGTAAGCAGATTTCTTATTATATCTGTACACTTCGTATATCAGTCGACAGACCATGATTTTGCGCACGTTTTGTGTAACAGACCAACATGCCGTAAAACACAGGTACGCCGTCCGGAAAACATGCTTGATGATAAGTAAATTATGGTCACTAAAGCCACTTATTTATTAAATAAACGAATGGAGTTATGCTTTCTTGGCTGTTACCCTACTGATTGTACAAGAAAGAATTGCATTGTCTATTCCTAGGAAATGCATTAATAATGCCAGTGACAGGAATGATGAAATCGAAAAACTCCAACAAAAAATAAAAAGCTATTAGATGCGGGACTTCTAGTATGAATCATTTGACTTAACCAAGATAATTGTTAATAAGGCAAGAGCTAGTATCAAGGAATCCATTACTGTATAGTACAGGCACATAATAAGCTCTATTCCAGCTTCAAAGTGATTATTGAATAAAATATAAGTAAGTCATCAGGCATTCTGTCAAATTTAGGCCGAATTGTTGAAATGCACTTCAGGGATGATGCATCAATTAGCCATTGACCAGTAAAATATCATGCAAGTAGCTACAAAATAAACATGATAAAGCTTACGCAAAATGCGCAATGAGCCCCGCATGTTTCTTGCAGTTTAGCACAGATAATGAACAATTATGGCAAGCATATGACACGCATTCTTTTAATGTCAATGATGCGCAGTCAGGATTTATACATGACCTAAACCATCTGTATATCCGAGCAAGGACAATTCGTCGTGTAGTTATAGGGCCTGGCTGAGTCATTTAGGAAGTGGGTGATCCGAAGGTTTTGTGTGCTGTATAGATATATTTTTCTCTTAAATGAGTACATTTATATACAAATTGGTAGATAGATACGAACCCTTTTTATGATACAACGTAATAAATAATATCTGGACTGTTTGGTTCTAACTTACGAAAACATTTTAATTACCTTACGATGTCTTCATACTTGTGATGACGTCCGTAAATTCTGTAACTAAACAGTTCTTTTGTTGGCCATAACCCCATGGATCTTCCATGGACCTCATATAAAAATCTAGCTATAGCGAATTGTGTAATGAAACAATGCGAAATTTTTGCATAGCATACGCTAACAGGTTTTTCATAGTGCAAGTTTAACATCTTAGGCGAGAGGTTACAAGGGTCACAGGCCTACATTATGCATTGTGCTTGATTAAATTTAAGAACCCTACTGCAAATAATTTACCTTAACAAATATATGGTTTTTATATGAGTCCCCAGTCCTGTTCATATTTATTCCATGTGACTTAAAAAGCATTATATTAGTGTCAATATACCAAGACTTTTTTTTATGCCGCTAGCTAAACTATGCACTGATACTAATTTGCTATATATTTGATATGTGATATTATGCTGACGTACATAACTTAAATTAACTCGTTGACAGTCGGATGATATAATGTCACTGAAAGCTCAGGGACAGGGTGTAAATTCAATGCAAATAGCAGAGACGTTAGATGGAAGATAACCAGGCAGGCAATGACCTAGTAAGACAGGCTGCGAGCACACTAGCAGTGAACGTACGCTGACACTGTATGCATATCAAATTAATCAGTGGCGAAGCCAGCCCGACATTTGGTCGTGCAAATGCAAATTTTTCAGTATTTACAGACCATATAAAGATCAATTTCTAAAGAAATGAATAATGATAATGATTTAAGTTGCATAGCATGACCAGGCAGGCTTCGCTACTGAAATTAATAAAAATCAGCCTAGCCTTTCTGCCTGTTTGCAAGCTTTGTACAGTACATGTCTATATGCACGTGCGTGTAAAAAAAACTCTTTCTGCATTGAAGTGTGATTGTAATATTAGCTTTGTTACTGAAATATTAAAGCTAACGTTGTGGGGCTATCTATATTCAGAGTGTATACTTAGCTTTGCATCTTTGATGCTTTATCGGATAAAACAAATGTCCACTCCTTCATTTTAAGATCAATTTTTAGCCTGATCTTTTGTCTGTTTAACTTGTTTATTTTCGGCAAATAACAACTTCAGCAAATTCAGAAACTTCCCAGAAGCGGTCATTTTGAGATACCTCAAAATTCAGTGTACAGACTGTTCAGCCACCGGATTTACTGAACTTTCTAACCAGCAGACACATTCCAGGATTAAGTGGCAACAAAAAAGACTCTGGACCAACCAACTAGTAGCAAAACATTAGAACAGTTATGAACATATTCAGGTGATTAACAAAGTGATCTAATAGGTTTATTAATGTTTTTAATCATTAAGAGAGATTTACAGCCCTACCAAATTCAATATATGCAATAAATATAATTTTCCAACCCAATTTAC
Organism: Muricea muricata; assembly: GCA_963855995.1. NCBI lineage: Eukaryota > Metazoa > Cnidaria > Anthozoa > Malacalcyonacea > Plexauridae > Muricea > Muricea muricata. The sequence continues at coordinate 16,281,526 of OY979716.1, forward strand.
TAAAAGCTAATTTTTTTGCGGACTCGATTGTTAGAAGGCTTGATGGTAGGATCGGGTTTTAAATGATATATAGCTTGCCAATTGACTGTGTTTTTCGGGGACCTGGGATTGTGTACTTTCTATAAAGTTCAGAGCGTTTAAGATATTACAATATTTACAAAAGCTTTATATGAAGAGAAAGTATTGTAAAGTTTAAAGAAAAAGTTTAACTGATCAAGAAATCATAGTGATTCGATCGTTCGTTACCAAGAGCTATATCAAAATGTTCTGATATTACATTGCATGTAAGCCGATCAAAATTGGCCCGCTGAGATTGTGTTATATCCGTCTGACTTTATTCTGACTTGTACCGCATTGAATTAAGTGGTTGACGCAGCCTTCTAGTTTGACCAGGATCGTATAACTAGCGCTTGTGAGTGGCTACATGTTCATGTATTCGTGTTCTAGCTGCTCGACCAGACCTATTAATTTCTTTTGAAGTTAGTCGGCTTAAAGCGATAATAAGAACTTAGTTGGGCAGAACACGAATAATTTAGGTCATTATTGTACAGTACAATTCCCTCCCAATTAAAACGCTATTTATACGGCTCTGCCTTTTACATTGTATATAGATTGGCTTGTATTACACCACGAAATATTAAAAAGCATACCACGAAGTATTAAAAAACAAGATGAGAATAACAGAATTTAAATGATACATTTAACGATACAGAAACAGTATTTTGCCAGCTCTGCGTGCACTCTAAAAGGTGAAAATTCAAAGCATTTTGCATATTTCCAGCAAAATAAGTTGATTAACATCTTGGCTCTCATTTTCAAGCACCTGTCATACAGATGTTATTTTTATCAAGAGTTAAAATTACGCACAATTTGAAGTCTAAACCGCAAGTAGCTTAGGTAGTTCAACAAATTTATGGGCAATAATCATAACATAACGTTAAATCATCTAACCATCTAACCATCTACAAGCTACATCACGGTGTACATAAAGGCGCTTGCTGTGAACGTTATGTGCAATGGATCTAAACGTTTATCACCTAACGTTTAACGATTTGATAAACGCTTTAGTAAGATTTCTATAACGATCTTTTTTGACAATTTCAACGGTTTGTTATGAACGTTTAACGAATTGAAAATTCGGTGAACGAAATGCTAAATCATGTCAACGGTAACGAACGGATACCCAACGATATTTCGAAGCGTTTGGCAAAATCGTTAACGTACGTTTTCCCATGGAAGGTCACATTATTAATCTAAATATAAGACATTTGGACGCCTGTTCACTTCCGTTAGCTGTACAAACATTTAACATTCACATGAATTTGAGTGACACAATGAATATTAAAACAGAAATAAATACATGTTTCATAACAATAGTATGTAGTAATGTACATCATGCTTGGCAACAACACAATTGAGTTATATGAATGGATTTGAGCCATCCAACATGAAACTGCCAAAATTTATGCTGTTCATAAAAAAATTACTAGCTACATATAATCTTCAAGAAATATGCTATACAGATATGTAAACGACATATGTATTTATTAGGTAATCTAAGGAATGTTGCATACCAACAGTATATACAGCTTGTGTACGACTTTCTTGGCAAAAGAAGAAGAATGCGTTTACTTGCACGTGATTATGATGCAATACGGGGTAAATTTGAAGGGAATGAATTTGAAGGTTATGATGATAAATCGTTTCAAATCTTGTTGATTTATTTCACATCATATTGAATGGTTTCCAAACTTGTTGGGTCATTTCAAATGTTATTAAATGATTTTCCATCTTGTTGAATAAATTTAAATCACATTAAATCATTTCATAACGGGCTGAGTGGTTTCACAACGTATTCAATCATTCCATATTTAGATGAATAGTTTCACGACAAGACGCGCCGAGACCGCACAAATTGCCGAGATCACACAAATACGTCATTTCAAATCACGGCGAATTACTTTAAAACAGATTGAATCATTTCACATCACGTTGAATCATTCCACATTTGGTTCAATGATTTCTGCTTTAGTGCAATGACTTCATTTTTAACTGGATGATTTCAAATTGTGTTGAAATTCGGAAACGTATTAAGTAATTCGGAAACGTATTAAGTAATTTGACACGATCGTTATGAATCAGCACAGCACACATTGAACTAATTTACAACTAAGTGAAACATTTTAAATCTAGGTGAATCAATTCTTATTTTGTCCAGTTACATAATAGCATAACGTTGGACCATTCCTAAACGCAATGAATCAATCGCGTTTATGTCAATTCATTTCGCATGCATATCATTTTTGGTGGTAACGGCTGCCCAATGAGCGAGACAGATCGGACGCAATTTTGACAGCGCGATGCGAATTTTTGATTTTCAACGTCCTTTAACTTTAATCCATTCCTTTTCTATTTTCCTCAAATCTTCGGAAGGACTTCAGCAATTTAAGCTATACTTGGTGCACATATGGAACCAAATTTCTTTCCGTTGATGGTTTTATTTGCTTTTAAAAATCGAAAAATCGCGTCGCGTTGGCCAATCACGTCCGGTCTGTGTGAGCCTTTAAACCTAAGCGATCTAGAAACAAAAATATAATATAGTTCAATGCAACTTTCAATATTGCCACTAACATTGGGCATAAATTCCTTCAAACCTTAGATGATTGCTTCCCTCCTAGTCACTCCCTGCACAAAATCTTTAATAGGAACACGTTGAAACTGAGTTACAGCTGTATGCCGAACGTCCACTGGATCATCTCTGGCCACAACAAGACAATACGCGACACAGTACTCCAGACAAACACATCTGCTGATAAAAGATTAACGTGTGTAATAGACCTTTTGCGTAATAACATCTGGCCGCAAAGCATGACGGTAGGAGGCTGTATGTTGCTTCCGAATGAAATGGCCGACGAACAGGCGTGCAATTTTGTTTGGAAGAAGAAATATCGGCTTTTTGCAAACAATTTGAACTGATCGGTAGTATTTTTGTATGGAATATTAAGAAGGAGCTTATGGCTAAGTATAACAAAAATATTAGAAAGATTTGTGCATTGACAGCGAAGAAAATGCCTCGCGAAGCGGTCGTGTTGTGGACGTTCTTTGGAAGAATTTGCTTGCAAAAAACCGACTGCTTGAAGTTAGAAAGGTGAGTTAGCTTGTTCAGCCGCGATCGGTCGATTTTTTTTTAAAAACAAGTATCTCTGGTATATTTCCCAGCAGGAAATAGGCTTTACTTACTTTTACCCACGTTAAAATGTGATTTTAGGCTCTGTGAAATCGACAAATGTTGTCACGGTTTTGTTCGGGTTTAACATTACACATCCTGAGGTTTTGTTTGGCGGGAAAATATTTGAATTTTAATAAGTTCACAAAGTTTATAACACTTTGTTGATAAAAGTGATTTTCTTGGTTTACTGCTGTTGTTCATCCTCTGCCTCAGATGTGTTTTGGTTTCTCTCCTCCATTATAAACTATTTAATCTATCGTAAGTCTATTTAAAGTAATTTTTAGAATTTTAGAATAGTAAATATAGTTAAATTTAGCTTTTGAAATTTTTAAAATTGACTTGGTCGTATTAAACCATAGGTAAAATTATAAAATTTTAGGTGGTAGGAATATTAATTTTAATAACAGTTGTAGTGCTGTAAATTACAAAACATGGAGGAGGGTGCCAGTAATTCACTTAGAGCAGACAGTGAAATCCCAAATGAGCAAAGATGGACAAGGAGCCTTAATGACCTTCCAGCATTTACATATGAGATGTTAGCAAAACATTTAAGCATGGAAAATTCAGGTGCTGGCTCTCAGAAACACAAAAAGTTAGGCTACCAAATGTTTAAAGATAAATATGTTGGGAAAGTCGAGGTTAAAGCAAATGTTGGCAAGGATAACATGTCATGCTTCTTGGTTAAAGGATGTATAAATGCTGCTATGAAAAGTAACACATACACCGTATATGTTCATTTAAATCAAGCAAATGGGGAGGTTGTGTACAGCAATTGCACATGTGCAGCTGGCAAAGGGGGAAGATGTAAGCACATTGTGGCTCTACTATTTCAAATAATTGAGTACAAACAATTAGACATGACTGAGATACCTGATCAGCTCACATGCACTCAACTTCTGCAACAATGGCATGTACCAAGAAAAGATGAGTCAGACGAGCCTGTTTTGTATGAAAACATTGCATTCAAAAAAGCAGTTTACGAAAAAGATGTCCAGGGTAAAAAACGAAAGAACAGTTTCTGTGAAATAGAATACGACCCTTGTCCTGAATTTGCAAAGACTATTGAACAAAACGACATTAAAAAATTAGCAAATTCATTAAACAGCTTTGACCCTAACAGTTACTTGGGAAGGTTATTAGAATCAAATGAATGTCAACCTTGTCACTTTGATAGTCTGCATGAAGATCTACCATCAAAAAAGATGCACACTGAATCAATACAACTTAATACAAATGACAGCAGTGTCCGGGATAAAATTTTACAGAATTTGCAACATACATTGGATGAACAACCACTTGACTCTGCAACAAGCCAATTAAATTGCTCTGTTAAGATAACATTAGCAGAAGTATTAGAAATTGAGAAAAACACTAGGGAGCAATCTTCTAGTGATCAGTGGTTTATTGAACGCCCAAAAAACGACTCACTTCTTCAAATTTTGGAGCGATAATTAAAAGAAGAAAAACCATTCATCCAAAGTCTTTACTGGCCAGAACAAAAAGTAATTCAAGGTATTCAAGTTGTCCAAAACAATGCCAGTGGGGTAAAGATAAAGAGAAAAATGCAATCAATAAGTATTTCAAGGCAAAACAAAACTGTGGTGAGGATGTTGATGTTTGTTCTACATGTGGATTTGTTGTTAATCTAAATTTACCATGGTTAGGTGCTAGCCCTGACTTTCTAGTGTTTGATCACAAAGAGGCAACATTTGGCATTGGTGAGGTAAAATGCCCATTTTCAAAAAAAGATTTTACTATTGAGGAAGCTAGCGAAGACAAACAATTCTTCTTGCAAAATACAAATGGAAAAATCCAGTTGAAGAAAACTCATAATTACTTTTATCAAATTCAAGCATGCATGGCATCACTTAATGTTAGTTTGTGTGATTTTGTTGTATTCACAAATGTTGACTTATTTATAGAAAGGGTTTATTTTGATAAAGAGTTCTGGCAAAAAACTGTACCAGAACTAAGTAGTTTTTACACAGACTATATGTTACAAGAACCTTGAATATTTACCAGTGAAATTAGTAAAATAACAAATAATTAAATTAACTTAAGGTTGTTTCTCTTTGAGCAAAGGAGGCAAAAACAATGTTAAATAGGAGCAAACAGTCCAAATTTGTTCTAGGTTTTCTGACAATGTCAGCGGAACATCATGATGCAAGATTCGATAGTTTTTAATTCTGGCAATAGCCCGTTCCACATGCACTCGGACTGAGGCAATTTTTCCTGTTGTTGCCACATCTTCAGCTGAAAGCTGAGGTTTTCCATCAAGAAAGGGTGGAATGTTTAAAAAAACTCCATTTGGGATGTCATTCTCAATGTCAAGACCTCTATCTGCCATTAACTCGTCACCTGGCTCTAACAACTTTGAAATTCCACTGTCTTTCGTAATTTTTTTGTCAGTAACTCGGCCAGCATACAAACTAGAAACGAAACTAGGATAACCGCTAGGTGATATTCCTACCAAACCTTTGGCTGTATTATGATTTTTGTAGCTGAAAAATGTAATCGACTGGCTTCTACATGAAGATGGTGTTTCAATAAAAATTTCTGTACAGTCTATTATAACGCGGGTTTTTGGATAAGCGATTTTAAAACATGCAGGCATGTTGTCATCAACAAATTTGCGACCAGGCCAGATTGGTAATGCACGGAGACGCTGATTCAGAAATACTATCCAGGTCTTAAAAATCCGTGAAACATTACTTGCTGATGTGTTGAACCGACAAGCAATATCTTGAAGAAGTAACCCTAAACGTAACCTTGTGAGAACAAGGAATAACTCTTGTTCAGGTGACATTAATCTTGGCTTGCCACACTTATTCTGGTGCTCAGATGTTCTAGGAGCAGTTTTAGTACCATGGTAAACAAGATGTGCACATGCTGGAGACAGGTAATGTCTCAAAAAATGCTTTAAAACAGTTATAATTTGGGAACCCAGTGTAGAATCTGAAATCAGTGTCACTTCCAATAAATCTCTCCATTCGAAATAACTCGCATTTTAAATCTGCAGTATCTTTGTCATTATTTCTCCTGCAAAGCCTCGTTTTTTGCTTGAAGTGATATTATTTCTTTCTTAAGTTTGCCTAATTCATTATTATTGGCATTACTTTCAACATTAACATCTGGTGTGGTTGATTCAAAATGGGATGACACTTCAGGAATATCCAAATCATTTTTAACATCAATAATTTTCCTTTCCATTGGTTTTTTTCTTGGCCTACTTTTTGCAACTTGTGCAAAAACTGTTGGTGTGTTGTTCATGTATGTTTTTGTTCCCCCTGCAAAATGTGCTGAACAAACCCTATGACTCGAGTTAGGTTCCCTGACACCTTTTCTTTTCAACACTTGCATCCACTTTTTCTTTAACTTAGGATTTTTTGGGATTTTGTGAAATGACAGCTCTGGATTTTTTCGATTGTTGTTATTACATTTTGGCACGCAGCAGTATCTTTTCCACATTCGATGACTAGGAGCTTCATTTGGGATTTCACTTTCTGCTCTAAGTGAATTACTGGCACCCTCCTCCATGTTTTGTAATTTACAGCACTACAACTGTTATTAAAATTAATATTCCTACCACCTAAAATTTTATAATTTTACCTATGGTTTAATACGACCAAGTCAATTTTAAAAATTTCAAAAGCTAAATTTAACTATATTTACTATTCTAAAATTCTAAAAATTACTTTAAATAGACTTACGATAGATTAAATAGTTTATAATGGAGGAGAGAAACCAAAACACATCTGAGGCAGAGGATGAACAACAGCAGTAAACCAAGAAAATCACTTTTATCAACAAATTTCGTGTTATAAACTTTGTGAACTTATCAAAATTCAAATATTTTCCCGCCAAACAAAACCTCAGGATGTGTAATGTTAAACCCGAACAAAACCGTGACAACATTTGTCGATTTCACAGAGCCTAAAATCACATTTTAACGTGGGTAAAAGTAAGTAAAGCCTATTTCCTGCTGGGAAATATACCAGAGATACTTGTTTTTAAAAAAAAATCGACCGATCGCGGCTGAACAAGCTAACTCACCTTTCTAACTTCAAGCAGTCGGTTTTTTGCAAGCAAATTCTTCCAAAGAACGTCCACAACACGACCGCTTCGCGAGGCATTTTCTTCGCTGTCAATGCACAAATCTTTCTAATATTTTTGTTATACTTAGCCACAAGCTCCTTCTTAATATTCCATACAAAAATACTACCGATCAGTTCAAATTGTTTGCAAAAAGCCGATATTTCTTCTTCCAAACAAAATTGCACGCCTGTTCGTCGGCCATTTCATTCGGAAGCAACATACAGCCTCCTACCGTCATGCTTTGCGGCCAGATGCTATTACGCAAAAGGTCTATTGCCGAGATCAAAACTCCAGCCGTCTAGGCATGGTGGAAAGCACGGAGTACGGAGTGCGGTGTACGGAGTGCGGAGTACGGAGTACGGAGTCTCTCTGTAAAGTGTGTTTCTAGACTTGGCGGTGATTTTTAAACAGACTCCGTCTTTTCCACTTTATGGGGGCATAAAGTGGAAAACACGGAGTCTGCCTGTAAAGTGTTTCCCTAGACTTGGCGGTGACTTTTAAACAGACTCCGTCTTTTCCACTTTATGGGGGCATAAAGTGGAAAACACGGAGTCTGCCTGTAAAGTGTTTCCCTAGACTTGGCGGTGACTTTTAAACAGACTCCGTCTTTTCCACTTTATGGGGGCATAAAGTGGAAAACACGGAGTCTGTCTGTAAAGTGTCTCCCCAGACCTTGGCGGTGATTTTTACATGGAAGCCAAAAATTTTTTTTAAAGATCACACTCTTCTTTCGACGAACTATTGTTTATTTAGATGAATGAATCAAACGATAAGTGTTAAGTTGAATTATTCCTTATTGTTGAGACTACATGGCGCATATAATTGTAACATAATTGATACATTTTTCTAAAAACTGCTGACTAGTACTGTTTGACAAACTACATGGCGCATGTTTAAGTTACTCGCTTGTGACACTGACGGCTTCTTTATACGTGCTTGTGAATCTCATAGACAATGTGATGTGAAATTGCCTGTTTTTAACAAGTTAGTGTGGCTTTTAAAATGCCTACTTTGCGCGATTTACCGCGACAGATTACCAGCGATCTGCCATCTTTCGATTCTGAAAATGTCGCAATTGAAACACCAATCGCAAAAGGAGGTTTCGGTTTTGTTTAGAAAGCTAACTCTAAAAATTAAACGGTCGTTATCAAGAAAATTACAAGTGAGTCGTATGATACTATAACTGTTCTGATACGCGTCTCCGTGAGCTACAATCATCAATGTTACCCTTGAAACCCGAGAAATACACATGAATGAGCTTTAAACCGTAAAAAAGATGCTTGACCCCGGATTATTGACCCCCAACTCTTTATAGCCACCCAAAGTTGAATGCTCAAACGAGTGACACGTTCATCCCAATAAATGAATGAGCCTTCTAGAATCTAGAAAACTGCAAACAAAGCTTAAATTGGCAGCAACGTTGAACATGGAAGGAAATAGTTGGCAGAATTTGATCGCTGTTCCAACAATAATGATCATGATATGATTGTAGCTTGTGAGAACCATAGCTAAAAGTTACCAATGATAGAGCTTAATTTCATGTTATTTTTTGCTACGTTAAGAGCATAATTGTGTTAGCGGTTGGACGCTGCTGAAATTTTTTATATGGTTAGATATAAAGATATCGATATCAGTTATGATTATATGACATGTGATTAAATAAAATAGAACGCTGTAATATGAACGGAGATGTATTTATGCCCCCATAAAGTGGAAAAGATGGATTCTGTTTAAAAGTCACCGCCAGGTCTGGGGAAACACTTTACAGACAGACTCCGTGTTTTCCACTTTATGCCCCATAAAGTGGAAAAGACGGAGTCTGTTTAAAAATCACCGCCAAGTCTAGAAACACACTTTACAGAAAGACTCCGTACTCCGTACTACGTCTTGACTCCGTACTCCGTACTCCGTCTTGACTCCGTACTCCGTGACTCCGTACTCCGTCTTGACTCCGTACTCCGTACTCCGTCTTGACTCCGTACTCCGTGACTCCGTACTCCGTCTTGACTCCGTACTCCGTACTCCGTGACTCCGTACTCCGTGACTCCGTGCTCCGTCTTGACTCCGTACTCCGCACTCCGTCTTATCCAATAAATGTTTAAATGCCAGCATAGTATATCAAGTGACAGTTACGTGAAGCGTCACAAACGAGAAACAAATGTATGTAGGACACACTGAAAGGGAATCTAAAACAAGATATAACGGTCATATATCCTTAATTCAGTTTTAACTGAATTATTTCAAATTGTGTTGAATAATTTCACAAATAGCTGAATTATTTCATGTTGAGCTGAATGACTTGTGCACGACGTGTCAAATCCTTCGGAAACGTGTAAAATAATTTGACACGATCGTAATTAATCAGCATAGCACACACTGAATTAATTCACAAATATGTTAATCATTTCAAATCTATGTGAATTATCTTTTGTTTTATCCAGTCGCATAACAACATAACGTTGGAGCATTCCTAAAGACAATGAATCATTCGCGTTTACACCCTTATCGTCACCCTTACTTTTGCTCGTTGATCTCTAGACATGAACTATTGTCAAAATTCAGACACAGAAACAAGGCCCTGCTTAGCAAATATAAGACTGTAGATTAACCACAACACAATCAACGACGAAATCGAAGCTGCAGTAACAGTTGCAAGAATCTTGGAACGGACCAAGAAGCCGATTTCCAAAGGGCTACACCTAGTGAGAAGACCATCGCGGCGTTTAGACGACTTGTAATCCAACGACAGCAACACTGGTATTGGGCAACTTAACGTCATTCTACAGATGCGAGTTTTTTAAGTTTATTGATTCTCCTATTTCAACCTTAGAAGAGAAGTACCAATCTCTCGCAAGCATTTTTCAACCATTTTTGAAAGTTATTGATCCCAAGGTACCAGGCAACATGGACGATATTACGACACTGGTCACATCTTTACCCCCTGTATTCCCATCAAGCATCTCGGCAACCCTTTATAATAAATTCAAAGTCTTCTTTCAGTATCTCGATGAAAATAAAGCCTAGAAGAATTTGATGAAGGTGGTGAACCACACTCAGAGATCTAGGAAGCAGCGAATGTCGCTCTCAAGTTGACACGGCAGCATGGTCTCTTTAAATGTGTCGAGAGTTTACCAGCTGTTTCTCACTGCTGCACCGTCTGTTTGCAAGAATAAAATAAATTTCAGCGCGTTGAAAAGAGTGAAAAATGATCTTCGCGATAGCATGACTGGACGACAGTTACAAGCCTGCATTTTACTTTCAATGAAAAGAGACTTGACGTATCAGCTAGACCTAAAGGAATTGGCTGTACTAAATAGCCACTTTTAAAGGAAAGGTGGTGCAAACTGTGAATTAATGATTTGAAACTTTAGTGACTGTATGAGAAAGAAGACTTTATTTAACAAATAAATAATATTTTGCTGCTTTCTGGCCGCTTTCAAAATACCAGTATCACGCTGTCAGAAGAAAAAGCTGGCCCAACTGCCACCAAAACAAATGGTTTATTGGAATTCTTAACCACATTAGGGATTCTACTTTTAATCTAGGACAAAACAGACACGGAAAATCCCCCCCCCCCCCCCCCAACCAAAGACGACTGTATTGAGCCTGGTCAGACATATGAGGAGACACAGAAGCTTCAATATTCGAAAATAAAGCACCATATTGGAGTATAATCCGTCATATGTTTTCGGCGAATTCTTTCCTTGCACCTGAGAGAGAGAGAGAGAAACAAAGAAACTAATTAATTCCCATCCATGCACCAGTACAGCCTCCTTCGCGGGCCCTCATATGAAAGTTGCGATTAATCTAGTGAGGGCTTGCGGAATCTTGTAAACAAATGGCGACGGCAATCACTATAGCAACTCCACAAAAAATCTTTCAAAAATGTGAAATAAAAAGTTTAGTTGGTGAAAATGGGGACTATATATTCAATATATCTGCTCAATCTGAAAATAACTGCGCAGTAAACAGTAGAATAAAATCGTTAAAACATTTTTGCTAATTCAGACTGAGATATCCTATTTGCAGATGAGCCATTTAGATTGCTGAATACATAATATCCGTTAGCAGTCTGTATAGTAATATTAATCAACATTTGAAGTTGAAACTTTCTAGTCATGTAGTGATGGCCCTTAAAATTTGCAAAGATTTTGAGGCGCTACACAATGTTTTCATATAATAATTGTTCAAACTCCTGAAATCGTTTGGATAACCAACAAAAAGTTTTTTTTCTGTGATTTGTGATGTGTAATTATTATTGCAAATATTTTATTTATTGAAATTTAAAAACCTTGATAGTTCCAGCGTTCTAGAAGAAAGGCATTTGGTTTCTTTACTAGAAGTATGTGTATCATTGTGTTGTAAAGGCAAAAATGTACTACAATATATTAATATACTTAATGTTTTCTCGTTTTGTAGGACCTACCTGCTGTAAGAACTTCACCTCAACATGGAATAAAGCATACATATGTAAAACAACAGAGGCTGAAATTTTATCGTGGCATACTATGCATGATATGATGAATATCATAATAAAATGTCAAATTCTGTATTGTACAGTGATCACTACTTTTCTTAAAGTTACATTGTTAACATTAAGCTGGTAATCATACATGTAAAAAGCCAAACTGAAAAGTCCTAAATGTGCTTGCATTAATGCTATCTTCAATTTCCCAGAAACACTTTGCATGTATTTTGACATTTTCTTGAAATACAAAAACAACAGGTAAGAGTCTGCACAAATCCGATGTCAACTTTATAGTGTTTACTAGAAACTAAAACATAAGACTGACAAGAAAGAATGTGAAATGATACACACTGGCATCATCCAGAGGGTTGGTGGTTGGATATAGGATTCATTGCAATCAGTGCAAAATTGTATTAGAAAAATGATGACTTTGATTCCCCTTATAATGGTGTAAAACCCACAAATCAGGGTAGGGTGTTTTTTGCAGACATATGTGTCAATTTGTGCGAGTGGGGAAAAGATATACACTTATATGTCTAAACTTCTATGTCCTTTACTGTCTGATTGCATACGGAGTGGTTAACTTTGCAAACTCTTTTCTCATGTACCTACTGTGTGTTTAGACAACGGGATTAGTAGCCCTTCAGGCCCTGTTTTTATAATTCAAAGATATAAAATATACCAGAACTCCAGAAGGCAATTTGTACATTCAATGTAAAACTGCTGAGTATGTTTAGGCGTCAAGCTTACAAATTTGATACAGAACGAAATTGAACGTGAAAATTAAAAAAATAAACAAAATAATAAAAAAGAAAGAGACTCTAATTTTCAAATACCTGTTAAATACAAAAATTTAAATGATTTAGGCAAGTTTTCCCCATCACGTTCTTCATCATCATCATCATCATCATCATCATCTTGCAATTGTCGACATTTTGGAGACCTATTAATTTTCCGTTCCTTTCAAAGGCCAAGTATATAACTAGAAATACATGCATGCATGCAAAACCCCTCGCCTTAATCTATCAAAGATGCAATTTTGCTTTCGGAACATGAAGTATTCTCAGGATTGTTGTCATAGCAACACGCCGACACGGCAGTTTTTAATAATGCGTGCTATATTTTTTAAATAACTGTGAAAACAATGAAAGAAATACAAAATACTTTTAAGTTTTAATGACAAAATACTTAATTTTTTAAATGTCTGTGGTCCGCATGTCATCAAGCGTAGTGTGAACTTTGGTACGGTATGAAATACAATATATTACGCTCATTATTGAAACGTTTGGATGAATATTTATAAACTATTAAATCTTTGTTTTGCAATAAAAACCATTTCAAGCCATGTATTTTCAATTAAAATGCTACGGTCGTATTTTTCACCAGTAAATTATTTATTACTTACAATAAAACTACAGCGGCTCGGGGATAAATAACTTGTACTGTACATCTTTGAACAAATCGCAAAAGTCCCAAAAAATTATAAAAATCATTCTCATTGATGAAAATAAATATTTTTTGCAAACATGATCAACATAACATCCAGGGGAGTGTGAACCGCCGCGGGCTCAAAATTGAGCCTGGCTAGCGGTTACAAACTTTACCCGTTGCCATAAATATGGCATCAAATGGACAGGATATTAGGATAAAAGTTACAACAAATTTGCTGAGTTCTTTATAAAAGTGTTTGATCATGACAGGCGCAGTTGTTCACCAACTGCAGCAGAAACACCCACAAGACTCGTGATTATTTAAATGAACGACTGAAAATAATTTCTGTTTCAAAAAAAGTTCCTCGTATCACTGTAAAAATGTTATAAATGTACACAATACTGTCATAGAAGTATTCGAAAAAAATATAGCGGGAAGTAATATAGAGGGAAAAATGCTCAAAATGCTCGCCTAAGTACCGAAATATTTTTCGGGACGATGCTGGGTGCATTCTCCGGCTTGAAGAACGAATGTGGTTAGTCGAAAAAATAAATAATTCCTCGCATTTTCGTGAATCCGGGGGGAGGGGGAGAGGTGGAGTTTAGATTTTAAAATAAGCTGAAAAGAGGTGCAAAAATATAAATTCTTATATAAAAGTCGTAAGAGAACTGTTCAAATGTGAGCTTAAAAAATCAGTGTAAAGGTTCTTAAGTAGCAGAGCAGCACGAAAAAGGCAAGAACACTGACTTCATGGCGTAACTGCTGGTTTGTTAAGGTTTGGAGGCTGGTGTCAATCTCCATCTTCAGACAAAAATAAGTTACCCTAATACCCAAGTAACGCCCTCCATTCAACACCTGTAAACATGAAAACACGCTCTACATGCAACTTTTTCCCGCAACTGAGCTAGAGTCTGATCACCTCATTACTCGCAAGAGACGAGATAGAAGATGATAAGTAAGTAATTGGATATAAACTAAGTATAGTTTTACACGAAAAGCGATAAGATACTATGAAAAATTTATATTTTTTTAATTGCAGCAATGTAGATGTAACCATGATCTCCAGTTTAAATATAAATCAAACTATAAAAGTGCTCGTTCCCTCATAAAAATCGAGACATTGACATATCTTCCAGCTCCAGTTGTTATTCAACATTAGTGGAGATGTTTCAGCTGAAACTGAGGGGTAGGTTCCACAAGTATAGCTAACTTTAAAACGCATATCTATTATTGTAGACTGTAAGGTTTTGAGGGTTTTTATAATAAAGCACTGCAGTGCATTATGCACTGATTACATGAAATGTTACACAGACCCTGCATCAACCTCGGTCCCAGGGCCATTTCCCTTTTTGTCATTTGGACGGCGGGAAAGGTCCTGACGTTGGCTGAAATTTTCGGAAAACTAATTGGTCAATGCCTTTTGCGCAATTAGTATTAATTATAATAACTATGCATGAAATCGACATGCAAAATAAATACGGACATAAATCCTACCGTAAACACGCCAAAAAGTTTACTTAAAACACAAACATCGAGGATTCTGCCGATTATGTGGATGCGACATTGAAAGCCTCTACATGACCAACGTACTTTCAGTAGCAGCAGTACAAAAGTTTCTCCTTAAAATAATATCCGAATCGTGTGGAATTGTATAGAGAGATCGGCCAGTCTCCCTGTCACTGTATGCACTATGCAGAAAATGCATAGCTTTTGTTAAAAAATGCATTCGTATAGAAGTACCATACAGAATATTTCACATACAATATTTCATACTTTCTTTCATAATTGGCAAAATATCTGCTGGAATCCCGATCAATTTCAGAGCACTAATCTGATTTTCGATTACACAGGTTAAAGGGCCGACTACAATAACGATATTTTGGCACCACTTGATTGGCAGAAATCTGGTAAAAGCTGAAACGAACACTAGCGACTTTCTAAAGCCAGTCCAAAGAATCGACACCACATCGAATCCTTGCAACAAATATTCAAAACATTGAACCTGCTTTCGTTTCAAACAGAAACTAGGAACATTATTGTTAAATGTCAGATGTAAGGCTCGTTTACATTACGTTGGATTTATGGCACGGCACGGATAAAACAGGCCAGTGGCGGATCTAGCGTAAGTCAAAATAAATTACCACAGCTCATTCTAGGATATATTTACATTTTAAAATACCTTCAAAGCAACTTCATTGGTTAGATTTTATTCTTTTGAAATTCATAACCTATGACATTGTTATAAAGTTAATTTGAATTTAAAATTGAGCTGCTATAATTTATTTTGACTTACCCTGGATCCGCCACTGAAACAGGCATCCGTACCAATTTTATCCGTTCTGGGACCGTGTAAATAGGTGGTCCCAACACGGATAAAAAATGGTACGGGTGACTGCTTTATCCGTACCGTGTCAAAAATTGAGCGTAGCTAGTGTAAACGGGACTGTAATTGCTTTAAAACTTTCCAACTGTTCTTAATTGTTTAAAGAAGCTTTTAAAACTCCTGAATACTGACCTTTGATAGCATATTCCATGTGAACGAGTTTGCTCGTGCAATCGCCACTCCTTCAATACCGGAAAGGAATGTACATATATAATTGACATTAATTAGATAAATCTTAATTTATTACACCCCAAAATTTGGGGTGTAAATTTCAGCCAACGCCAGGGCCTAATTTCCCGCCGTCCCAGTGACAAAAAGGGAAATGGCCCTGGGAAAAAGGTTGACCCCGCATATTTTTTATGATGCTCATTTATGATGCACTTCATATGTGTTTATAATGATAAACAGAGTTCAAATTACATATTCTCAAAATTAAAAATTTTCTGTTAAATTGGTTGTTGTTTAATTAGTGCAGTGCGACAAGTGAAGACAACTCCAATTAGACTTCTGTCTCCGTGAAGATCGAAATTCTTTGATTTGGAGAATTGGTGATTAAGACTATTAATAGTGATATGTCTAGTGATGACATTATTGAGTATATGTGCTCTGGAGTCCTATTGTGACAAAATTGACAGATTGTAGTTGTGCTTTCTTTCTAACCTGTTGGCTGATTCTGTATTGAATCTTACATTTACACTTATTTACATCGTCTATGATTTAACTTTTACTCCTGGTCTAGATTTTCCTGTGCTTTGGTTCAGTATTTCGTATACATATACTTATAGTGATTTATGAGGATGATGATGCAGATAGTACAATAACTACATCAGATATTGACATATCATCTAGCTCTTTTATACAAATGGTTAGGCAAACATGGATATAAGTGTTGAACATGCGCAAGAAGATACTGTTTAGGTTAGCGAAGAAACACATTAAGAATTAACAAAAAAAACTGAGAAAAAAGTAACAGGTTTCGTGCGATGAATAACAGTGGCAAGACAAGTCAGTTGCACATTAATTACGTATACGTGAAAAATGATCAGGCTTTATGATTCAGCTATAGTCACAAGGCACGCATGTCTGCCAAGGCACATGTGAAAGAATTTAAAGTGGAATGATCGACATGTGCTAATTCACATCTTGGCTCAGTTGGGCATCATGTAACAGCAATTATGCAAGCCAATTCTTAAGTCCCGTTCTTTCGAACTTTTTTTACCGGGCATCATTATTGAATCAATGCTTGACACAAAAGAAAAAAAAGTTTTTTTTCGTCATGGATAATTTATTACAGTAAAAGTGCAATGCATATTTATGCCGCCAAATCATCATTGAGCTCACTCCAGCAAGCTCAATAATCTAGGGAAGGGGGTGAAGCGAGCTCATATTTACATATATGTATGTATTCTGAACAGTTTCGTTTCAAATCGATTGTTTTTATTGGATATGTACACCAAACAATTATTTAAATATCTTTAGGTTTTCACGTACTGGTGAAGTTATAGTGCAGGCGTTTGTCTATTGCGAAAGTTTTTGCTCAGTCCTTTGTTTCAGAGACTGGTGTTTAAGTGCAATAAATACTGGTGTACTGATATGTAAGTAATATGCTGTACAAGAATTTATTCTACAATTAATTCCTTTGTACGGGAATTATTTTTCTACAACTCGTGCTCTAAAATTCCTGAAAAAATCAACCCCAGCAACGCAGTTTTCCCAAAGTGTGGAAACCATACTCGGTGCTTCTGTCAGTATCTCCGAATCTTAATTGTGTAACGGGTAATGTGTTCATGTCAGTAAGAAATCCGCTATCCTCACGAAATTCATGAATACCAGCATCACAGTTACATAATGGTTGACCTCCTGCACAAGTATTGGTCATTCCACAAGCACACTTCCCACTGTCGATTGCAGCTCCACCCCAATAATTCATTCTTTTCCCATGTCGTGAAACCCACCAACCATAACCTCCTCTCAAAAGCCAGCTGAAGTGACACTCATACTTGATAAATTGCTCGCAGTATTTTGATTGTTTTATTATGGCCACGATTCCTTCCATACTGATTTCATAAGTGATATTTCTTCCATAGTAAGGCTTTCTGGCTTCATTTCCAGTCACTTCAATCTTCTCTTCGCTATCATGTCCAATTTCAGTCACTCCAATCTCGCCTTTTGCTGTCATATTGCAATGCACAGAAAATGAGGGCAGATGTGGAGCTCCAGGATTTATCATGTAGAGTCCATCAACGTGAGCTGGATTTTTAGATTTTAGCAGCGTACAGGTGAAATCTGAAATTACAAATTGTTGTGCTTGGATTTACATTTAGAATTAACAGAATTCTTTTAAGCGATCGAGGTTTATGTACCAAAGCAGATTGTATCATAACTTATAGGCCTAAACTGTAGCAGGCTCTCTTGAAGCGTTTTGATCATCATTGATTTTGATCAACATCAATTGCAAAGTCGGATGAGGTATTTTATTGTGGGAGAACCAGTTGAAAATGGTACACTCTAAAACAAGGTGTGTTAACTTTTGTCCAAATCTAACACGCCTTTAGGTGTGTTATATCTTGGTATGTTTTCTGACACATCTTGGTGGGTTTTGAAACACACCTAAAAAGCTAGGCTGAAAGACACATGCTCATAAAATGTGTGTTTTGTAACACACCATTTGAGAATTTTATTGCATAATTGAACCGAAAACTGTTTGAGAAATATTGAAAAAATATATTAATTCTACACTATTAATAATAGAATAAGCTGTTTAAAATTTAAAAGAGTCGTTTTGGGCTAAATAGTAATTTCCCACCTTAATCGTAAAGGGTTATTACTAGTGTACTGAAGAATCGTAATGATCTAAATCTATGGTTATTTCTCTAGCTATCCCATCATGGAGCAAACGTCTATGGTGCAATCACCTTTTCAAAAGATTGTCTTATCAAGTCTAAAGTAACTTCCATTAATTTTGATTAATATAGGGCTCACTCTCTATTTTGCGTACCTTACTATCTAGCACGTACTAAATGTAATTATTATTTAAACTATTTTATCTACAGATTGCATTAGTACAAGAGTGTTTTGATCCAAACAAAGAGTTGGAAAAACGCACAAATAGTCTACTGTCTTGACAGTGTTGGTAAAGGGGTTTATTCTTGAATCCGTTCATTCGATGTTTCACTAATGATCTACAAATCGACATGAAGGTTTTTTTTCAAATTAACACATTCCATTAATGGCATCATAGTAAACAAAATTATACACGGTTCGGAGACTTATTTGCAAAACAATGGAGCTCGTTATATATGTTATTATCCAGGTTTTTGCAAAACTGGTTCCAATTTCAACGCACTCTTGAATATTTTATTTTTGCCTTAAAACCACTGCATGAGTGTTAGACTCAGCTGTTTATGCCCAAAGGGAACAATTTCCCAAATTAGACATTATTGTTGATTGATTTGAAGTAAATATAGTACGTACCTAATGAGAAAAGACAAAAATTTGCATAAATTAACCCCTACCTAAATAATGACCGCAATTCAAACATTTTAAAAACTGGTAGAAGATTACATTCGGTGCTGGCCTGTTATATCCGTTGATATTTCGAATTATAACGATACAAAAGCACTGTTGATGAAGAATTTGCTTCTGATACCGCAGAAATATTAGTAATACATTTGTAACGTGGCAAATCCCACCGAAAATATTTTTATGTTAATTCTTACTTCTCTCCGTTTCACACCGGTCTCCAACGTAATCTTCCTGGCAAATGCATTTCAAAGAATTCTTTAAATCCAAGACAATCGTCCCCCCATTTTGACAACAATATGGATCTTCTAACGTGCACTGAAACAAGGAAAGCGTAGCTTTAGCCAATAAGCTACGCAAAATATCTGCGTAAAACGTGAGTAAGCATGAGGTATTCAGAGCGCTATGGTGAAACACAAAACAAGAGGACAGGAAAAAAAACGACACACCTCTGGCATTAGAACTGTTCTATGGTTATATAGTCAATAAAGTTGAAAAAAATACAACTTCTACGTATATATACATACGAGTGTAAAACGTTAGTGAGGTATTGACTGTCATCGAGGCTGATATCGAGATTGTGAGTAATAGATTGTAAATTAGAGTGTTCTAATATTGAATGATTAAGAGTGTTACTAAGACTATCAGATTCATGTAAACGAAAATTAGAGAAAGAAAACGAAAATACAGTCACTGAGAATGTCTGAACCAGCGAGTGGAAAATTCGACAAAACTAGTGAGAATGAATATATTCTATTCCCATTTTCCAGACAGTATTTTGAGTCCTATTGTTCAAATACAAAAATTCCACAGTGCTTGTGTCTGTCTTGCTTTAATTTTGGTCAGTGAATTCCAGCGTCCATTTTACCCCTTCAGAACCCTCAATTAATGATAGCCAATAAATTTTCTGATTTTACTTACACTTCGTTCTTCAGCCACTTCGTAAAACGTCCAATCATTAGTAACTTCTGTACTGACTTTTTCAAACAAATGTTTCATTTTGTGTGTCAATTGACAGTTTATATCGCCATCTTTAGAGTTTTCTTTGTAATTATATCCCAGACATACACTTGTTTCCAAGCAAAAGGTTCCGCAGTCTAACCAGCTGGGAGCGTGTGTTTCATTGAATACGTCTTCTCTTAAGCGAGACATACCTAAATATAAAGCATTAATTGGAAATGTCTTGGGCTATACTGGCCCACTTGCTTATGAATAACGTTAAATGCTACTTGATGCTAATGCAGTTATTTTTTTTAGTTTTCAATTCATTTCACTGTTTTTTAGAATAAATTGAATCATGTTACCCAGTAGCGTAGCCAGCTCGACAATTTAGTCCCGCTATGCAAATGTTTTCACGTTAATTCACTGTGGAAACAATCAATTTATAAAGGAATGAATAATGATAATAACTTGAAAATAACTTGAAATTTTCATAGCGGAACTAAATTTCAGGCTTGCTAGGCCACTGGTGCTTCCTACTTATGCTTTTGATGCAGTGCCGAGTATTTATCAGATTTTGTTGGCTATCACGCCTGTTTGCTTTTTAGGATTTCATATATGTATATATATGTTATATATATATATATATATATGTATATATGCATATATATATATATATATATATATATATATATATATATATATATATATATATATATATATATATATATATATATATATATATATATATATATATATATATATATATATGTGTGTATATATATATGTGCATATGTGTGTGTGTGTATATATAAATATACATATATATATATATAAATATACATATATATATATATATATATATATATATATATATATATATATATATATATATATATATCTATATGTATATATATATATATATATATATATATATATATATATATATATATATGTATATATATATATATATATATATATATATATATATATATATATATATATATATATATATATATAAATATATATGTATACATATATATATATATATATATATTTATATATATATATATATATATATATATATATATATATATATATATTATATATATGTATATATATATATATATATATATATATATATATATATATATATATATATATATATATATATATATATATATATATATATATATATATATATATATATATATATATATATATATATATATATATATATATATATATATAGTATTAGGTTTTGCCGTTTATAAAAACTTTTGAAAGAGTGCTCAATGGGTATCCAGAGCATAATTAATTTATTTATACGACTCAACAAATTCCACTAGGCATCTTTATTACTAACTAGTTTCGTACCACGAGATGTGGCACTCATCAGATAAAATAGCCTAATAACTATTCGTTAAAACTTACAATATTTATGTACAAATGGTTAAGACTTTAAAATTTTAATCCTATTTACAGAGCACGCAAAACAATTAGTATGGTATTTGATAATCTGACAAGACGCGGAAATATCAACAACATTATAATAAAGCGCAGACAGGTCAACATTGCGCGGAATATTCAAATATATTGTTATTTAAATGTTTTTTAAAAAAAATTTCTTATAATGTCTGCACGATGAGACCAGTTCGTTTCGTTTGTTCAGAGTAGCCATAGTCGGTTCACATATGATAAAGTATGCACAGGTTACATCTATCTGAAGCTGGGTTATAAAATCTAGCACGTTTAAGTATTTTCCAGTTAATTATATAGTCAATGTTATTGTTCTTTAACTCCCACACATACTTGCTTAGCTCAGTGAAATTACTTTTGCTGTAGGAATCAAACGACGCTTTATGGTTCGCGTATCTTGTCTTGAAATAATTTTCTGTGAGTCCAATATATGTTTGGGCACGCTTGTCGGACGTTTCATTGGTGGTTGTGACTGTGGCCTGATATATGATTGATTTAACCTTACACTTGTTCGATAGAGGGCATTTAGTTTTCTTTTGGCAATTGCACGCAGTTTCGTTGTCAGTTGAAGATGATTTGGATAATTTGGACTTGTTATGTTTGTCAATAGTTTGCTTAATATTTGGCATACAGCTGTAGCTAACCTTTACTCTGTAGCGGTTAAATATCTTGTGCAGGGGGTGTTTGGCAGGGAATTCCTCGTCAATAATTCTTAAAAAGCTTTGGCCGACGTTTGTTGCTACATTCTTACTAAATGGCGGGTTGTAAAAAATAAATAAATAAAAAATAAAAAATAGCTTAAAAAAAGCATAAATAGCTTAAATAGCTTAAATAAAATAGCTTAAATAGCTTAAATAAAAAATAGCTTTAATTTTCGGCAGCATGCCACCGCCTTCTTCAGAAGCTCAGAAGAAGCTGAAGAAGGCGGTGGCATGCTGCCGAAAATTAAAGCTATTTTTTATTTAAGCTATTTTATCCTTATCATTTTTTAAATATATATATTACTGTATCTTGGAGTCGTGGCAGTTTCCTTTGTGATTACACACATATATATATATATATATATATATATATATATATATATATATATATATATATATATATATATATATATATATATATATATATATATATATATATATATGTATATATATATATATATACCTGTAAATAAACAGGATTTAACGTGATAGCACATGTCATACGATAAGGAAATGATGGTGGACTACGTTCATAATCGAGTAGTAAAAGCATTAGGCAAATTAAAGAAATATTTGGCTTAATATTAAAGCTGGAGATAAATACAAATAAGCTGAATTGGTTGATATCCTATTTGTTCCTTCCAGACCTAGCAAAGAATCTTTTTTCAGTAACTGCTGCTGCTAAGCAAGGATACTCTGTTGAGTTCTAACAGAGTGAATGTGTTATCCTTGACAAGTGTGGAACTGTATTGGGCTCTAGTAAAATGCAAAAGAATTTAGATGTACTTCATGTAAGTAAAAGGAATGTGGAATTCCATGATATTAATGTTGCCAAAAATGAGGATCTTAACGATTTATGACATCAGAGATATTGACATCTAAGTGGAAATAATTTGCGACTGTTGCGAAATCAGATCCGGAATGGACTTCAATCAGCTGAAGAGTCAGAAGTTTTTAAATCCTTTGCACATAGTGAACAGTAACGAGCATCTTTTCCAAAAAGAAAATGCTATTCGAGCGTGAAACACACATGTTTTTGATGATTTTATAGAAGACTATTTTATGCTCTCAAAAATGTTAGTTTGTTTATCATGTTTCGCGTTTGTGGCCGAAAGTCTAAATCAAGTTTTTAAAAATATTTAATGAATTTTATTGCCCCTTGATCCTGATCCAGCTGCTCGAGATGGAATTAACATCCAAATTGCATGTTGTCAGTAGCACAAAGCTGATCGAGAACAGGTCAGCATTATATCGAATGATGGGAGCCGAAACCAGTAATGTGAAACGTTGTGTATTTCTCTTCAAAATCACGCAGGAAATAATAAAACTTTAAGAAATTGCGAATTTTTGAATTGGTTTGATCAAAGCCTTTGCGTGCACACACAATGTTATAGCTTGAAGTCGAATATAGCTAAATTTGCATGCGACATCCAATAACGCTTATGCTAATAACCGGGTCTCCTAAACCCAATACAGCGATTTGTAAACTGTATTGCATACATATACATTTTGTTTTTTGCAATTTTTCCTATTCATAGCAATACGGTACAGGCAAGAACAAAATTAATTTTATTCAATTTTAATAAAAGAGAAAAGTCGTAATTTGCAGCATCAATAATTTGCCAAAAGTGCATCAACATGTATGAGAAAGCCAAAATATTTGGCATATTTTGCTTCACAAAATTACGCGCAATTTTCTAAACTAAACTCCATTGTATTCAATAAAACACCATAACACGGCTTGCAATATTTTATATATATCGCGGTGGGTTATGCTTTAGAAGGGTTGTGCATGTTTAGCATTTTCCGCTTTAACTTGCAGTTATAGCTCGGAAGTATTAAAACTAGAAATTGTGTCGAAATAATTTCGAGTTTTCCCGATTTTCACCAGTAGAATGTTTTTGTTTAATAGAGTTTATATTAACGTGGTTTTTTGCCAAAGATCGGGCAGAATTTAGTAATGTTATATCCTAAAAAAATTTACAATTTCTTGTCATGAAATGTGTCCATTTCCCAGTTCGATCCATTTCCTAGGATGCACATTCCGCCAAAATTAAATAGAATTAAAAGACTGTGTGTCTCAAAGACAAGCGTTAAGACACCACGAAAATATATCTCGAGTGATAAAACGCACTAACAATCCCTGCAGGCTCAATAGCTCAATCGATAGAGCCGCGTATTAGACCCAATTATTAGCGAAGCAGCATGATAAAGATGAATCAGACATATGTTTGATAACTGAAAAGCTGTTGATCTACGAGATCTCTGTTGTTTCCTCGATGTTGAAACTGAACAGGTACGAGAAAAATATATTCCAAAAGTCAAGACTTTAATATGGTTTACACATAAAGCAAATTATTTTTGGCTTACCATGATAACGAACGCGCATTTCCAATGTAGTGATAACTTCTTCACCAATTTTCTCGCCTTTGTGACTATTGTAAAACAGTGAGAAAAAAATTAACAGAATTCTCTTCGCGTGACACCAAGCCATCTTTCCTCACCAAAGTTTTGTTAAAACTAATTTCAAAATTATCGTTGTTTTGTTTGCGTGCAGGTGGTATATAATAAGTAGAATGCATGCAAACAATGCAAGTGTTTAAATATGTGCACGAAACTGGAGTCTCATTAACTTAGCTAAGCACAAGATGCCGCCGCAAATGAATGCGAATGAATTTTCAGATGTTGTGTAAGCCGAAAAAATCGAGGCAAAACTGAGTTTCGTCAAAATATACGCGTGTTTCTATCACATGTATGCCTGTTGTGAGTTCCTTTGTGTCAGTGGCGTGGCCAAGCTTCGATAATTGGAGGGGCGAACATTCATATATTTGTGTTCACAGACCTTGAAAATAATCGATTTCAAAAGAAATTAATGATGCAAAACATGATATATGAAAATTCGCCCCTCCAATTATCAACGCTGGCTACGCCACTGCTTTGTGTTGTCTCCGTGAATTATTATTAATAGCACTAAAGCAGGTTTTCCCTAAGCCTATTGTGCTTACCACCAAGCCTGGCATTGACGCAATACGTTCTTTGCACATCTAAGTACAGTGCTATTGTGAATGTTCAAAAATCCCTATTTGGCCAGCTGTTGATTTTTTAGAAAAATTTCACAGCTTGTTATTAGTTAATGAGAAACCGAAGGAATATTTTAAATAAATAATCATTAAGAAACATTTAGAATGACGTATGACATTAAGTGTTCCATCACTGTATATAACGTAAAACACATATTTGTTTACTGTTATGAAAAATTATTTACGCTTTCATTAAACAATTATGCTCTGCCATATGTTCATTAGACTACCTTGAATGCTTGATAAGTATAAAATGCAATTAAAGCAAGAAAGCATGCGTCATTCTATCTAATTGTTTTTCTAATTATTTGCAACAAGAGAAAAAGGTATTTCATCCAGTATGATATTGTGACAAGATTACTTCCAACTGTTTGAAGCTAAAATTTGAACGATCTTGTACGATTTTATATGTCGCGCTGGGTTGTGCTTAAAAAGGATCACGCATGATTAAGGAATTAGATTGCAAAGCATTTTCCACATTAACTTGTTGTTATAACTGGAAAATATTAAAAACTAGAAATTGTCTTACAATTTTGAGTTTCCTCAACTTTACGAGTAGAATATTTTGCTTAATAGAGTTATATTAACGTGGTTCTTTGCCAATGAACGGTCAGAATTTACTAATTCTACATCCTAAAAATGTTTACAATTAAATGTCATAAAAACATATGTACACTACCAAATTCGACCCATTTCCGAGGATGCATATTCTGCCGAAATAAAATTGAATTTAAAGACTGTGTGTCCTCAAAGACAAGCGTTAAAGGAGTAGTCAAGGTTCATGACAACATGCACTTATATCAAACTAAATAACATGCTTACTTCTCTCCCAAAGTCTGAAAACTCAAAGTTAAATAGAACTAGAGATATTCAACGAGAAACATACAAAAACAAGCAAATTTTACAATCTCCATTTTGGACATCGCAGCGAACCGGCAATCATGCAGTGGTAATGCACTGTGACGTCACTGTGCACTTTGCAATTTGGCGCGAAGTATAAATATATAATCAAACATACTCAAAGCAATTCAAAAACTGTTCGAAAACCTAATTTGAATATTCAATTATGTGAAATCAACCAGAACCATGGCTCATTACATGGTTCCTGGATGCGCAAATGGTTCAAGAAAACTAAAGGTATACCTGTGTCATACTACCGGTTACCTAATCACGAAAAAATGCAAAAAATATCGTCAAATAGAATTCGTCGTGACAATCCTCCTCAAGCTAAATCATGCTATGTTTGCAGCATGCATTTTACGCGGGAATGTTTCGAAAGCTCTTTAATGCGATCCTTTGGAATGAAGGCGAAAACAAGCCTAAAAGTCGGAAGTGTGCCATCGATATTTCCATTTCAAGAACCAAAAAATGAACGTGTGTCATCGCAGTCAAGGACACAAAAACAAAACAACTTGTTAAAGAAAGTCGAAACCGAACAGGTTGCATTGATTTTATTGTTAATATACAGGGTGTCCAAAAAAACCCCCAAAACTATTGAAAATGACCTATTGTTAGAATTTCAATGCCTAGCACTAAATTGAACCCACGAGTGGTAAACTATTGACATAACCGTCATAATTAATAGTAATACTCAGTGTTAACTATTTTTATGCCAGACAAAAAAACTGAACTTACGAGTGCATATTACAAATGCAATCAAATTTTATATGTATGAGTTATTTTTAGCCTATTCAATTTGGTTTTTATCAATACTCCCATGAGCAAAACAAACGTTCTTTACAAAGATATTTTAATTTTTTAACAAGTGCTAAGGCATTCAAATGTTAACAATAGGTGATTTCAATAGTTTTTGGGGTTTTTTGGGACACCCTGTAGTGTTATTATGTGGCATAATCTCCTGGAGCAACACCTATCATATCTATACAGGGTGTCCCAAAAAAAACGGAACCAGCATAAATCGATTATGTATGCACTTAAAACGAAACCCGCATAAATCAATGTTGCATGCATTGTGATTCACAAACTGACAGCTATAAAAGTTTTAAAAGCTGTGTCATACACGCTGATTTTGTCCTCGTTCGTCAAAACTTTTATAGGAAACATGATTACGTTTGTTGTTGCTATTACTCAGTTAATGTCGCTTTATTTTTACTACACTTTTGAGTGAAAAATTAGCAATACGGATAGGTGTAAGACATTACTTTTAACTTGTTTTGCTTTGACATATGCTGCACAAAAAGATGAAATCCCAGAGGTACAGAAATGTCAAGTCATTACACTACTGTGAATAATAATTACATTATTGGGAATAATATTTTTAACGAAATATATTTTTAACGTGAATAATATTTTTAACAATGTAAGATTACTATGAAACTAGTTTTTGTGCTACCTAGTTACCTATCCGTCTGCTTAAATCTCACTATTTACATCAGGTGGATCTCGCAAACCCATTTGCTGAGTCGCAATCCCACGCATTTGATGAGAATCTCACTTGCCGAAGCAGTAAGATAAAGATATATCAGACATGTTTGATAACTGAAAAAGCTTCTGAACGAAAGGTGAACCAACGTTTGTCGTCACCGACATTCGACAAACTCAATTCGATGATGGCATCATTGGCAAAGTATACTCTTTCGTCAAAGGTGATAAACAACAAGCGGGCAACTTTACTCCGTACGAACAAGCATACCTGACGCACGCAACAAATGAGCAAAAACTGTGGTTGAAAACTTTATAACGATTACATCCTTCGTTTTGGATTTCCTGCGAAAATACACATCATGACCAGGGTGGAGAGAAACCGTCTTCTTGGAAGGCTGGAAAAGCTGTGCGGCGTTCACCATTGTCGTACTACGCCTTACCATCCGCAATGAAATGGGTAAGTGGAACGCTTTAATAGAACTTTGTTGGATATGCTACGTACACTCCCCAAGAACAAAAAGTCGCGAGAGAAAGATCACGTAGATAAAGTCGTCCATGCATATAACTACGCGTAGTGATACAACAGGATTCTCTCCGTTCTTGTTGCTGTTCGGTCGGCACCCTCGCCAACCAATTGACCTCATCTTTCAAACCACAACATTACAAACTAAGCAAGATTACCCACAGTATGTAAAAATGTGGAGAACGGCTATGCAGGAGGCTTATCAAGTAGCTGGAAAGAAGATAAACGAGATTTTCATGTTTTTAAACATAAATATATTTAAAAATATAAATAAAATGTACAAAAGGGAGAATCATGTATTAACAAATTGGTGTGCTACATTTGCAGTACACAAACTATTTAGGAAAATACATATTTAGTGTAGAGTTAGAATTGATTGTCCATTACAATTTGTGACAAAACCTAATTTAGCTATAGCTGCATTATCTTATTCTCTTTGGAGCTTGTTCGTAAAACGGAATCTGAAAACAAGAAACAGAATAGATCCGTCATCTTTACTTGATATCTTCCATCTTGAATCCCGCCATCTTGAATTTCGCCATCTTGTTTTTTCTTTCTTGCCATCTTGGTCTTTTGTTTTCAAGATATAAGGCTTTTTGTAAATACTAACCAGCAAATATGATAGAATACTATACTTTCAGAATTTTGCAAAATTTGTCTTTTAAAATTCCTGACGCGAACTAAAACTGTAAGTACAAGTTTAATTTGTCCGAGTATTTCCGAGCACTGATTTATTTATGAGCAATTTCGATCTATTATATCAGAAACAGCATTTGCGACAGAAATTTTCCTTTTTAGACGACGCTTTTAAGTGAAACTAGTATGGTTGAACAAACATGGCTGGCCTACAATAACTGTTAGTACAATAATATTTAGCCGTGATATTACTTTTAATGTACACTGTCACTAGCTAGTTTTTGAAATTTCAATTTTTGTGTGAAATCTTATGCTGGAATTTATCAAGTCACTTCCTAAGATACATTGTTCCACTATGCAATTCTGCCCTTGTTAGTAAAATTAAATGAATGAAATAATAATGTGCATTTTGTTATATGTGTTATATGGTCAATATGTGTTTTGTCATTTGGCATGTAGTTTTTCCACATGCCTGTATTTCAGGGTATGCAAGTAATATAATGAATATATACTTCAACAACTTGCAAGGAGCAAAGTATTGATTGGACAAGGTGTATTTTCTGCCAGCAGGACAACGTTGAGAAACTGCAACGTCCAGCTAATTCCAAGAGGGGAAA
This sequence comes from Muricea muricata, assembly GCA_963855995.1. Classification (NCBI taxonomy): domain Eukaryota; kingdom Metazoa; phylum Cnidaria; class Anthozoa; order Malacalcyonacea; family Plexauridae; genus Muricea; species Muricea muricata. The sequence continues at coordinate 16,311,014 of OY979716.1, forward strand.
TGTTGGGGCTGGTTACCAAATGCTAGTAGAAAACTTACCACAATTTAAAAAGCTTGGTTTTATGCCAATCTCGGTGAATATCGAACAGTTTGATGAAGGAAACGGAATTGAGGATACCCTGAAACGTAACAGCGTACAGGCATAAACGTTGTAGATGTAAGATTATAATGCAACCAAGTTAAGGACAGCGAAAAAGTGACTGGCACAACCCTATCAACTATAGGTCACGAGTGCTAAGAACTACACCAATCTATCTGTCTCGAGAGGCAGTTGTTCCACTGAGCATTGTTTTTTTTTGTGAACAGGAAAGAAGTTCAAACAATCCTCTTCGCGAAGCTTCAACACTTGGTATGGATTCTCGTGTCAGAGGATACGCAACAGCTTTGCATGATCAAAAACTACTAGCCAAATTAAGCGAAGATGATCTAGTTTCAATACAGGCTAAGTATCTCCCAGAATGCCTGGTCTCATTATATGACAGGGCAAGAACGACAGCCAAAGAAGCGAAGGAAGACGACGATGTAGGTTCCACGGAAGGCATTGCTTTATCGGAACTAATCATTCATATCGAGGAGGCTCAATCAGAGAATGATGGTTTGACCATTTTCAAATTAGCTGATTTAGTCTGTATGTACACTTCTCGGTTACAGCTTGGAGTTAATTTGCCTGACCGCGTCCAAATAACCAGATTAAAAGAACGTTCATTATATAGATACTGATATTTACGCACGATTTTTCTCGTATGAAAAGCCGTTTCTTGATTTGTTCGTAACGAGCGTTATCCAATCAGAATCATGAAACAATTTTTTCATACGTGAAAAAACCGTTTTGTCCAATCAGTGCGAGCCTGTCTTTACATAGCAGTGAATTCGTTCACAGCAGGCAAACTTTTCGGCAAGATTTTTTTCAAGTTGCTGGGAGTGTCTTGTGGCTGAAAGTCTATTTTAGATTTAAACTTCGACACGTTGGGCAATTTCCCATGTTTACAAAGATTTACAATTTTATAAAAAATAGGTACGCTACGCGTACATGTATCTGCGAAAAAAGGTACGCTACGCGTACATGTATCTGCGAAAAAAGGTACGCTACGCGTACATGTATCTGCGAAAAAAGGTACGCTACGCGTACAGGTAGCTTCGCACAGCATAAATATGTACTTGTAGTAGAATGATTGCAATAAATATTGAAATAAATATGTCGAGAATTGACATTAACTTTATAATAACTTAGTAGGGTTTAGCACAGCACCATAGGAACTAAAGATGATTAGCACATTGCACTTGATTGGACATCATATTAACAGATCATTTGACAATTGACAACTGCATGCTGTATATGTAATTTAACACTAATAATTCTCTCTCCATCTGTCTTACAAGACATTTACTCTGTCTCAGACATATTTGTTTTATGATTATATTAATCAGAATGTTATAAACTTATGTGTTGGTGTAAATCATTCATGGCGAACCTACGCTAAAGTTCTCTGCAATCGTCGTAGTATTCATTATTACACAACGCAATCGTTCAAACGAAACCCGCAATTTCATCAGTTAACGAGACGATCGAGACATTGGTGCCGTGACCTGGATATTCTACAAGTATGCCTATGGATGATTTACAACGAGCCAAAGTAACGAGAAGAACGCAACGCGCGCAAGCTACTAAAATATGGAACAAGGCTGAACCGCTATTGGAGGGTGATTTAGACGAAGTTAAAATTCAACACTTACAAGTTATATTGGAAACGTACGACGCAAAAATCGAACAGTTACGAAAAATTGATGAAACAATATCAAACCAGATCGCAGACGAAGAAACGCTTGGAGCCGAAATCGCCGACGCTGATGATTATCTGATGGAACTTACAGAAAAAAGGTACCGCATACAATTTCGCATTAAATCTAGTCAAAACGCAGTTCATAGTGATGCGTCTACCTGCTCCTCGTCGAGCCAAGAGCATAATAATTCCTTTAATACAGTAAACAGTTCACATTCAAGTAACCATAGGCTGCCAAAATTGACGCTACCGACATTTATGGGAAACCCGTTAAAATGGCAAACGTTTTGGGACACGTATAAAACCGCTATACATGACAATGTTAATTTAAGTGATGTTCAAAAGTTTACGTATCTTAAAGCCCAATTATCTGGCGAAGCTGCTAATTCTATCGAAGGACTTCCTCTAACCGAGTCGAATTACGAACAATCGATTAAGATTTTAGAAGACCGATTTGGCCAACCACACAAAATAATCAACGCACATATGCAAGCCCTGTTAGATCTTTCCAGCCCTACAGATTCCGTCACAAATTTACGTAGATTTTACGACAGCATGGAAAACCATATTCGTGGCCTTGAAGCATTAGGCAAAAAACAGGACACCTACGGTGACCTCCTAATCCCGATTGTTTTGGCTAAAATTCCTACATCTATCAAACATAACATAATTCGTGAAAACGGGACGAATAATTGGACTGTCGAACAATTACGCAAAGCAATTTTAAAGGAAATTCAAATACTAGAGGCAGGGGAAGAAACAGACATTTTCAACCAAGTTAAAAAACCTTTCAACACCTTTCCGTCTACAGCATCGTTATTAACAAACGCGTCTCAAATTAAAAGCCGCAATTTTCCCAATGCCAGCACCGGAAATCCTGCAAAACCAAGATTGTGCGTGTTTTGTTCTGGTCATCATCGCGCTCACGAATGCACAGTAGTTCGAGATCCTGACACACGAAAGAAAATCGCATTTCAATCAAATTTGTGCTTCAATTGTTTAAACAACCACCGTGTTTCGCAATGCAATTCGAAAAATCGCTGTCGAAAGTGTCACAAAAAACATCACACAAGTCTTTGCAATGAAAAGGACAATGAACAAACAAAACGCCCCGAACAAAAATGAAATTCAGAAAAAACCCCAGAAGAAAAACATGCGCAATTTAACATTTCAAAGCAAAGCCAACTGGAAGGTCAATTCAGTACTAAAGTCGATCCCTCCAGCCAGACAAAGCCAGCAAATACTCTTTGTACCACTTTGTCTGATCACTACTACCCCGGAAAACAAACCATTCTAAAAACTGCTATCAACTCTTTGGAATCGCGCTCAGCATCAGCAACCGCTCACATTCTATTTGATGAAGGCGCTCAACGCTCATTTATTACTCGAGAATTAGCCAACAAGCTTGATCTCTCACCTGAACGCAGTGAAACGCTAAACCTCTCAGTCTTTGGGGGGTCCACCACCACCGTCAAGCAGGTTGATATTGCCACTGTATATATTCGCTCGGACAGTAACGAAAGAATACCAATTCAAGTGGTGATAATCCCAACAATTGCCGCACCACAAAATAGTTTTCTTACTGCAGATATACGTAACCTACCCCATCTACGTGATTTAAAGCTCGCGCACCCTGTAACATTAGACGACCAATTTCAAATTTCCATCCTGATCGGCGCAGATCATTACTGGGACATTGTAGAAAACGACATAATCAGGGGACCGGGTCCCACCGCAGCCAAATCTAAGATAGGCTATCTACTTTCTGGTCCGATTACTACCCCGCCCTCCACCTCGTCAAGCATCAACGCAAGTATCTTAAAAGTAATTGTTTCAACTGAACCAGAGAACAAAGCACTGGAAAGATTTTGGAACCTCGAGTCAATCGGCATTCTCCCGAACGAAACTGAAGCCAACAAAACTCAGACAGTCTCCGAGTATCAAAACTCCTCCATACGTCTCGAGAACGATCAATATTGTGCCAAATTGCCATGGAAGGATAACCACCCGCCTCTTCCTACTAATCAATCAATAGCGCGAGGACGAACACGCTCCACCGTACGAAGGTTATCCAAAGAACCCCCTATGTTAGCTGCCTACGACAAAATAATTCAAGAACAGTTACAACGTGGTTTCATTGAAAAGGTTGCAGACCCACAATCCACCACAGGCCGTGTTCACTACATTCCCCACCACGCCGTGCTGAAGGATTCCTCAACAACACCACTTCGTATTGTGTACGATTGCAGCTGTAGTTCAAATGCTACCCAACCGAGCCTGAATTCCTGTCTCTCCACTGGCCCAGATATCCTCAATGATATGACCGCTATCCTCGTTCGCTTCCGCTGTTATCAGTACGGTATCACTGCAGACATAGAGAAAGCGTTCTTAAGTATTTCGTTGGACGAGCAAGATAGAGATGCAACACGATTCTTCTGGATCTCCGACCCAACAGACCTAGAAAGTCAGTTTGAAGTCTACCGTTTCAAATCCATCCTGTTTGGCGCGACCTGTTCTCCATTTATCCTGAACGCCACTATTCAGAAACATCTTGACCAATTCAACGACCCAGTTACGCAGCGCATAAAGTCAGACCTTTATGTAGACAACTTGGCCTCTGGAACTGACAACGAAGATGAAGCAACGATCTTTCTCAACCAAGCTAGAACCACCATGACCCCAGTCCAGTTCAGTTTACGTTCATGGAACTCGAACAGTTCTAAAGTCAAAGCGCTTGCCACAGAAAGAAACACCCAGACACAGACACAGAAACCAAGGTTTTTGGTTTACGTTGGAACGCGAGAGATGACGTGCTTAAACTGCAACCACAAGAAAAAACCAATGACAACAAAAACTTAAGCAAAACAACGAAGAGAGACGTGTTACGAGAATCCGCAAAAGTTTACGATCCACTTGGTCTTCTTTCACCGATAACAATCCGCACCAAGATCTTTATTCAGCAGCTTTGGGAACGAGGTTTCAAATGGGACGAGCCGCTTCCGGATGACATACAAAAGCAGTGGCTTGACATTTCTCAAGATCTTGCAGATTCCACACACATTCAAGTTCAACGCAGATACTTTCCTCTTCTACCTACTTGGCCATCCAACGCCGTATTACACATATTTGTTGATGCTAGCATAAAGGCGTATGGTACAGTTGCATATCTCACCTCTGGTCCTCACACTACCATGGTCATGTCCAAATCACGTGTCGCTCCCTTGAAAAAGTTAACCTTACCACAACTCGAACTAATGGCAGCTGTCGTCGGAGCAAGACTAGCATCCTACATAAGAAACCAGCTGAAGATTGCACACACCGTTTATTGGTCGGATAGTCAGATAATTATTCACTGGCTCTCTTCCACTAAAGATTTGAAACAGTTCGTCAAAAATCGCGTCATTGAAATTCGTGAGTCCACCCGTAATGCTACCTGGAATTACTGCCCTAGTTCCGACAATCCAGCAGACCTTTTAACCCGCGGCGTCCGTACTGATGCACTTATCGCCTCAGAACTATGGAATAATGGTCCAACCTGGCTTACAAACCAAGATTCCTGGCCACAGTGGAATCCCAAGACTGCTCTTTTGCAAACAATTGTACCTGAAGACCCACCAACCGACCATGATGATTCACCACCCAATGAGACTTCACAATCAACTTTGCCTTCACACATAGCAATTGGAAACGTCGTCAACCTTAACAACTAGTTACAACCTTAACAACCTTAACAACAACGTTAAGTGACCTTAAACGAATTTTAAGGACAACTGCATGGTTGTTTCGATTTGTGAACGTCCTCAGAAAACGCCAGACAAACAAGAGCTCGACACTCAGCGCAAGCGAAGTTATACATGCCAAGAACGTTTGGATACGCGAAATCCAGAGCCAATCTTACCTTCACGAACTTGCAAATCTGCAGAACAAGACCGCTTCCCGATTATCCTTAGTACGCCAACTTCGCCTGTTCCTTCTTGACGACAACATCATTCGCTGTGGAGGCAGAATTCATAACGCACCTGTACCATTTTCTACCAAATTTCCGTCCTACTTCTCCCAAACAATCATTTCACTACATTGGTGGTCAACGATGCTCACGAACGATCGCTACACTCTGGATTAAATCACACCCTTACCCACGTTCGTCAACATTATTGGATTCCACAGGCTCGTCAGTTTATCAAGAAGTTGCTACGCCATTGTGTAACATGTCGCAAAGTAAATGGTAAACCTTACAAAGCACCTGATCCACCACCACTTCCAACAATCAGATTGGTCGATTCACACCCCTTTGCAGTTACTGGAGTAGACTTTACCGGCGCACTTTACGTGAAAACATCAACAGGACAAGAGAAAGTTTACATCTGCTTATTCACTTGTGCGAATACTCGTGCTGTTCACCTCGAAGTAGTAACTGATCTTACGGTTCCACCTTTGTCGCCGCTTTTCGACGATTCGTTAGTCGCAAGTCATTACCAAAAGTTATGATCTCGGACAATGCATCGACATACCAATCCGCTGCTGATGAGTTAACCAAACTTCTCGATTCTTCGCAGTTAATGTCTGAACTCGGTAACCGTGGCATTGAGTGGAAATTTATTCCGAAAAGAGCACCCTGGTATGGTGGATTCTGGGAAAGACTGATTGGCTTAACAAAACTTTCCCTCAAGAAAGTGCTCGGTAAAACCAACATTACCCTCGATGAACTGCAGACGATAACCGCTGAGATTGAAGCGGTCCTTAACGATCGCCCTTTAACCTATGTATCATCGGAACTTGATGACGCTGAACCACTTACCCTTTCCCATCTACTTTATGGTCGACGAATTACCAATTTACCTCACCCACTACAAGAAGTTATATGCGATGATCCCACCTACAACTCTGGAACAAGCCAAATTGAAGACCAAGCAAAAAGAAGAAACAAACTCGTACAACATTTCTGGAATCGTTGGCGTCAAGAATACCTGACTTCATTACGCGAATTTCATAAGGTCTCCGGAAAGAATGAAACAGAGATAAAGGTCGGAGATGTAGTTCAAGTACACGACGACACAAAACGAGTAAATTGGAGACTTGCTATCGTAGAACGTATAATCAAGGGAAAAGATGGTCTAGTTCGAGCAGCTGATATCAAGACAAGTACCGGCTATACAAATCGACCTATCACCAAACTGTATCCACTCGAAGTAACCTCAACCACCCATACCACAACCAAACCTGAATGTTCTAAACCCTCTACACCCACCACGTCCACCAGACCAGTCAGAAAGACAGCTCAAGTTGCAAAAGAAAAACTAAAAAGGTGGGCTTCAGAACTCTCTTGCCCCCCCGGAGGATGTCGAGAATTGACATTAACTTTATAATAACTTAGTAGGGTTTAGCACAGCACCATAGGAACTAAAGATGATTAGCACATTGCACTTGATTGGACATCATATTAACAGATCATTTGACAATTGACAACTGCATGCTGTATATGTAATTTAACACTAATAATTCTCTCTCCATCTGTCTTACAAGACATTTACTCTGTCTCAGACATATTTGTTTTATGATTATATTAATCAGAATGTTATAAACTTATGTGTTGGTGTAAATCATTCATGGCGAACCTACGCTAAAGTTCTCTGCTATCGTCGTAGTATTCATTATTACACAACGCAATCGTTCAAACGAAACCCGCAATTTCATCAGTTAACGAGACGATCGAGACAAAACAGTCCAATGTGTTTGAAATTATTACTGAATAATATAAAGTTTTTAATAAAAACATATGAAATTATCATAACATAAAATTTTGATAACAGTATCATTTCAGAGGTAAATACTTGAAATATTTTAGCATTTATCACAATTGTTGGAACCAAATTTGCATGGATATTAATGGATATTAATTGTTTTTTTTCAAAAGTCGATATAAAAATTCATGTCGAGTATACAATGCATAAATCAAATAACAATATATAAAAAAGTATACCCTTTGGAATGCTTTTTAATTCGGTCGAATTAATATATGCGTAGAAATTCATGATTGCATAATCATGGGATAAGCTAGAATAACTTCTGCAAACAAAACAGGCGGTACAAAAATGTGAATTTGTAATTCATTATATTGTTAAAGATATTCAAGGTGTATTCAAAATCAGAACGAATTAAATCTGTTAAGTGACCTTCAAATCGAGTCATTCTGAACTGTCAAATTAATGCAACAGATTGCAGTTAATCAAATTTGCAGCTACTTCAAAGGGTCTACTTTTTTTACACACCCTGTGCAACCAAAATTTCATGATTAACTGATGATCAATTTAACATCAATCATTCATGCAAAATTAGCTTTGTCTCACATGGATATTTTTTGTTTCAATGCAATTGCTGGTGATTAAGATTTAACAAATAAGGCGACTCAAGCTGATAATATTACCCAAGGGAAAATGTCGGCCTATTATTTGGATTTCAGATCTAAGCCTTAATAGACTTTGAGCACGAGTGCTACTAATTCTGGTACATGGTTTCTATACATGATATATACATTGACTATTCAAAAGAACAAGAAGTTCAAGAAATTGTACACAAGCATAAGGTGTGTACCAAATAAGTGCAATCACAGACAAATACTAGATAATGCAAGCGTACACTGCAAGCACAACTAGTGAAATGAAACACAATGCACATAATGAAAACAACAAGCCCATCCATCAAAACAAACAGTATACTCAAAACCGTTTTAAACAAGTTAACTGGACTTCTAAAAATTACGTACATGTAGTCCATGTTGTTATTGTACCTTCATTATCATTGTATCAATGTCACTGTTTCTATTAAATCGGTTTATTATATACTGAGTGTCAAAGTTCATTTATTCCTGTTTCTTATTTGTTAAGAACGTATCACGTGATAGTGGAGAAATTCTACTGTCTCCCTGGCAACGTAGCTAAGCGGTGGACATTACTTTTATTCCCCGGTAAATAACATATCCACAAAGCCTCACGGAGCCATGTCAAGTAAAAGGTAATCCTTTTTATACATGTTTGATTGATTTGTGGTACTTTTCTTCTCTTTTGACACTCAGTATATAATAAAATACTTATTGACTGAGACCTCGGGAAAGCAGTATGTTTTGTGGACCCTCGACTGTCGATGTTACCCTCGGCTTCACGTCGGGAAACATCTACAGTCTCTGTCCACAAAACATACTGTTTCCCTCGGTCTCAGTCAATAAGTGTTAATTTTTGACTGTTTTAATCAGATGGATTATTCAACCGATGCAATATTTCCCCAGTTATCGAACCATCATCTTGCTTAGACATATTTACATAGAAATAGAATATCCAGTCACGCTACGAAAAGTCTTCTGTTCAATAAACCTAAGCAGTCCTTGTCCAGTTAGGCTTAATTAACTCTTCACTCTTTAACAGTCTTGGCACACGCCATTTTGAAATTTGGAAAATCACTCCAGTTAAACATACTATGATCTGAATGATCATTAAGTAATACGTCATTTTAATGTTATCTTCTCGACTATTGGCTATTTTTAATTACGCATTCGGTGATTGGCTACAAGCTAACAGCTAACAGCACGCACACGACAACAATATATCTGCATTCACAGATTCAATAACCGAAAATATATTTTTGAAAGAGAATTATGCAAGCAAAAGACACGGCAGTTATACCAAAACAAACAGCTAGGTAAGTTGTATTTACATTATATTAACTTTTTGAGATTTTAAAAAGATAGACTTTGTATTCTTTGCTTATTTGAAGGAAAAATTAAAAACTGCTGGTCTATTAGGGTTTATATTATTAGATCTGGCTTCAAAAAGCAAAGTAATTTTCATATACTGTACATACAGCATCGTACACGATGACGTTTTGCTTTGGGTTTTTGCAAAAGTAAAGTGCCCTTTGCCAGGCACTTGACGTTTAAGTGAGCCAAATTTAGGTTGGGTAAAGGAAATCTTTTGAATAGAAAATATTAGTTTCTATAAAATAAACAAATTTCTTAATGGGAAGTGCTTATGTACGGTATTTACGCACTTGTTAATTTGTTTTCGCCGAAATCACTCGCTCGTTGTACTCGCTCGTTCGTTTTGCGAAAACAAATTAGCGTGTGTGTAAATACAATACGTCAGCACTTCCCATTAAGAAATCGATGTATCTTAGCCATGGTCTCAAATCTACAAGCACATAAACAGGGGCGTGATATCCTACTAGCTTATAGGATGATGTGGGGAAGGCAGTCAAAAAAGCGTATCAGGAATGATGTGACAACGACGCCATGTATCTTGCAAGAGCAACAAATATTGTAAGAAAAACAATGTTTAAGATTCATAATAGTTTTAATGGTTTGTTTTCCCAGAATTGTCAAGTCAAGTCGGTACCAGCACTACTTCTTTCCATGGTGAACATGGCTTAATATGGACCCAACATGATAAATCAATCAGAATGCTCGAAATCCATCAAGCAGCTACAAGCATTGCACAGTTGTTGGACTTCAATAGTCAAGTTCGCTAAATACGTGGATCAAGCGAGCATCAATGCCACAGTGTGTCTTGTGAAACTCCACTGCCAACATACGTTGGTTTGTCCGTGCATGCTAAGACTTGCAGTCGGATTCGTCCAGGATCTCTTTAAGCTTGGCCTTTCGATATCTCATGATCGAGTACTTAGCGTTTCGACAGATAGTGGAAACAACGTTTGTCATCAGTACGAGCAAGACGGTATAGTTTGTCCGGCTAATATGCACAAAGGATTATTCACAGCGACTGCCGTGGATAACATAATCTAATTTTAACGAATATACACGATTATTTCATGGTACAGAAATTTCATTGTTTCAACCAATTTTTACGGAGAATCCCGGTGTTGAACGAGACACAGTTGTTCAAGAGCGTTTTCCATCAAGTAGCAGAGGGATAAAACCACTGCCCAAATCATAAACACATGTCCGCACAGCGTCTCTAGATCTTGATAATCAAGATCTTCAGGTTCCTGAAGTATAATGCGAAGTGAAAGGAGATGGATCAACAGTACAACATGTTATATAGGAAGAATTTCATTGGCTTGACAATGTCAACAAGACCATGAAGTCAATAGAATGAGTCTTGACAGCCACATAGAGGTCAATTCTCCCTTGCTCATTTCTTCATTGTTACCTCTCTTCCCAGATAATTCAAAATATGTTGCTATGATCCGTGACTCTATGGATGTTGTAAAACCAGCTGTTGACAGCCTGAATCCTGGCCAGATTCCTGTGATTGCAATGGATCAACCTTTGTTTGCAGTTGCAAAACAAATCCATTGGAATTGGCTAGACATTTACGGAGACAAATGTTTTGTGGTGATGGTTGTGGTCTTTAAATTGAAATGGGTTTCCTCAAAGTGCTTGGTGAATGGGTTAATGGGAGTGGTTCGATATATGTTTCAACAAAAGCGAAAGTTGCATCACCTGGAAAAACTAAATAATTTATTAAAGCTTCAAAATGTAGTACGTACTCGTAACGCACATCAGGTAACTATAAGCAGTCGTTACACATTGTTGCATAAAGCTTGTGAATAATGTGTCAAGAAATAGGTCACGCGAGAAGGCGTATTATCGTTCAACGATTGGTGCTTTGATACGATGAAGTCAGTTCCGTAATTTCAGTTCTGCCACATTGCATTACGGCTGGAACTATCGCTTTTACCATTTTTACGATCCATCCGCCAAGCTGATTTCCAACGTAACATTGATACACTGAGTAAACCGATGCTTTGGTTCTTTGCTCTTGACCATCCAAATTATGCTAGATGGCTCGCAGTTCATATCTGCGATATGTGTAATGTTAAAAGATGTCAACTCAGAAGTACATGCAGAATTCCAAAATGGTGGATTTACAATCAACAAGACTGAAAATCCTTTTTTAACAATCGCCATAGACCAAGCCCAGTAAGGTGACGGTGGAGCAGTTATGCTTTAACGAGAATTCAGGAGCATTACGTCGCTGGATGGTTTCAGGTCCAGAAATTTCCAGAATGATTAATGAGTTGAAAACAGAATGATTAATGAATGAAAACAGCGTAGTGAAGCCTCATGGCGTGCAGAAAGGCGTCCAGGAAACGTTGTTCAAGCAGACTAAGGCTCTTGTTGTTGAAATTGAAGAAACGGGCAATCCATTTATGGAAGATAGTAACCAGCTTTTCACTTTTTACACTAAAGACGTTGCTGGTCAAGCTGTTGGGGAAAAAGTTGAGGAATTAAACTTTATGCATGGAACAGTATGAAAGCTTCACGAAAGAACGCGTTATTGATCGAAAGACGTTTTTGTCAGAGCCCATTAAGAAAAAAAAATGACGCTATTTAGTTCACCGGAAACAAAAACAGTATGAAGTTCTAACCATCAGTTGACAAGCCTTAAGAGCGGTATCGCCCTTTACATCACGACTTTACATGTCTTGCCAAACAAGAGAAGGGTATTTGTTCAACTTTTTCCAACACGAGAACTAACCATGCCCTCCGTCTTTTTGTCACGTTGGAAAGCTTTGTCTCTCGGGAAACAATCAGATTTGACCAACTGCTTAGATCCTTATCATCAGTAACAGGCCGAGGCACCAAGCAATATTGATGTAACTACCATTGATGGTCCCGCTATGGTAAATATGCTTAATCCAGGTACTGCACGGACATTCCAGCAATTGCGGTGTTCCAACCGCGTAGGTGTTATTTGGGACAGATATATTAGCAACAGTCTTAAGGCCTCAACTAGAAGTAACAGTGGAACGGGGATTAGAAGAAAAGTACAACCTAGCAACGAACTTCCAAGAAATAGGAAAAGCTTTCTCAGAGTGGATGGCAACAAGACGGATCTTTTCAAGTTTTTAGCAGAGCATATCCACCATATGCAAATATCAATTGGCAAGCTGGCTGTAGCATCATCTGGCAAGCAAGTGCTGCCGAACCCATCAAGTAGAGAAGCCCTGTCAGATCTAGCTCCATGCTCGCATGAAGAAGCTGACACAGTTTGTTCATGCTGTGGATGCTATAAGCCACGGTAGTATAAAAATTGTCATCGGCACAGTTGATACCAATGTCTTAGTTCGTGCATTAGTTCTTCCACTCAAGCAAATTGATCCTGATGTGGAACTATGGGTAGCTTTTGGAACAGGATCCCATTTACAATATTTTGAAATTCATGTAATTGCAGAGAAATTGAGTATGGAAATATTTCAAGCATTGCCTTTTCTTCATGCATTCACGGGGTTTGATACTGTCTCATCGTTTGCTTGAAAAGCAAAAAGGACGGCGGGGCCAGAATGGATGGTCTATCTAGAGGATACAGCGTCATTCTTGGCGTTAGCAAATCTCCCCAGCAGTACAGAAGTCGATCAATGTATACAAACAATTGAACGGTTAGTTGTTTAATGTATGACGGAACCAGCCCTAGCATGCTTGTAAATGAGACCCAATTGCGGTTGTTCAGTCAAAAGAGCAGAGCATTTGACAAAATGCTACTAACCCAGGCAGCTCTTATGCAGCACGTCAAGCGGGCGGTTTATCAGGCTGGTTATTGCTGATTGCCCGTCAAAAGTTGCACTGTCCTGCGGAATGGGGATGGTCACTTTTGGTAGATACTTGGAGTCCGCTGTTGACAACAATCCCTGATGTTACAAAAAGTCCCAGGGATCTTAATACATTTCATCACCTTATACTATTATTGAAGCTTGCACCACAGGCACCGATCAGATTCATACCATCCTGACCCATGCGTTGGTTTTAGACTTGTCTGGCAGCCGACAGTTGAATCTTCGTAGACGCGAGTTATTGCGACCGCATCTTAACTTATAATATGCCGCACTCTGCAATCCTTCAATTCCGACCACAACGGAATTGTTCGGCGAAAACCTTACTAAAGAAATTGAGAATGTACCCAACACTAATCAATTGGATAATAAGCTGCGAGATCGCCGTCCACGGTACCACCCTTATGCGGATTCGTCATCGTGCCACCACGTCACAAAGGAAAATACTGGTAGAGTTCCCTCTCGGAAGAATTTGCAATCTTTTTTCGCCAACAGAGGATTACATCGGCGGCGACGGGGGCCAAAACCAGGACCAATCCAACTAACCCAGCTACACAGGTTAGTTCTCAACAAAGAATACACGAGTTACTTAATAATCAACCCCAATTTGTTGGTGTACACTTGTATTTATATATATTTTTATTTATTTTATATTTTTCGGAAGCCTACGCCCCAATACTCGAAACGTGGGATGGGAATCAAGTATTGGCCTATATGAAAAAGCTTTACCCATTTGGATGATTTGACGCTTAAAGAGTTTTCTTTTAAACTTGTAATGTCATTAGCTCTAACGTCCGGACAGCGGTGCCAAACACTGACAGGTTTCAATATCAAAGCTATGTAGAAAATAGCAGACTATTATCTTTGTTATTTAACGCGACATATGAAACAAAACCGGTTATTGAATATTTTTTCGGTTGTTTCTGTCAGGCAATTTCATCCGGAAGAGCTATGCGTGTGTCGAACTTTACAGGGTTATTTGGATCAAACAACTACTTTGCGGGATAGTACAACTATCCAATTGCTTATCTCAAATGCGAATCGCATGGAGCAATTCGTACTTGCACTATCAGCCGATAGGTCAATCAGGTGCTTGTGTTGAGTGGAATAGACATTACAATATTTCAAGCTCCGAGTTCTCGAGCCGCCAGTGTGAGTAAAACTAGCTAATTTCTCCTCGTAGATGTTATTCTTAAACATGTAGCCTGATCTTCGGCTTGTGTGTTCAGAAAGTATTATCATAGTATTACAATAGATTATGTATACAAATGTGTGTTTTTCCTATTGGCTGTGTCCACAATTGCTTTGTAGTGTCATGTTAACCGGAAGTGCGTAACTACAATTTGATAGAATTGAAAATTAAACGAGCCTTGAGATTGATTGTGATTCTACCAAATCCGTAGTTGTACTGAGGGTTAACATACCCTCCCCACAAATTACTCACCCAAATCTACGAATCATTGCTTTCTAAATTGCGTCCACAATCATTTGAAGTCTGACTCACGGCAGCGCAAGGCATGCATCTTATGTTAACCCTCAGTACAGCTACGGATTTGGTAGAATCACAATCAAACTCCACCTTAAGGTAAGGCTCGTTTAATTTTCCATCAAACAAGCGTTTTTTGAGTCGCTCTGCCTTAGAAGAAAAGTCATTTAGTGACATTGGATTTTCCTTGTGTGGCGAAGTTAGCGTTCCAAAATGGTGGCTCAGTTGTATCCAAAACCATTACCAGCAGACAATCAAATTTTAATAAAATATATGAAAAACCATACTTCAAAAAAATGACATGATTCGAGCTTATCAAGTACTTTCAAATGTTGTGGTACGACATCCTTGAGAGATTGACTGTACCACACTAAAACCTAGTGGAAAGAGAATTTTTCATTCACTAGAGGATGTAAAATTCTTCAGTAATGCCGAGCTGTAATCTTTTTTTGGTAAGTTTGCCCCACTATCAGGGTCAACCACCTTTTTGTGTCGTCCATTTTTAATGTAATCATTGACCCTGTTTTTTTTTAGAAAAACCCCAGGAAATTATAAGCTTCTTAGTGCCGTACAAAGTAAGTCTGTATGTGGACTGGATAAGAATGAAATATGCACACAAGAAATTTTTTTATGCATGAGATGAAATTTTGCACATTTTTAGATGAGAGGGGAAAGCTTGCTTGATTATTACTTTTGAGAATAAAGTTTTTCACCCATAAATAAAGCTACAACTGAACAAGCCTTTTAACTAAATCTTCTCACTTCGCCGTGACTTTTGCAACATTGCACAACAACCACCGCTTTAAAAACGCAACAGTACATTGTTCCGCTGATTTTTGAAGTTTTGCACCTGGTATGTCTTCTTCCTTATATTTCAAATCATCGGAATTTTACTCTAACAAGGCCATATTTGTTTACGTATTTGAAATAACTACACAAATAAGTAAAAATTTTTGACATATATTTAATTTAAATTTTATACATCATTCTGTATTTTTTCCGCGTTCAAATTCAACCCATAGTTCCATAGGGGACGAATTCGGCACCAGTCTTCTTTGGACTTTGGAAAGGGAGATGACTTGCTGAAACTAAGTGTAATTGACCATAACGAAAAGATGGCGGCAAGTACATTTTACCTGAATGGATTGCCGGCATGGAACTAATTAAACGCAAAAAACTATGAAAGAAAAACACCTTAGGACATAAATTTTCAACAAGACAAAGAAATAACCTCTTCTTCTCTGCTTATCTTTCAACTGATGTCGATTTGCGTTTTAAAACGACTTTTAAACACAATGCATTCTTGTAAACTGTACACCCGCCATCTTTTTTTGTTACGGTCATTAAAGGTTAGGTTACAGTCGCATCTGCGCTAGCGCTAAAGCTTTGTTTACGTTTTTTGTTTCGATCAGCTTTAATTGTATAAAATAAAGTATTTCGGTTCGTCGGCACAACAATGCAATAAAGTTTTACCAACAAGCTATAAGACCAGCGAAGGAGTGCAGCAACAGCGAAGCGTTTCTGTCCAAAGCCATTTAATCTAGAGCAGTGATTTCTGCGAACCGAAATGCTGAAAGTACCGAATGTGCGAGTTTGAATCATTTTTGCGTTTACATTGGATTTTAATGCCTTAATGGTTTTAGAAGTGTTGATTTCGTTGCTTATGATGAAGATTTTTATTGTGGTACCCTCGACAATCCACATTGCCAGGAAGATAGAGTTGTGTTGTCGAAGGTTATGGCAGTCTTTCGAGAGAAGTTTTTCGGCAAGTTCGTTTCGAGGCAAGTGCTATTGAGAATGCTGCTGCTGTCCCAAACTTGCACAATATTACAATATGCTCTTATGGCCACTGTCTTCGGGAGAGAGAGCGTAACTATTGCCCATGCTAAAGTGGACAACTTCTGTTCGAGCGCATGCCATTAAGGGGATTTTGGGCAATGCATGAACAACAGAAGAGTGCATACAGACAGCGGTGATATAGATCATACAGTAAGATCATTTTGGGGTTGTTTTATAGCTCCTTACATAACTATGTTTTCCAAATTTTTGAAAGCATTTAAAAGTGTTACAATTAAATGTAGACAAGTTCACCATTTATTTTTGGATACATTATTACTAAGAAACTCTAAACCCTCAAGCTCCTGTCCAAGCTGGTAAAACAAATTAAATACATCAAAATTTGTAGTCAAGCTCTATGTAAAATAGGAGAAAGAGGTACAACTCTCACTAAAATATAAATTGAATCTCTTATAATTGCCATCACTTATTTGATATTATTAGTATTTATTTAGTATAATGTATAATACACAGCTAAAAACGCGCAAGTTGCAACCAGCTTGTTGACAACTTGCAACAGCATTGTTGTCAACAAGCCGATATCAGGATGCGTTCACATGGCTTGCGACAACTTGTTGACGACAAGCCTGTTGCAAGTTGTCAACAGACTTGTTCCAAGTTGTCGCAAACAGACTTGATGCAAATTGTGGCTAACAGACTTGATGCAAATTGTTTCAACAGACTTGATGCAAATTGTTTCAACAGACTTGATGCAAATTGTTTCAACAGACTTGATGTAAATTGTTTCAACAGACTTGATGCAAGTTGCGAACTGCATGCTCGATGGAAGTTGTCAATAACATATTGACAAAACCATTAAATTTAAAATGGCAGCAAATAAATGAATTGTTTTATTCTATTCGTCTTATAATACATTTGTCATTTTGATATTATGCCAACATTATGCAAGAATGCAGTGTAGCATTAAAAAACTACGATCTATTAAAACAAGTATTTAAGATTAAAAATCTTTAGGAAACATTTTACCAGCAGACTAACTAAATATTGTCAGCTGTTGCATGGCACAGTCTTCTTGGCCTGTGGCGGACTGGCGTTGTTGATTTTCAAGCATATTCCTCCATATAGATATAATGTCAATTTCACTTGCGTGATCAAGTCCAAGATAATATGCATCAAATTTTATTCCTTAAAATCATAAAGAGAAATTTCAAATGCAGTCATTAATCTCAGTGGACAGTACTGTAAAGTTTGAACTTTTTCTTGCTGAGCATTTTATATTTTGGTCAAGTATATAATGACGCTTAAAAATCAAAACAACAAAATTACCGAAACGATCTCAATTCGTATTCTCAACAAGGTGCTGTGTATGCTTGTACACTTGTCAAATAAAGAACACGTTGAGATGACAATTAGCCTACCTTAATGTGCAATCGTGCCACACAGCTTGGCCATAGAGCTTGGTTGTCGTTTTATTTTGCCTAAAGATGAAAATCGTATCGTAAGAAATATCCATGATTAAAATGTCATTTTTTAGTCTGAAATCTCATTTATACACCAAATATAGAAACTATACTTTAACTGTATACCTGTATTTTTTGCTTCAATCTTTTTTTTTCGCGTCAATTTTTCAAAATTCTTGACATCTTCTGCTGTTTATTATAAAAATGTTCATCTTTCTTGTTGTTGCTCACCGTTTGTCAAAACCATGGCCAGGGGCCGGTTGTATAAAAAAGTGAATAAAGTTAACTATGATTAGTAGAAACGTCAACCAATCAGAACAACGTATTTTGTACTTAATCACTATTCAACTACGAAGCAGTGATTAAAAAAGTGATGAAGAGTTTTATACAACTGGCCCCAAAATGGTTCTGTCGAATGACGAATACGAGATTTGATTGGTTGTTAAATTGTTCTTTAATCTAAAAAGCCAATCAAATGTTGTATTTGACTATTCATCATTAAACAAAATAAACAAAGTCATCATAAAGTCACAGACACAGAGTAACAATAAAGTCAAAGTTTCAACAACTTGCAGCAAGTCTGTATGAAAGTATCAAATCGCATCAAGTCTGATTTTTATAAATTTTGTTTCTGGCTGTGTAATATAAAACTGTGCTAAATGACCATTCTTCCCATCATTTATTTATGGCGACGCCAGGCGCACATCATTTTTAGTAGTCACCCGGTTTTAATCGGTCACTTATAATATAGCATTTGTTCCCGAGCCAACGGCGCCAAGCGCCGTGCGAGGGTACTAATTCCGCACGGCTATTTACATCCGGGAAAAGGAAAGCATAGCGAAGTCTGAAGTTCATCAAATATTGCGGGCGCGTGGTTCAAGGGTGGCGGTGAGTGGGTGGTCATCACTGATCTCAAAAATATGGCGGACTATATTGCACTACAGTATTTCGTATTTTTGCAAAAAGATTTGGCAACTTTCACAACCAACGAAGGGTGGTTATTTCTGATCTCAGGAATATGGTGGACTATCAGGAGCAGCAAACACTTAAGGCATCCAAAAAGACGAGAAATAAGACGAAAACGACTGCCACAAGACTCTTGAAGAGAGATTAATTCGGG
This sequence comes from Muricea muricata, assembly GCA_963855995.1. NCBI lineage: Eukaryota > Metazoa > Cnidaria > Anthozoa > Malacalcyonacea > Plexauridae > Muricea > Muricea muricata. Next base: position 16,330,219 of record OY979716.1, read on the forward strand.
GAAAATACAGAGAAGCGCCAAGAATTGACTATGGCGTGAAACACAAGGCAAGTTTGTTGATAATGCGTATTTATACTTGTGTTTTAATGCTTTATAAAGGCCGGCGTAGCCGTACTCATCCAGTCTATTCACCGTTTAAATTCCAGAGTAAGTTTATGCTTTGTAAATGCAAGACTGTCTTCTTATTACTAATGTAATTAATAGGTCGTATTTTATACGAAATTTAAGCTTACATTAGGCGTAATAACATACTGATGACACATGTTGTGCCATTTAAAAAAATTGTCAATAAAACAAGGATTAAAAACTGATATTTTGTCATTTTGAAAAAATATACAGAAAGAATCACAATTTCCGTGCTGCTATGACAACAACCTATGAAAGTACTTCATGTAATTCCTAAAATATAGTTGCATGCTCTTAGTTAGTGGCGAGGGGTTGCTGCATGCATGTATTTCTAGTAAATTATGAACGCTGATTGGCTAAGAGCCGTACGTGTTGATATTGCTCTATGTCATCACGGAAAATTTCCCGCCACTCTTGTGTTAAAGTTCTTTCTGCTATATTATACCACACAATTTCTCGTTTTTCCAATTTCCACTCGTGTTGATATAACTGCTTATGCCATACATATAGAGATTTACGCGAGGTGCATGACTGTAAACGGGTGAAATAAATAAAAATCGTATTTTCACTATGGAGAAGCGAATAAGCGTTTTCAATGACCGTACGATTTTTTTCACTAGGGAAAATTTATCGTATCAGCATTTTGATTGGCTATACGGTTTTTCTCACTAGTGAAGAAAATCGTATTGTTATTTTGCTCACAACATGGCCGCCGTGTTGGGGAAGGAGCGAAATGGTATTTGGCTTTTATGTCTAAAAGAAGAGTTTCCTCACTAAAAAACATGAAACAGAAAGAAGAACAGCTTTGACTCACTATTTATGCAAAATAACGGAGAAACAAAAGGTATGATTCTGTTTTGAGAGTTCAATATTTTGTTTCGACATTGTTCGCCTTTGACAGGTTTCCAGTTTTAAAATAATCTCTATATGTTTGGCGCAAACAAATTACTGCATGGTTGGCTCGTTTGTACGATTTTTATTATGCACTTGTTGTGAAAGATCTTTCACAACTCGTGTATAAAAATCGTACGCACTCGCCAACCATGCAGTAGCCTCTATAATATCAACACGGAAAATGTGTCATACTTCTTAAATACAACAAAAACAGCAAGTCTGATATCACCCGATTTTATTCGGCTAAAATCGCTGAAAAATTGACGCCGCACACGTAACAATTTAATAGTCGTTCGACAAAAATCGAGGACCAAAATCGTTTGTGTGCGCCATGCTTGATAAACGATTTAAAACATGAATAACATGTTCAGTGTTTTGTTCAGCTTAAGGCCGCAATTTGCATCATGGTCACTTCAACATCTTGATTATATCATCTTGCAACAAGTCTGTTAGAACAGCTTGCAAGCCTGTTGAATCATCAGTGCTGTTGCAAGTTGTTCTGACAGTCTTTTTAAATCTTGTCATCAACAAGCTTGATACAAGTTGCTCCAACAATAACTTGATGCAGGTTTGATGATATCAACTTGCAACAAGTCTGTCTTAACAACTTGCAACAGCCTTGTTAATCCAACAGGCTTTTTGCAACATAAATATTAGAAAAAGGGATGGATTGGCAACTCTTTTGTTATCTATATTTTATCTTCAGTTGAGCACACCGGAAGTAAACATTGCCCAACTTGTATGGTAATTATGCTCGTGAACTCAATTCCATTTATGCGCAGAATTACCCTAGCGAGTTGTGCAATGTTTGTTTCCGGTTTATTCAAAATAACTGAACCGAAGATCGCGTATAGTATTGAATAGCGATGCCAATCCATTCCCCTTTCTGATGTCTATGGTTGTAAGTTGTTCTAACAGACTTGTCAAAATACTTGTTATTCACAGGCTTGATGCAAGTTGTTTCAACAAGTTGTAACAAGTCTGTAATGACAAGTTGAACAAGCCTGATTTTAACAAGCTTGTTGCAACTTGTCAACAAGTTGCAACAAGCCAGTGAAATTGACAGCTTGCAGCAAGCCTGTGGCGTTTTTGGCTGTGTAGTGCTCCCTTCTAGGATTCAGTTTTTTTCATGGAACAAAATGTCCAGCAAAGAGGAGGAAGACTTTGGAGAAGACAGAAGACGTGGAGGTCTACTGCCTATTTGCTTACTGTGAAACATCACCAATGGGAGGCGGTGAATTGGGTAGCTGGGCTGATATTCCCTCAACATAACTGTCACTGTCTTCTTCAATAGTACAGTCAATGTTTCTTCACGAACAGGACCATAAACGGATCTAATTTAATACATGTTTCACATTACAGTCGCAGCAAAATAGAAGCGTGACACAACATCTTCCTGTTAATTGACCAAAATTTTGAGGAATTGGTCCGAGGAATTCCTAAATTTGAGCAAATGAATTGGTCAAATATTTTTGGAAGGCTTCTATTGCTGCGACTGTAAACTGTGTCTACAAAGCAAGTTTACCTAGAATAGCATTTTTTTCTATGGGAACATACACTAAGGTTATGCTACAAACAAATTAATTCGTAGTTTTCACATACTGGTGTTCATCATTTAATACCACAATGTAGTAGGAATGGAAAAAACACCATTCCTCCTACAAATATTCAATCATTCAAGGAATAACAAGGAGTGTCCTCTTTCTTCGTTTCATCACTACCCTCGCTACCAGTTAGTTTCTCCTCTTCTTCGTACACTGAAGGTCTGAAATAAAAATGTCAGTAACACTGAACATTCAGCATTCGCAATGGAAGCAGTAATGTACCTAGGCATGTGAGGGGAACTTCCAAACAGGTGGCCATTTGTTTTTACAAAAAGCAGGAAATTGGTCAACTGAATTTTTTTTGGTCAAATGGCTGGGTGTTCATGTATGTGCAGGGACATATGACTGACATAACTAATAAAGGCTTTGGATAGTGCTTTGTCCATACCATGAATATGGCAGGCACTTAAACCAAGAATCCTAGACATAAATAATTTATCTTATCACTCCTAACATGTAACTTTGTCTTATTGCAAACGACCACAGGTTAAAGATATATATTTGAATATTTGATACAATGATCATCACATTATATCAACACCCCTATATAGTATGATACATATACTGATAAAATCAGTTGATTTGTGAGAAGATAAGAGTCTTATTGTCAGCTTTGGACAAACGTATATATTTCCTATTCCAAAATTGTGTCTATATATTAATTGTCTTGAAATTTATGACTGTTTTATGTCGGACAAACATGCGCGGTTTCATATTTTAAAGCCATACTGAATCTTCATGTGCCGACTGCCGAGTCTGATGCAAATTAGCTCAATACAAAGACTCTAGCTTGTTCATTTACATTAAATACGACACATGAAATGTTTAACATATAAAAAAGCCTCAATCATTTTATACTGATTTTACACACCTCAAGAAGGAGGACGTTGTTGGTAAACCCTTGGGTAAACATTTGGGCGACAATCGTCGACGTTCAGTGGGTGTAGAAGTGACAACTATTAAATAAACAACACAACCGGCAAATTCGCGTCTTGAGAGCATAGAACTTTTCAAAAACATTGCTATAATATAAGACATGTTCACTTACTTGGTGATGGTATTAATATGTGGCTTTCACTTCCGACGGATAAAAATGTAGCCTCAACTGATGTCTAGACTGTCTCATGAATATCACCAGTCTGTGTAAACACGTGGCTGAATGAAAAGACGCAAACATATCAGAAAACGTAATAGTTCGTTACCGTATCAAATTGACAACTTTTATGTATTGTTTATTAATCAAGTTCTTACCACAAAGCCTGTTTTGTCGCTTTTGGGGCTTCTGTAGCGTCGAACGAATCTAACAATATTTGCGCAACATTCGCATCTGTTTTCACGTGACTGTCTTTAAATTCCCGCCATCGAGGAAACGTTTCATATAAGTAGATTCTAGAAGACCCTCTTTTGGCATAGTAACATTTTCTGTTTGCAGTTTCAGACAGATTTGCGCTCGAATTCGTAGGATTTGAGCTTTAAGCTTCGCTATCGCTCATCTTGGATGAAGTTTCCGGAATGGATAGTAATTAGATATGATGCAATACTAGAAGACTTGGAAGAATGTTATTGTATGTAGGTCCCAGAAGTAAACAAAAAATGAAAAACTGGCGCATGCGCAGATGCTACTGTAACCTATCTTTAGTACCACTGAGATAAAAATTGATGCCCACCAAATACCATATTCTTTTTACCATAGTTCTATCACTGTCTAGAGAACGATTGTGCAAAATTGTAAGTCAGACTGACTGATAGCCGCGGCGCTACGGAGGTTTAAAGTTGCTAAAATCACTGTCCGCCATTAAAATGCGCCATCTTAAATTTATCAGCTAGAGACGCCGTGGGACGTCATAGCCTCAACACAAAAACACGATACAGCAATATTATAGTAAACCACTGTCGAACGAACCAATGATACAGAGGTTAAAATGTCAGATTCATCGCAATCTAGTAGCAATTCAATGTCCTCACCGGACAGCAATTGCTCTGAGCAATCTTCCTGTTATTTAACGGCAAACTCTGGCGATTTTGAGACAGAATTTTCCCCATTTGACGATACAATTGAGCCGCTTGCTTCGGCCGAAGAAATCGCGCAGTATGAAGACAGTATAGCTCGTGAAGAAGAGCTTGAAAATACTTTGCAAGCCCGTTTTGAAGGCCGCGTTAATGTTTCTTCAATGGCTTATTCATTGAACATTCATTTTGTATTTCTTCCAGAATCTATTTGTTATTAAGTTTAATACGGCTCAGCGCGAATAAAGTGTTGATTTCTTGCCAAATTTAAATCAATGACATTGAACAAATGCACTAACCTTGCGGTGTTCGCGTGACGATATATTCGCTGGACCTTTCTTCCAAATGGTTGGTACAGCTCTAGTTTTAATCCGTCGCACAGAACCGCTAATGTGAACTCATCGCTCGAAACACTCGCTTGCAAAATGCTCTGAACAAACCATGAAACGCAATTCTGCGGGACCCGGGTTAAAATTGGTGCTCTTTTTTGCTACAAATTTTACCTATATTCTTCGTAAAGATTTGTTTGTTGGGCTTTTGTGTTATGATATGCCTGTTGTGTGGTCGGATGCATTGCTGCAGTCTTGAACAACACAACGGGATGATGGTATTGTCGAAAAAGAAATAGTTCTATACCAGAAACAACTTTGTTTATACTACAATATTAGCATTAGCGCGTCGCGTATTGAGACTATGACGTCACGAAGGCCAATATACTTGAACTCCACAATATGGTGGACTTTAATGGCGGTTACAAAATTAGCGTTTTCATTTCCACATTACGACGTGAGAATCAAAGATAATGAACTAATATTTGCAAGGACAGGACAAATTTGAGTATGCATACTTTATGATGACTAAAAAAAAAGACGAGGTAAAATTTTCATCTCATTGGTACTTTAAAGCTTTCGAAGCATTATTTTTTAAACTTAATTTATCGGAATTCTGATCGCTTGCAATGCAAAAATATCCAAACAATAGCCTACGTAGCAGATGGTTTTTTAAGGAAGTTTTCTCTGTGTTACCTCGAAAACCGTCTAGCTGCTACGCAAGTTATTCAAACAGGTGTGCGATGAATTTTTAATTGCCCCGTTTAAAGCTTACGCGACAGGCAAAGTGATGTTGTAGTACTGGGGAGACATTTTGGACTTCACTGATCACTCGGCAACATTTGATTTCGTCGTAAATCTCTTTTTCTATAAAAAATTGCCTGCCATGGCTTTTCGATGTGAAAGATTTTCCCGCCATTTAATGGTAATTCAGCTACAGTAGATTTGAAATAGCTAGGCTAGTTAACAGACTGTTTAATCGATTGATTAATAAACTAATTTACTGATTGATATTATATATACGTTCCTTACCACAGAAATTTGATAACAGTTTAAACTTGTATAAACTCCGTCTACAGTTCTGGAACCAATCTTTCATACAGTATCGCATACCATATAACAACTATATACCAACCAAACTATGGCCATGCCCGTGCAGTAGTAGATCAAACTCATCTTGGTGAACACAAAACTGATAAAAACACGACTTACAACAATGGCGCAATGCACAGTCGCAAAGGATATACCTTGCACAAAAGTTGCATTACCACGATTGGTGATTTTCGAAAGAAGTGAGTTTGCAAACGGATATAAAAAATATGGCATACCGAAACAAATGTAAAGGAGCAAAATATAGTATTGAACAGTAGTCACTTGATCCCAAGAAAAAGCCAAAAACGTGAGAAATGCGATGGCAATTATTTGCATGAAAAACGAGACCGCAAATATCTTACGTTCCTCGAAATATTCGGAAGCAATGTAAAGACAGATGAACATTAGAAATTGTAAATATTGTGCAGTTTAAAAAAAGCAACTTGGTGTAAATGAGTTGTAGATGAAAATGGTCTAATGCTAATAATGGCACATAGAATGTTGCTGTGCTTGAAAGCGACTCGCTGGATAATATTAGCAAAAGCAGGAAAACAATTCTGGTATCCCCAGTAATGTTTCTCGGCTTCAGTTCAGAGCAATCCTCAGCCAGACGTTCTGTTGGCTTGCGACTCTTACTCGATTTTATTTCATCTTCATCATCACTCGAAGTTGTATTTGCTTCTTTTGAAGCACCAGGCTTCTTCCAAATGTTTTTGGGTAAGAGCAACAAAAATATAAGAAAAAGGAGCCATATTATAGATAGCACTATTCCAAGTGAATTGCCTTCATCTACTTTCCAACCCAGAATACTGGCCTTAAATGTAACGAAAGCCCCAAGTCCTGGACCGAATGCCGAACCAAGACAATACACTGCCTCAAGTAGAATAAAGTTACTCCCTCGACTTTTTTGGTCTGTCTGTAATGTAATTTGTCCCAGAAGTACTACGACGCCAATATCACTTAATCCACTAAGAAAACGTCCGAAAAGCGGGAAATAGGCGCTTAGGTTGACACTGTACATAATGTATGCGACTACTTTTACTATGCAGGAACAAATGAAGAAAAACCTTGGTTTGCCAACACAATCTGTTATGAATCCACCAAAAGGGGAAGCAATGACAGCGCCAAAGTTGTAAGCGGACACCACTAGAGCAAGAAAAAACGTTGTTTGGTCCAGGGATTTAATATAATGCCATGCAGTGGGCACGATAGAGTACGTCTCAAAACCAGCCAGGAAAGAACGAAGCATAGTAAGTTTCCTAATCCAACTGAGTTTGCTCATCGTCTTTAAAATGCTCGGTTAACTATAATGAAAAATATTTAACAAAAGTTGAAATATTTTGAATAGCATTGAACAGGATCACGCCTGTCCAATATTTCAGAATGAAGAGCATGAGTAAAATAATATTCGACAGTTTCTTATTGACTTTCTACCAGATTTATCAGACGTTTTACAAGCTTTACAGTCGATTTGAGCTAACTTTTTACTGCAATATTTCGCAAGCCGGTTAAATATAATAATCAATATGGCGGATGGACGTGCCCTGGATAAAGCTCTCTCGGTTGTCGTCAAAATTGCCCTCCCAATTGTGATTTGAAAGAAGTGATTCGTTATGAAGAAGAGAAATGTTTTACTTATGACGGAAACGAATTAAATGGCTAGACACTCTTGAAATATTGAAGGATTTTACTTTTATGTTGTTGGTCATTAGGCAAATCAGGAGACAGTTTAAAAGAATTATTTATCAGCATGTTTTTAACGAAGGAAAGCAAAGAGGCGAACGGTGCAAGTCATGAACGTGTCTCTTCGATTATAGATAATACCTTAAATAATGGCCGGATTATAGACAATACTTTGAATATTGGCCACATGGATCACCTGATGATTGCTATTTGCTACAACAAGAAAGCCACTATGCTGACGTCAATAAGCTTGTATGGACAATATTGCATTTCTAATAACTTGACATAAAGATAAGCAGAAGACAATAACTCACTTCATTTGAGTTCTAGGGTGTGTTATAGTATGTATAGTAATGTACTTTATTCATGGCAACAACGCAATTGAGTTATATTGACTGTGATTTGAGCCATCTAAACTGCCAATGTTTATGTTGTTCATCATAAAATTACATCTATTAGCTACATATAATCTTCAAGAAATATGCTATACAGATATGTAAACAACATATATATTTATTAAGTAATCTAAGGAATGTTGCATACCGACAGTATATACAGCTTGTGTACGACTTTCTTGGAAAAAGAAGAATACCTTTACTTGCACGTGATTATGATGCAATACGGGGTAAATTTGGAGGGGATGAATTTGAAAGTTATGATGATAAATCGTTCAAATCTTGTTGATTTATTTCACATCATATTGAATGGTTTCAAAACTTGTTGGGTCATTTCAAATGTTATTGAATGATTTTCCATCTTGTTGAATAATTTTAGATCACATTAAATCATTTGATAACGGGTTTCACAACTTATTCAATCATTCCACATTTAGATGAATGGTTTCACGACAAGACGCGCCGAGACCGCACAAATTGCCGAGATCGCACAAATACGTCATTTCAAATCACGGCGAATTACTTTAAAACAGATTGAATCATTTCACATCACGTTGAATCATTCCACATTTGGTTGAATCATTCCACATTTGATTGAATGATTTCTGCTTTAGGGCAATGACTTCATTTTTAACTGGATGATTTCAAATTGTGTTGAATAATTTCAGATTTAGCTGAATCATTTCATGTTGAGTTGAATGACTTGTGCAGAACGTGTCAAATCATTCTGAAACGCGTTAAGTAATTTGACACGATCGTTATGAATCAGCATAGCGCACATTGTAAGTGTATCAGTGTAGCGCACATTGTAAGTGTATCAGAGTAGCGCACATTGTAAGTGTATCAGTGTAGCGCACATTGTAAGTGTATCAGTGTAGCGCACATTGTAAGTGTATAGTGTCACAAGTAAGTGAATCATTTTAAATATCGGTGAATCAATTCTTATTTTGTCCAGTTACATAATAGCGTAACGTTGGACCATTCCTAAACGCAATGAATCCATCGCGTTTATGTCAATTCATTTCGCATGCATATCATTTTTCGTGGTAACGGCCGCCCAATGAGCGAGACAGACCAGATCGGACGCAATTTTGACAGCGCGACGCGAATTTTCTATTTTCAACGTCCTTTAACTTTAATCCATTCCTTTTCTATTTTTCTCAAATCTTCGGAAGCACTTCAGCAATTTAAGCTATAGTTGGTGCACATATCTAATCAAATTTCTTCCCGTTGATGGTTTTATTTGCTTTTAAAAATCGAAAAATCGCGTGGCGTTGGCAAATCACGTCCGGTCTGTGTGAGCCTTTAAACCTAAGCGATCTAGAAACAAAAATATAATATAGTTGAATCCAACTTTCAATATTGCCACTAACATTAGGCATAAATTCCTTCAAACCATAGATGATTGCTTCTCTCCTAGTCACCCCCTGCACAAAATCTTTAATAGGAACACGTTGAAACTGAGTTACAGCTGTATGCCGAACGTCCATTGCATCATCTCTGGCCACAACAAGACAATACGCGACACAGTACTCTAGACAAACACATCTGCCGATAAAAGATTAACGAGTGTAATTGCCGAGATCAAAACTCCAGCTGTCTATCCAATAAATGCTTAAATGCTTGAAGCGTCACAAACGAGAAACAAATGTATGTGGGACACACTGATGGGGAATCTGAAACAAGATATAACAGTCATATATCCTTAATTCCTTTTTAACTGAATTATTTCAAATTGTGTTGAATAATTTCACAAATAGCTGAATTATTTCATGTTGAGCTGAATGACTTGTGCACGACGGGTCAAATTATTCGGAAACGTGTAAAGTAATTTGACACGATCGTAATGAATCAGCATATCACACGTTGAATTAATTCACAAATATGTTAGTCATTTCAAATCTAGGTGAATCATTTCTTATTTTATACAGTCACATGACAACATAACATTGGACAAGTCCTAAACACAATGAATCATTCGCGTTTACACCCTTATTGTCACCCTTACTTTTGCTGGATGACTATTGTCAAAATGCAGACACAGAAACAAGGCCCTGCTCAGCAAATATACGACTGTAGATTAACCACAACGCAATATAACCATACGTCAATCTTAATCGATGACGTAAAACATGTAAATAACCAGTATATTCCGTAGTCAAAAACACAGACGCGCAATTTTTTAAATGAGTGTGGCAAGCTCTGCTTGTCATACTAAACAAATTTGTAGTGAAATAAAGTTCATATGAATTAAGTTACTATATTGCAAAAAATTGAGGATCAGTGCAAGTAAATAAGAAATTGAAACTGCACATAAAGATCTACACATCCAATGCACACTATGCTTCAAATACAATCTCGTGACAAATTAAGCCATGCAGAAGATGCTTGGAAGAAAAGAAATGGTTGCTGTCAAATTTTCTAAGGGGGTGCGTCCATGAGAGGCAGCAATTGATAACAAATAACACATATTTAAATATCTTAATGATCATTATTAACAAAATTGTTAGATATTCGGTCTTATACTACAATACACCAAATTAAATCTTAATCTAAACCAGACTAAACAGATTTCTGTTAGCTGCCACATCTCACACTTTACTAAAGACTTGATTGGGTTTAGGGGTTGGGTTTAATTTTCTGCATTGGGTAATATAAGATATGGAATTATAGCCAGAGAGGTGAGACCATTTTTATAGACAGAATAAGAACTTTTCCTAAAGGAGAAATTTTTCAAGATGTTGCTGCAAAATTTTATCAACGTTATAACTGAATTGATTTAACAAACAGGGGAAAATTTTCTTGTATAAACACATGTAAATTCAACTTGCTGGACTGTCTATCAAGTGGGGCAGCCTATTAAAAGCTCATTTTACATGAAGTAAGGTTGCCTTACCTTGTTTTGCTTTGACAGCGACATCGTAATGACAAAGTCCAAACTTGTGATTACTTGTCAATAAAAATTGGCAAACACCAAAATTTGTGGTGTTCCAGTTTTGTTTTGTCCTAGAGATTATGGCAAGGCAGGCAGCCATTACGACCTGGGAACGAGGAAGGTTCTTAATTTTTGTGAAATTGTCAACTTGATCGCTCTTCACAATCCAGTCATAAAATCCTGGTTAGCAAATCGTGGCAAAAGAAAATACAGGACTACTTATATGGGCCCACAGAGTCAAAGAAGTGTTTTTGTGTTGTTAGGAGAAGAGACAAATAATTAGGAAAAGTTAAGGAAATCAAGATACCGTTCTGCAATGGCGGACATTACTCCAGACGGTAGCCACACAGATCAATTACCACATTCGACGGTACAGTTTCAGACATACGACTTGACATCTAGTATGTCAGTTGTTTAAAGCGGAGCCTTCAAAAGTTCAGCTAAATGCTAGGGCGTTCTATACCAATACAACATACAAATTGCGTACCTCATGGTGCCAATCTTGTCATAGAACATGGCTTCAAAGTGTCGTCGTTGATTGCTAAAGTGTTTGACGTCTTAGAACAAAAGAGCACAAAACGTGATAAGAAATTTATGGACAAACTCAAGGAAGTAGAAAATTAAGCGATGCTTTGTAAGTTTTCCAAAACTAGATGGGCAGCAAAATCCGAATCCATGCAAGCTGTCTGGCGAAGTTTAGAAGCCATCCACGAAGCGTTAGTGAGTCTGGAGTACGTGTTCGAAACACCAGGAAACGAAAATGAAGGCGTCTGGTGTCCTTAAGGCTATGCACAACATTAACTTTATATGCGGGCTGATGATTTTGAAAAACATTATGCTAAAAGCAAAAATTCTGTCCGATTATCTACAAGGTGAGACTTTGCGGGTGCACTGATTGCCTTAAGTTCAACTGACACAGTTTTGAAAAGAATGCGCGCTAACAATAATAAAATCAACGAAGAAATCGAAGCTGCAGTAACAGTTGCATGAATCTTGGAACGGACCCAGAAGCCGAATTCCAAAGAACTACACCGAGTGAAAAGACTATCGCGGCCTTTAGACGACTTGTGATCCAACGACAGCAACACTGGTATTGGGCAACCTAACGTCATTCTACAGATTCGAGTTTTTAAGTTTATTGATTCCCCTATTTCAACCTTAGAAGAGAAGTACCAATCTCTCGCAAGCGTTTTTCAACCGTTTTTGAAAGTGATTGATCCCAAGGCACCAGGCAACATGGACGATATTACGACACTGGGCACATCTTTACCCTCTGCATTCCCATCAAGCATTTCGGCAGCCCTTTCCAATGAATTCAAAGTCTTCTTTCAGTATCTCGATGAAAAACTAAGCCTAGAAGAATTTGATGAAGGTGGTGAACCACACTCAGAGATCTCGGAGCAGCGAATGTCGCTCTTAAGTTGACACGGCAGCATATTCTCTTTATATGTGTCTAGAGTTTACCAGCAGTTTCTCACTGCTGCACCGTCTGTTTGCTAGAATAAAAGAAATTTCAGTGCGTTGAAAAGAGTGAAAAATTATCCTCGCAGCAGCATGACTGGACGACGGTTCCAAGTCCGCATTTGACTTTCAATCGAAAGAGACTTGACGTATCAGCTAGACCTAAGACTGCCATCAAAACAAATGGCTTATTAAAATTCTTAACCACATTATGGCATCTACTATTAATCTAGGATCAATATTCGAAAATGAAACACCATATTGGAATATAATCCGTCATATGTTTTCGGCGAATTCTTTCCTTGCACCTGAGAGAGAGAGAAACAAAGAAACTGATTTATTCCCATCCATGCACCAGTACAGCCTCCTCCACAGGCCCTCATATGAAAGTAGCGATTAATCTTGCGATGGCTTGCAGAATCTGGTAAACAAATGGCGACGGCAATCACTACAGCAACTCTGCAAAAATCTTTGAACAATGTGAAATAACAATCCATTTAGATTGCTGAATACATAATATCCGATGGCAGTCTGACAGTGTATAATAATATTATTAATCAACATTTGAAGTCAATTGAAACTTTCTAGTCAAGTAGTGATGGCCCTTAAGATTTGACAACGATTTTGGAGGCGCTACACAAAGTTTTCATATAATAACTGTTCAAACTCCTGAAATCATCTGGATAACCAACAAAAAGTTTTTTTCTGTGATTTGTGATGCGTAATTATAATTGCAAATATCTTGAGTTATTAACATTGAAAAATCCTTGACAGTTCCAGCGCGTTTTAGAAGAAAAGCAATTGCTTTCTTTACTAGATGTACGTGTATCCTTGTGTTGTAAAGGCAAAAATGTACTACAATATATTAATATACTTGTTAATGTTTTCTTGTTTTGTAGGACCTATCTGCTGTAAGAACCTCAGCTCAACATGCAGGAACGCCGGAATGAAGGTAGCGCAAAGGGGGGGGGGGGGGGGGCGATGCAGACGGCAAGGGAAACATTGGTCTCATGAATTATATTTATAAAGTGGTCGACGTAAACCCGCAAATCAGTAGACCATGAAATTCGTATAATGCGGAAATCAAAAATCTATATGCAGTAGTAACAATTTCGCTACAAATAGTTGACAGTAAATGGTTTACAATGCTCAGATGATACGGTTCCGTCCACATATATACATTTATAAAGTATACTTCATAAAAGGGCACTTTTGCCCCCCTCCCTCCCCCCTCCCCCCCTTGAGAAAGGGCCGGGGGCGAGAGGCGAGGTCCCCCCCCTGTGCCCCCCCCTTTCCGGCGTCCCTGTCAACATGGCATAAAGCATACATATGTAAAACAACAGAGGCTAAATTTTTTTGTGTCATATCTATGATATGACGAATATTTTAATAAAAATGTCAAATTCTATATTGTAGAGTAGTCAGTACTATTCTTAAAGTTACATTGCTAATGTTAAGGTGGCTTCATACAGTTTTTAAAAATCAAGCTATAGTACGTTTACTTAACACTTTTAATTTTTGAGCTGTTAAATTTGAATAAGTCTGTATTGAATTGTTCATGTATTTTAACATATTTTCTTTCAAATTATGGCAGTTTTGATGGCCAATGGTCCGTGGCTATGGCAACACTTGCGTATGAAATTTACTCAGAAACGGTGTATTTTGCTGTGCAAGTCTGAAAGAAGCACGGTGACCCCCAATTTTTTCTTCGCGTCATGTTACAAACACCATAGACTAACATTGTGCAAAATTTTAAAAAATTTTATACGCCAATTTTTTTTAAACTACGAAAATACTATTTTCTTGAAAAACTTTTTTACCACATTATAAAAATTTTATATTTTTGTATAATGCAAGCCTTTTGTGGTACGATACTTCATAGAAAATTTGAAGATAGGTCACCGTGCAAAATAAAGAGATATAGCACATTCAGTTTCAAAAATTGAATTTTTAATGACGTCACAATTAATAAATCCGCTTTTAGTTTGCATTTTTTACGCGCGAAATGGCGTTAGCATCTCACATGACATGCAGTGCTGCAAAATGTTATTCGGGGTTTCTGTCCTTTTGTGTTTCATTTCACTAAGTGATGCTAGGCATTTGCAACCCCAGATAAAAAAGCCAGCACAGTTGCGCCAGCTCTAGTAAGCCCCATTTTTTCTCGGTTTAGCACTCCAGCAGTCCTGTATTCAGATCAAGGCCGAAACTTTGAAAGCAGGTTTTCATAAATTTCATTGAGGGTCAACTTCAAATCGATACATTGTCATCGGACTGAAAAAAAATTCACTATACGTCTTGACCTTGTGTTTGGCAGCAAATATGTGCAATTTCGTGAAAATTGCTTGCTCCAGTGCAGTACAATCATCAATAAATTTTGGGTTGACCCCCCCTCAGAATTACTGAAAAAGGTTCAGTGAAACCATAGGCGGCCCAATTCAGTGTGTAGTTTCATATAGAAATCAGTGCGTAACTCACCTAAGAAACTACGAAGTGTGTTTATGTGCGCACTGATCTCTATATGAAACTGCACACTGAATTGGGCCGCCTCTGGTGAAAGCAAAGAATTGTAGGAACTAAATAATTTTATGGGCATTACGAAAACGCGCACTACAAGCTACCACCCTTTAGACAGAGCGAACTATTCAGGTTATGCTTTCGGCGTTTGCGTCCAATAGAAGAGATGATTGGGATTTGTGGCTGGACTCAGTCACGTTTGCTTATAACAACAGTAGACATGACGTATTAGGCATTTCACCATGTGACGTAGTTTTTGGTCCAGCGGCGGATCTAGCGTAAGTCAAAATAAATTACCACAGCTAATTCTATGACATATTTAAATTTTAAAATACCTTTAAAACAACTTCTTGGCAAGATTTTATCCTTTTGAAATTCATAACCTATGACATTGTAATAAAAAAAGTTATCTTGAATTTAAAATTAGGATGCTATAATTTATTTTGACTTACCCTGGATCCGCCACTGTTTTGGTCAATTACCTAAGTTGCCAGTGAAATTGGAATTAGGAATGCCTCTGACAAATCCTTCCACGCAAAGTGAATATTTAGTTTCGGTTAGGTCGGCATTTAATGATGTAAGACAATAGCAGAAGAACATTTGTCAAAAGCATCCGAAAAGCAGGCACGGCTCAATCAATCGACAAAAACTTGGCGGCCTTCAACCCGGGCGAAACAGTCATGTTAAAAGACCAAAAGGCTGGAAGTAAGGAAATAAGTGAGTGGAGCCTTACAGAATTCTTAACAAATTTGGGGTTTACTATAGAGTTGTTTCGAAGGTTTGCCTTACTAGGGAGGTAGGTGAGTTTAAGGAAGTGGTTACACCTCCACGCGACCCCCCCCCCCCATATAGCTCGTGCTCGGCCTGCCAGAATTAGGCAGCATATTTATCCACCAGTGAGATACGGATTTGATTAGAAACATGTCCTCGGGATAAGAACACAAAGGAGGAGGATGGTGTAAGGGATAAAAATGTATAAATGTGTAAATAAGGAAATTAACCATACTTAGCGGTATATGCTTCAAGTTGCAAGCTGCATCCGGGACGTACAATGAATTATAGCTGGGGTGCACTAGATTATAAAGATGGGATGTAAACGAAACGAAAATAAAGTTGAGTTGGATCTAGATCATGTTGTCTGTTGTACTTGCTCAGCACGTTACAAAAACCTCTCATATTGTCATCCGATATTGAAATCTGCATTTCGTCTGGAAAAAGACGCACATTTTCATGGAAAAAAATATGGCGGCTAAACAATCTTATAGTTCGGATATACCAATATTCAAACGCAATTTCCCAATTATCTGTTGTTATTTGGAAGTAATAACAACTAAAAATATTATTTTTAAATAAGGTAAAAACCTACGAGTACTTAAAGTTTTACGTCGTGTCTGAGGGTGGCCTAGGGTGACTTTCAGACACAAAGAACCCACACTTTCGCACGGTGTTTCCTATTTCCTGAATAAGCCTCTCAAAAGTCATCGGTTCGATCTCAATACCCTTTTTCAAGTGGTATGTTTGAAGCCCTGGTTTGTACATAAGTAATTCAGGCATTGGCTTTGTTGGACTTGTGTTTCTTTTCAAAAGGTACCTTTTTCCTTGTGATGCTGTTATTCGTGGCTTACGCAGATTGTAGCATAGCGTGGAATTATGTTCATCCCTGGTTTTGCTCTTAATTATTTTAATATTGCTTACTGAAGCAAAAAAGCGATTTTTTTTGTCGGTCTGCCTTAGCAGAAATCTCATTTACTTTTTCACAACGTAATAATCAAGCAAAACATGGGGTTTACCTTTTTTCACCCATAAATAAAGCTACAGTTGAACAAGCCTTTTAACTAAGTCTTCTCACTTTACCGCGACTTTTGCATCCCTGCACGACGACCACCGCTTCAAAAACGCAACAGTATATTATTTTGTATATGATTCTGTAACTTTTTCCCGCGTTCGAAATTCAACCTATACTTCCATTGGGGACGAATTCGGAACCAGTCTTCTTTGCACTTTGGAAAGGGGGATACCTTGCTGAAACCATTTGATCATAACGGAAAGATGGCGGCAAGTACATTTTACAAGGATGCATTGTGAGTATCAAACCTAAACGACGAAAAACTATGAGAGAAAAACACCCTAGGACATAAATGCTTTCGACGCATTACGTTTTTGAAATAAAACTTGTCTTTTCAGACTTAATTTGTCAGAATTCTGATCCCTTGCAATGTAAATGTATCCAAACAATAGCTTTCGTTAGCAGATGGTTTTTTGAGGAAGTTTTCTGGTGTGCAGGGACTCGCTGCCTCCTTAATTTTTCTCGTTCGCAACCTATCTCTAGAAACCATCTGCTACGGTCTGCTATCCAAACAGGTGTGCGATTAAATTTTAATTGCACTGTATAAAGCTCACGGGATAGGTAAAGTGCTGTAGTAGTACTATTGGGAGATATTTTGGACTTCACTACCACTCGGCATAACATTTATTTTCGCTCTAAATCTCTTTTTCTATAAAAGATGCCTGCCAAGGCTTTTCCCCATTTAATTGTAATTCAGCTACAATAGGTCTGAAATAGCTAGGCTAGTTAATAGATTGTTTGATCGATTGATTAATCAACTAATTTACTGATTGACATATATATAAGTTCCTCATCACAGAAATTTGATAACAGTTTAAACTTGTATAAACTCCGTCTATAGTTCTGGAACCAATCTTTCATACAGCATCGCATACCATATAACAACTACCAACCAAAATATGGCCATGCCCGTGCAGTAGCAGATCAAACTCATCTTGGTGAACACAAAACTGATAAAAACACGACTTACAACAATGGCGCAATGCACAGTTGCACAGGATATACCTTGCACAAAAGTTGCATTACCAGGATTGGTGATTTTCGAAAGAAGTGAGTTTCCGAACGGATATAAAAAATATGGCATACCGGAGCAAATATAAAGGAGCAAAATATAGTACTGAACAGTGGTCACTTGATCCCAAGAAAAAGCCAGAAACGTGAGAAATGCGATGGCAATAATTTGCATGGAAAATGAGACCGCAAATATTTTACGCTCGTCGAAATGTTCGGAAGCAATGTAAAGGCAGATGAACACTAGAAGTGTAAATATTGCACAATTTAAAAAAAGCAACTTTATATAAATGAGTTGCAGGTGAAAATGGTCCAATGCTAATAATGGCAGATAGAATGTTGCTGTGCTTGAAAACGTCTCGCTGGAAAATATTAGCAAAAGCAAGAAGACAATTCTAATATCCCCAATAATGGTTCTCGGCTTCAGTTCAGAGCAATCCTCAGCCAGTCGTTCTGTTGGCTTGCGACACTTACTCGATTTCATTTCGTCCTCATCATCACTGAAAGTTGCAATTGTATTTGCTTCTTTTGAAGCACCAGGTTCCACCCAAATGTTTTTTGGCAGAAGCAACGAAAATATGAGAAAAAGGAGCCATATTATAGATAGCACTATCCCAGGTGAATTGCCTTCATCTATTTTCCAACCCAGAATACTGGCCTTAAATGTAACGAAAGCTCCAAGTCCTGGACCGAATGCAGAACCAAGACAATATACTGCCTCAAGTACAATAAAGTTACTCCCACGACTTTTTTGGTCTGTCTGTAATGAAATTTGTCCCAGAAGAACTGCGAAGCTAATGTGACTTACTCCACTAAGAAAACGTCCGAAAAGCGGGAAATATGCACTTAGGTTGACACTGTACATAATGTAGGCGATGACTTTTGCTATGCAGGAACAAATGAAGACAAACCTTGGTTTGCCAACACGATCTGTTATGAATCCACCAAGAGGTGAAGCAATTACAACGCCAAAGTTGTAAGCAGACAACACTAGAGCAAGAAAAAACGTCGTTTGGTCCAGGGATTTAATATAATGCCATGCAGTGGGCACAATTGAGTACGTTTCAAAACCAGCAAAGAAGGAATGAAGCAGAGTAAGTTTCCTAATCCAATCAAGTTTGCTCATCGTCTTGAAATGCTCGCTTAACTATAATGAAAAATATTTAACAGACGTTAAAATTTCAGGATGAAGAGCACGAATGAAATAATATTCCACAGTTTCTTATTGACCTTTTACCATTTTTGTCAGAGTTTTACAAGCTTTACAGTCGATTTCAGCTAAATTTTCACGGTAATATTTCGCAAGCGGTTAAATATAATAATCAATTTGGCGGATGGGCGTGCCCTAGATACAGCTCTGTCATTTGCCGTCAAAATAGCCCTCCCAATTCTTATCGGTGTAAAATGATTCGCTTTAAAGAAATGAAATGTTTTACTCATGACAGCAAACGAGTTAAATGGCTACACACTTTTGAAAGTTAAATATTTGACTAAAAATGTTGTTGGTCAATGGACCATTCCCTAATTAGACAAAGTTTCAAATTGAAAAGAGCTTCCTAAATTTAGTGAAACTGTAAAGATTGGTGGCAAAATATTATAAAATGTCGTAAGGGAAAGATTGCGAATTTTGTATACTTTCACTGTTATTTTCAAGGAGTAGATTTGACTCCAAAAGTAGAGTAAAAAAAAAAAAGGCCCCAGTTCACTCCAATTTGAGAGTACTTTTTACTCTGGTATTTTAACTGTCTTTTCAGAGTAATTTTTACTTCAAAAGTAGAGTGAATTTTACTACTGATAGGAGTCATTATTACTCCTATTAAAAATGTACTCCCCTCGGGAGAGTGAATTTTACACTCATAAGTGGAGTAATATTGACTCCGGAAATTACTCTTAAAATAGTATGTGGAGTAAAAATTGCAATAATTTCAATACTTATAAAATCAGATGAAATATTGTGAAGTTAAAACATTTATTTAAAAAAGAAAGAATTGAGTTTTTATATACACTTAATTAAGTCACTTTATGCTATTCTACAGAACAGGGAGAACAGGGAGTATACAGTTCTAAACATTATCATCCAACACATAAAATGTTTTAGGCTGTTTTAAACCAATTAATTTATAGACAATTTGATCAAAATATTAGTTTCTTTGATAAAACTTGTTGTCTCCATGCATGTATATCATACTGTTCAATGGCTTTAGGTTTATCAGTTAACTATGAATAGGTAATTATAACAATATTATTAAATAAGGTTATTGCTAACTATTGTAGATTTCGAAATGTTGTATTGTCTCATACATTCCAAGTAGCTGTTCGAATACTGTGAAACTGCTTACATGAGCCCCATATTTTCCAAGGCTGAGTATCTTTCATAAATCAAAATATATTGCACCCAATTGTCGAAGCCGTGCATCATTAGCTTTGACTCCTTTCAACCAATGGTGTTTCCAGGCAGTTGTATGTAATCAAAATTTTGTAAGGCTGCAATAAGATAAGTAAAGTCGTAAGTCAATTTGAATAGCTATCTACCATACATGACAGGGTATATCTTGGGCATTGGTTCATTCCAGAAAAGATCCTGCACAGAGGAAATTAAAAATACCCCCAGCCTCTTCAGATATCACACAGGTATTCAACCTTCCCCCTTCCAGGGCATCATCGTCATCTATGATTCAATTTATTTTTCGTTTAAATTGATTAGTAGAATTAGTAGAATAGTCTGGTGTAAGACAAATTGGCCCTATAACAAATCCAGTATATGAGACCGAGAGTGGAAAAAATACAGTATGGCATAAAGGTTTATATTGTCACACACACAAGATGCACTACTGGTACTTCTAAAAGTGCAGTGAGATTAATTAATGGCAAATTACATGTTCCACTGTCTTCATTATTACCATGGGTCAATGTTATTCCTTTCCTCCCTAAAGGGCAGCAAATTTTACCAGAGGGCCTGCAAATCTTTATTGGAATGACCCGAATTCAAGTAGTGGGGTGTAAATTAACATGGATCGCATTAAGAACTATTCAGTAACAAGATGTTGACAATAGGGCAATTAGTATTTTGTTACTTTTAAACTTGGTGATTTAATATCACTTCTTGGAGGTTGCAGCTCCTTGGGTAAATATATTACTTATATCTTTTTTCTTGTTATGCAAGTCTTACTTATAATACTCATGAACATTGTTCTCCTATTTAATAATATCAGTAATATCAGCAGCAATGCTAATAGGATAATTAACAGTATAAATAGTTTTGATTGTTATATTTTGCTGCATCTTTTATAGCAGAGAATTTTGCTCATCAAGAGGAGAGCCTTGGCAATCAAAAATACAAAATACACCGTATAACAAGATATATAAAGATAGTATTCTAGTGTTTTGCTGAGAAGGAAATGGTTGAGCACATTAAAGCTGAGTCATCATAGCAAATTAGCAACACACAAATTTCCCTGCTACAATATTACCTTAAGCTAGGTAGCTAACAAATTTTGGCTATACTTCCATGACACGCAACAACACACTCACGAAATAATGCACATATTATCGCCGGCTTCCCCATTAGATTGGCACTCAGTCATTGTGTCATGGCCACATTACAATATAAGGTTCTAACAGTTAGGAATACAAGATAAGGTTCTAACAGTACTGATCCTAATAATATTGAGCCGAATTCCATGCATCAAGGAAAGTAAAAGGCATTTATTTATTTCAACGTATAAATTCTTTTTAAATCCAAATACTATCGCGCGAAATTCAAATTTATAATATGGAACACGTGTTCCGATGCACTCATGGAAGGCAGTAAATATCAAACATTTAAATTGTTTTATCTGCACAAAAACCACTAGAATTTGCTTACCTGAGTTTTACGCCGTCCTTCGTGATGTATACGGAGTTATTTCATCGTTCATCTTGGTTAAAATGGTATCTTTCTTCGCTGTATAAAACCTTTTAATTGTGGAAAATATAAATATGGCGTCGCTTCGAAGTGACGCTATCCCGCCGAGCTTTGCGCGCGTAGCACTGCCACTGATCTGTGTAAGTAACTGGATACAAAGCTACTTGTCAGCGTAATCAAAATAGTTTATATTTTTTAATCAGCAATATTCATATCATACTGCTATTGGACAAACGGACAACATATATTCATTTCAACACGAACTTACAAGAGATTCAATCACATTTTGGCTGCACAAATAATGCAATCTTGCGAAAACAAATCTATGCCCGATATTTTGAGTCGTCTTTGTGACATAGATATGGTGCATTTATCATAATTTTTAATGAATACATGTCTGTAGATCTCTACACAGAGTATTCTGTAAATTTACTCCTTTTACTGCAATTGATAGTGGAGTGAAAATAACTCCGGGAGTAATTTTTTTGGAGTAAAAATTACTCTGGTATTTCTACTCCATTAGCTGTAGTTATTTTTACTCCTTTAGTGGAGTTAAATTTACTCTTGGTGGAGTAAAGTTTGGATTCTAGAGTAGTTTTAACTCCATTTTTGGAGTAAATGTAACTCCACTAGTTTTACTCTCCTATAAGGAGTTATTTTGACTCCCCACGTGGAGTTAAAATCACTCCCTGAAATTAACAGTGTTTGTATAACGCGGGAAAAAGCGTTACCACATTTCCACATAGTGCAGGTAACGCTTTTCCGTACGTAATACAAAAGTAGAGAAAATTCGAAAACTTTACAGGACTATATTTTCCACATTTTACAATATGTTGCAACCAAACCTCACAATTTCACTAAATTTAGGAAGCTATTCCAAACTGCGCTAAAATTGTTCTCCAATTTAAAACTTTGTCTAATTGGGGAATGGTCCATTAGGCAAACTAGGAATCAGTTTAAAAGAATTTACGAAATATTGCCCGTGTTAGAAGATATTTGTCATTTCATACTACTGAGCAACTTGTCCATGCTTTTGTGACTTTTAAGCTGGATAATAACAATGCTTTATTATATGGTCTCCCTAAAGAGCAGATTGGAAAGTTACAAGGAGTTTTAAACACTGCAGCAAGATTGTTAACAGGATCACAAAAAATTTGATCATATCACACTTGTTCTAATGCAGTTGCATTGGCTTCCAATAGAACAGCGCATTGTTTATAAGATCATTTTGGTCACGTTTGAAGCATTGAATGGACTAGCTCCGCAGTACATAACGGATATGATTAGCTATTATAAACCTTCAAGGTGTCTTAGATCTTCTAACTCTTCTCTACTTAATGAGACTAGATTTAGTGTAAATAGTTATGGTGGAAGAGCTTTGTCCGTTAGTAGTCCCAAAATATGGAATAAGCTATCCTCCTCTCTTAGAGCAAGTATAGATCTCTCGGAATTCGAATTTAAGAGTAAGCTTAAGACGCATTTGTTTGACACAGCCTATAATGTGAAGTAACATTTTTTGGTGACTTGGGTTTCTTGTGACTTGGTTTTTAATCTTTTAATATTTTATCAAGATTGTTATTGCTGTAATATATTTTTTAGTTAATGATGGTAAAGCGCTTAGATCTATGTTCTATAAGCGCTATATAAGTTTTTGTAATAATAATAATAATAAAAGTTTAACTAAAACATTGCGTGTGATTCATAGCCATAGGAATTCAAGTCATTTTTTATGTGTACTTTTTTTTCATTTTGTCAATTGTTTTCGAACAGCTGCGAATAATTTGGAATACATTATGCACTGGTTCAGACATAGGAAATAAAACAGACCAACTAAGACCCTCTAACTCGCCAAAAAATTACACATTCACACAGTATTATTGCGATTGCAATTGATTGTTCTAACATTTGTAAGCATTTAGTGAAATATAACATTGTTGTATAAAAACGAACATTATGTTTTAAGACATGAAATGTTTGTACTCAAAATACCAAATCTAGTAACACTAAATCTAATATAAATTATATTGTGGTGGCGCATCAATTACAATGCACATACAAATGTCTTTATATTATAATTATTGCTTTAGAGCTATATATATTGTGCCCAATAAAAGACTCAATACGACAGCATGTCAGCCATTTTGACGATTTCTCGCAATGGCGATATCCACTTCTGACAATGTATATATGTTGGCGATAATTTCGGTCGTCAGCTGAAATTTTTAATTATGTCATTTCGTGTCTAGACGAGGATGTCAATGGCATATTGCCAGTACAAATAGCATTAGCTACATATAGCGTACATCTAGCGAACGAAACGGAGCCCGTATAGGATATCATGCAATGCTATTACAGGCAAAAGGTGTACAGATAATAGAAATTTATGTAAAACAACTGATATTTGAAGTACGAAACTTACTGTAGATAATGGAATATAGCCAGTTTAATTCGCAATGAATAATTTGCACACAGCCAACCATTTATTGCTGCAACTGTTTACAGACCACCCAATGCATCATTAGATTTCTTTGATCATCTCGAAAAGTTGATCAGGGAAATTGATGATGAGAAATGTATTTGTTGGGTGATCTGAACTGTGACATGTTAAATGTGGAATAGCTTTGTCAATTAACTCAATTGATGAGCCTACTCGAAAAATACGAATTATTCAAGAAAAGGAAAACAACACTTGTGAAATAAGAAATTTTGAGGAAGTAAAGTTTCTAAATGACCTTCTATCTCAACATTGGCATTATGTTTATTTTATTAGCAGTGACCCAAATGACATGTGGGAAATTTGGAAAGAACCTTTCCTAGAAGTATTAGATAAACATGCACCTCTCCAGCAAAAAATGTCCGATCAAGTAAGATCCCTTGGATCACTAGTAAAATTAAGAACCTCATTAATACACGAGACAAACTAAAAAGAAAGGCAATCATAAGTAAATCAGAAATGAATTGGATTTCAACTACAAAACATCTAGGAATCAGGTCAATATTGCATTAAGAAATACTAAGCGAAACTATTATTCCACTAAAATTGCAAATCAAAAATGTAATCCAAAGAAAGCATGGAAATCCATCAACAATTTACTAGGCAAGGAGACTAAGCAAACTGTAATACTACTAGTTAACATGCAAAACTTGACGAAAACGAACGAATATTCAGTTATGTTAATGTCTATCACATATTTCATGCAAATTAGTTCAAACGCATAGGCACGTAGCAGCCATGGCTGACGACTTATATTTGATTAAGGTACTTGTTGCTGAGCTGGATGTGGTTGGTGCGGATGTGGTTGAGCTGCTCGTTGCTGATGTGGACGTGGTTGGATGGGGTGTGGTTGGATGGGGTGTGGTTGACGTGGTGGTTGACGAGGAAATGGAACTTGTTGGGGTAATGGCATTTGTATACGATCCTTATCGCATGATATGCTTCTTGACGTTGCTCTGGATTTGCAAAATTGAATGGGTATTTTGCTTATACCTTTGCAAAAATAAATGTTAAGTTTGATTACTGTACTTACTGCCTTACTTCACGATGAACGTAGTCTCGAACTCGCCTACGCACAGAATTGGTAACCAATGTGTGGTAACTGCTCAATTCGGGATTTCTTTCCATTGACTATAATATCCCAAAAAGCACCGTGTTGCCGATATTGCTCTGCAATGATAAGCCTTCCTTCTACGTTTCCAATCTTTACTCCTGGTCGTGGAGGCATTGCTAGAAACTTGTTATCTTACTAGACATGTGGAATTGTCCGTAACCTCCCAAGGGTTTAAAAATTTCCACGAGCTTCATAATCAACTAGCCAGTATAAGAAATTATTCATGATGCAACGACTCGCATAGTGAACATAAATTAAGTAAACCTTTCAAATTTAATAACCATGCATAATAGGCATCATGCAGCTATATGTAAACTTGACAGCAATAATTGCTTTGAATAAATGGTTCATAAAATTCTAGGCTCTTAAACGCATGGAAAGTTAACTTCCAACCGTATGAAACAAAAGAACTTAAGTCTAGTCCTCACTAGTGACATAAGCATATGCAAAATACAAACTTTAAGGATAAATTTTCCTCTGAGGTTTACAAAAACAAAGCAGAAAGAATTTCCTTTTGAATTTGCTTTTGCTTTGCCATAGCTTATACAGGGTGAGTCAGAAAAAACTGATGCTCTTTCAAATTCAAATTAGCTGCAAATTTCATTACGGTGTATTCCCATGGGTATACAGAGAACAGATCGTGATTTAGTACACAGTACGTAAACCAATTCAACTTTGTCTTGTTTCTGACAATTCTTTCACGGCTAAAGTTGTGCATTTTAACTTCCACTGGGAATTAAATTTTGTTTTAGATCAACGTCTGTCAAATTGCAAGAATGCAATGCTGCTAGTTTGAACTTCAATAGTATCAGTTTTTTTACTCATCCTGTACTGTGTACTTAGTCACGATCTGTTCTCTGTATATACCTATGGGAATACTTAAAGTTCCGTAATGAAATTCGCGGCTAATTTGTACCACCCTGTACACCTCACCTGTACAGGGTGAGTAAAAAAAAACTGATGCTCTTTCAAATTCAAATTAGCTGCGAATTTCATTACGGTGTATTCCCATGGGTGTACAGAGAACCGATCGTGATTTAGTACACAGTACGTAAACCAATTCAACTAGTGGTGCCAGCTCGCTAGTATCAGTTTTTTGAGGCCTGGTCCTCACTATCGACATAAGCATAAGCAAAATAACAAAGGATAAATTTTCCTTTGAGGTTTGCGAAGACAACGCAAAACGAATTTTCTTTTGAATTTGCTTTTGTTCTGCCATAGCTTATGCTCGTAGTCTTACGCTTGTGCTTATGCTTGTGTCGATGCTTGTGTCGTACGCTTCATTGGATTTCTTTGTTTTGTCTTTTGTTTTATCTTGTGCTTATGCTTAAGTCACTAGTGAGGACAAGGCTTTACTCATCCTGTACTGTGTGTGTACTTAGTCACGATCTGTTCTCTGTATACGTATGGGAATACTTTAAGTTCCGTAACGAAATTCGCAGCTAATTTGAATTTGAAAGGGCATCAGTTTTTTTTTACTCACCCTGTATGCTCGTACTCTTATGTTTGTGCTTATGCTTATGTCGATGCTTATGTCGCACGCTTCGGTGGATATCTTTGTTTTGTTTACCTTGTGCTTATTGTTATGTCGATTAATCTGAATTTGAAAGGATTGATGTTTTTACCCACACTGTTCAGTACATGATTTGAATATATCACCTTAATCACTTGACGAAAATTAATAATTTCTCGTGTTGACCAGTACGCAAGCGAGTTTATACGCGTTTAAGCAACCTTATCGTTCAGCTAATGAGGCCATTCGTTCGTTTTCGTCAAGTTGTGCATGTTAACTACCACAACTACATGAACGGCGGCGCGTGCTTTGTGTCGCGTCCAAATTTCAGTTCAAATTTGATACATTTAAAGCTTACTTTTTGATTCAAATCTAGCTTTACTACGAAGATCTAACTGACTGCCATCGATAAAACAGTACAGTTCTTGTAAGCATCATGGTCGATGTTATTAATTGCCTTTCTATGTTAAGGCCGTTTTCCACTAGGCGGAATTTTGCGCGCGGAGCGACATTTTGCGTGCGACATTTTCCGCGCGGAAATCAAAGGTGATTTCCACTCGAGCATGTACGTTGTATGGTTTGCAGTGGAAAAATATTCAAAATGGCGGCAGTAAACAAAAGATTTTTAATGAGAAAGCTTCTGGTACTCCTGTTGCTTAGAAGAAGAACTAAAAGAAGACAGCAGAAATACAAAAAAAATTTTTGGGTTCGTAAGATATTTCAAGAAAGAACGTCAAAAGGTGAATACCATTTGCTCGTGCAAGACCTCAAGTTGTTCGACCACTTGTATTTTTTCCAGTGTTTCAGGATGACCCCAAGCACATATGAGAAGCTGCTGTGTTGGGTTGGCCCTTTAATCACTCGAAAATCAACAAGAATGCGTGAGCCGATAGGGGCTAGTGAAAGACTGTGCGTGACACTGAGGTATCTTGTTTCTGGAGATTCTCAGGTTAGCATAGCTGCAAGCTATCGAATCAGCCCTTCTGTTGTTGGTCGTTGCATAAAAGAAACTTGCCAAGTCATATGGGATACACTAACCCAGAAAGGTTTTCTTAATGTTCCTAATTGTGAGGAAGACTGGAAGAAAATTGCTAATGCATTTGAAGAAAAATGGAATTTTCCTCATGCTCTTGGGGCAATAGATGGAAAACAGATTGTCATACAAGCCCCAGCTCGTGGAGGATCAGACTTTTTCAATTATAAGAAAACTCATAGTATTGTCTTGATGGCTGTATGTAATGCAGACTACGAGTTTCTGCTTGTCGATGTTGGTGATGCAGGACGGCAAAGTGACGGGAGTGTTTACACAAACAGCCATCTTGGTTACGCTATTGACAATAACCTCTTGAATACTCCCAATCCAGACAAGATTGGAAATTCAAATGAAATATTTCCATATGTATTTTTAGCAGATGATGCCTTTGGATTGAAAATCTACCTAATGAAGCCTTACCCTGGTCAGAATATACCGGAAGACCAAAGAATTTTCAACTATAGACTCTCTCGAGGTAGAAGGATCATAGAAAATACATTTGGCATTGCAGCCTCGAGATTGCGAGTTCTGAGAAAGCCAATCATTGCTAAAGTTGACACTGTTATCCAAATTACAAAGGCTGTAGTGCAGAACAGATGCAGAACAGATTACCAGATGATGACCGTAGTTATTGCCCATTTAACTATGTTGATCAAGAAAGTGTAAATGGTGTTAAGGCTGGTCAGTGGAGAAATGACACATCCCCAAATACATCTCTATATCCTATTGCAAGGGTTGGTTCAAACAACTACTCAAAAGGTGCAAAAGAAACTCGTGATAACTTCAAGAAGTATTTTAATTCCACAGAAGGAGAAGTTAGCTGGCAATGGGACATGGTACGTCGGGTTACAATCGCCTTTGATGAATGAGTGTCTAAAATTATTGACTACGCCCAAGGGAAACAGTATGTTTTGTGGACCAGAGACTGAAACATCGGCAGTCTAAAAAATACACTATTTCCCAAGGGGTATAGTCAATAAGTATTTCATTACATACTAAGTGCCAAAGGAAAATAAAGATACCGCAAATTATCATAAAAGCTACATTTACTTCAGATGTGTTGCTAGGGAGACAGTCAAATTCAGTGTTGAAAACTTGGCCAATTTTCTTTTTGAGGAGGGGGAAAGTGTCTAAGGCACAAACAGGTATCCTATAATGGTTCCAGGGGAGGGCAGGGGCTTGAGGACAACAAAAATTTTAAAATTGGGACCCTGAAATGGCATTTCAGCATTCTTGCTGCACAATTTAGAAGAAATTTGTAGAACAAAAAACACTATTTTAATGCATTTGGTTACAAAATATAAATTACATGTTGTTCATATGAGTTATTTGGGGGGGGGGGGCAACCACCCCCCTTTTCCACTTAGTTTCCGCCTCTGGTCAAATTTTGCTATCACGCAATATGCTTTCTACCAATAAGAAGCATTATTGAACTTTGACACTTAGTATTTAATAAGAGGAGTTATTTATATAAATGAGTATGAGATTAAATTATAAATGAACAATATTTATTATAAACAAATGAAATTGTTGCACATTGATGTATATAAATTGTGATAATTATTATCAAAATATCTGTTAATAACATTAATATAATTATAATTTACCAATCATGTACAAATTAATGTAATTTTTGTAATACAATTGCATGTATATACAGTATTTCATATTAAAACAGGTTCTTTGTTGCAATTTCATTTTTTTTTCATTTTTTGACTCTATTTTTTAACAACAATTTAGTAATTATAACAGACTTACAAAAACAACTCAACATGCATTCCAACTAAGGTAATTTCAATCTGATTCTTCAAATTCTAGGTCATACAACACTTGCTGAATCTTAAGTTTAGCTTGTCTATTTTTTTTGGCAGGAAGCTCCTTCAAAGTGGGAATAAGACTCTTACAAAAAAGAGTGTCTGCATCTGTTGGTTCACTTACTGCAGGAATGTTGGGTCTCTCCATGTCCATAAGTGTTTTTGCTAGCATGGTATCCACAGCATAACCAAGTTGAGCCCTCTCCTTGGCAGATTTTTTGGACTTTATGTTAATTGTCAACCACTACCTATTGTCAACCACTTCTTGTAAATTTCGTTTCACTGCAGCTTGAGTTATCTCTTGTGGATTTTTGCTACTGGATGATTGGACATCTACTCTTTCATCAGGAACTGAAGTTATAATAACATTGCTTTCTGTGGGCTTGTTGGCTGTCTTGTCACAAAGAAATCTAAGTTCATTATAGTACTTGCACATTGCAACCCTTGATGCTCCAGCGCCTGACTTTGCTGCCCTGGCTTGTCTGTCCAAGCATCTTTTCAAATTATCTCTCAGATACTTGAACTGGGTCTTCAGGAATTCAACTATAGCAAATTGAATATTGAAGTAACTTTAGAAGGACATCTTAATAAAGGCTAAACCAGTAGCTTATAACCAGTAGCCACTGCAAATAAATAAACTTAAACTTGTAGCCAGGATGTGTATTCTAAAGTTATACCTAATTATGTATTTTGTATTTTAATTTTAATATGACAGTGGGAAAATAACGTGTTAAAGACTTAAAGTCAGTTCTGCTTTAGCATGAAATGGTTTATATTAAAACCAGTTGTTATAAAGTATACTTGACCCCTACTTACAATGTTTAGTGTGCCATGAAATGTTTAAAATCACTAAAATTACTGTTTATTGACTTGCCAACACTCTTATATTCAAGGTCTTGAATCATCAAATCAGGCACAATACGAGATAATAAATAATATACAGCCTCAAGCCTACTGTACACTGGTTATGCAGAAATGGTTACTTATCAAAGACCTAACTCAAAGCTTTTTTATTTAATACTATAGCAGTTTAGGATTTATTTAATATTAATCAAGACACTCACCTTCTTTACCAAACATGACTGAAAGTCTTTTCCAAGCATTTGCCTTGATGTTTCTGTCTTTATATGCCGCTAGGGAGGTATTCCATAAACAAGGCAGTTGTCTTATTTCCTCGATGAATATCTCAACATCAAACTCAACAAAACTGTTATCAACAGGGGCTGTATTTTCAACATTTTCCAAGTCAAAGGCCTCTTCCGCAAAATCTTCATTAATTTCACATTGAATCTCAGTTGTTTCTTCGTTGATATCATAAGAAAAATTCATGCCTGGAACTCCAGATTGTTGAGGTAGCTGGCCGGAGGCCATTTTGATTGTTGAGGAGATATTTCTAGCGCTGTGATTGGTTGTTTCTATTCATGATGCGCGCGGAAATTGAAAAAGTTGAACTCCTTTCAACTTTTTGGCTGCACAATGAATGCAAAAAAATGCACCGAATCGCAACAGCAGCGCATAAATATATTGCTTACGCGAATGCTCGGAAAATGTTTAGGCGCAAAATGTCGCTCCGCGCGCAAAATTCCGCCTAGTGGAAAACAGGCTTTAGAAGCAAAATGTCTAAAATATTAACTCTTAAGGCCCTGACACACGGTGCAATTTTTCTTGCAACTTGCAACACAATTCTACTCTTAAGAGATGTAAATTTGTGACAAATGTTTCGTATGTTAAAAATATTTTGCCAAACTGTCACGGAAAGATGTATTTGCCAATTTTACATCTCCCAAGAGTAGAATTGCGTTGCAAGTTGCATGAAAAATTGCACGGTGTGACAGGGCCTTTAGACTGAACGGCATATAATGGAATTTGAACTTATACAGGGTGTATAAAAAAAAGGTAATCGAATTTTGATGTGCTCTAGGGTGTTCAATATTTAACATACAGAAATAATTCTTACGTAGTTGGAAAGACCAGGCTTTTAGCTTTTAATTGCCATCGTTTTCATAAAATTTGAAGAAAAATCAAGCAAATACAAACGCGATAAAAATTGCAGGTCGAAATTGCATTTTTTCACCGTTGGGAGTTTATTGAAAATCTGTTGAAATTTAATCCCATTAGGGAATTAAATTACAAAATTCATTGACCAATGTTTCTCGTGACAGACAAATGATTAATGGAATTTTCTTTTCTTATCCGCTGCCCTAATAATGCTCAGAGGTGGAAATATGCCATTTCGACCGGCTGTTTTCATTTGATTCGTATTTGCCCAATCTTTCTTTAAATTTCACAAAAATGATGACAATTGAATGCTAAAAGCCAGGTCTTTCCGCCTGCGAAGGAATGATTTCTGTAGATTGTATAATGAACGCGCTAGAGCACTGCAAAGTTCAATTACCTTTTTTTTGATACACCCTGTATATTGACTGCACTTGATGCTTTCCTTTGACAGTTTCAAAGCAATAGAGTAATTTAGTCATGATGGTGGTGAAAAATATAGACTGTCTGTGATGTAAGCATTCAAAATATAATTAGGCTTATGGCTACATCATTACCGAGTATTACTCTATAGGCAATGTATCTATGGTTGATTACCAACACAATGAGATTGCTTACCATAACAATGTATCAAACTGCCTTTTCGACACCAAACCTCTACACGTATAACCTTCAGATTTCCAGATTCCAACCAATATATTAAACACAGCGAGAACAACAAGCAGTGATCGCGATGTCAAAATGTTCCAGACAACGTGGCGATTATTGGAAAGCTATAATATTTCATACGGTTTGACCAGATGTCTTGGAATGGTACCGACAACAATCTGGACTCTTCCTGGCGGACTCAAAACATTATTAATAGCATATATGTATATACAAAACTTACACTCATAATTATAAGCAAAGCAAGCTTAAATTTCAATGTATCTTTTATTTCATTCACACTTTCATGGTTATTAATTTCTAAGGCCAATAATTGTCGCACAATTGTAAACAACAAAATATACACATTAATTTCAATAATTCTATGTCATGCAAAAATAATCCCAAACGTAGAATGGATATTATTACTGTGAAAAAACAACGAAGGTTTGTCAGACCCCGAGATATTATGGGGCGCCAAGTGTAAATCTATTATTTAGCGAATATTTGTTCGTATTTTTCATTATTTATAAATAAAGAGTGTACAGGGTGTATAAAAAAAAACGGAGCCCATCTTTTGTGTCAAATTATTTCGAAATTACTGAAGCTTATAGCACAGTTTTGGACTTGTTTTAAACCACGTTCTTTTCTCTTTCGAACAAGCCGTAATTCGTATTTTTACTCCGAGTAACGTATGTGCTATGACAAATTTAGCAAAAGCTATCGATTTGAGATGCTTTCCAATTATGCAAATTCACTATGTCTTTCATGGTCGCCAGTTAAATTTTTATTTTTTCGCTTATTACATAAATGGTATTACTGTTAAACTTAATAAAACTTGTTATAAAGCTTTACAGAAGATAACGAACCGTTAACGTGCACTACGATTCAAGCTTGTATCGACTTCATGAATATTAACATTATGCAATTTCGACAACATTGTGCACGCGCGGATAAACAAAACGCTAATTTCAATCATTATTTTGGCATAAATCTAAGGTTTTTGTGATGTAAACGGTCCGTTATCTTCTGTAAAGCTTTATAACAAGTGTTATTAACTTTAACAGAAATACCATTTGTGTAATAAGCGAAAAAATTAAAAATTTAACTGGCGACCATGAAAGACATAGTGAATTTACATAATTGGAAAGCATCTCAAATCGATAGCTTTTACTAAATATGTCATAGCACATACGTTACTCGGAGTAAAAATACGAATTATGGCTTGTTCGAAAGAGAAAAGAACGTGGTTTAAAACAAGTCAAAAATTGTGCTATAAGCTTCAGTAATTTAGAAATAATTAGACACAAGATATGGACTCCGTTTTTTTTTTATACACCCTGTAGAGTAAGAATTTATTTATAAATAATGGACGTTTACATCTTCATTATATCTATATAATTGGTTGCACAAGCATCATTATTTATAAACAATACACATGTTTGCCTCATTATTCATAAATAATAACCGTTTTTAAATTTATTATTTACATATAATTAAGTGCATTGTGCTGCTTTTTATATATAAGTGTTTTACATAATGCCACCAATCCATTATTTACATATAATAAATTTACAAACGGCGGACGCGTCAAGGTAAGGGTAAAACGCGGATACGGACGAATGTCCGAACGGATATCCGGATGGATGCTCGGACGGATGTCCGGACGGACGGACGAGAGGGTAAAAAAAATGCGGTTGAGAGAGTAAAACGCGGATATGAGGGTAAAACGTGGTTGTTTTGAGGCAGGTACTTTAAACCAGACGCTACATCAAATGCTGCGTGAGTAGCTAAGTACTGCAACATTCATCCCATCGCAACTAGACTGTTCGCAAGCCGCTAGAAATTCAGCAAGGCTGTGAGTCTGAATATCACATCCAAATGAACTGAAATCAAAATATGCATATTCCAGCAGTAAAGAAAGCTGGTCCGTGCATATCCCCTTAAACTCTACGACATTAGCATGGCGAAGGTTTTGGAGCAATCGCGCTTCTTTAATAAGACATTTCTTAGTTTCTTTGTCAGCACTTATCCAGTTTTTAACGACTTTGCTTTGGTCAGGAAGCTTTGCCGGGAAAACAACCGCACATGCGCCGACTCTAATTTCCTCTTTATCCACCAAATTTTTGTATGAAAAAATAGGCAGTTCTCTAAAATGTAAATCGGATTTAGTCTGTCCGCACCAAGTTTCCGAAAAGCGACATTTTACTTTAATAAACACGCAGAATTATTTAGCTTTTTATTCCAACTTAATTTTACAGGGAGATTTTGCTACATCTCGGGAATTTCACTTGCACATGACATTTATTACAGAACTACAGAAGTATTTGGTTGTGTATTCCATCCAACTAATTTTACAGGGAGATCTTGCTACATTTCGGGAATTCCACTTGCGATCGACAGCCGACAAGTCCATGTGCTTGCATAGCCAGCCGCTAAATTCCAATAATTGGGATTAGATATTATAATTTTGAAAACCGGTGTAATGTACTCATTTCTGTAGATATTTTCCATTGTGACAAGAAAACCAATCATTTTCCGCCCTAGATTTGTGCTCTACTTGTCATGCCGTCTCAATTACGGTTGAGGTCTTTAAGGGGCTAAGCGAGTTGACTCGCCTTGCAGAGTTGACTTGCAAATTGCGATTACATGTGCCGGGGTGGCTCAAAAACGCATTAAGATTAAAAATGCACAACACTCAAAAAATCGCTGCAGGATTTTTATTAATATATAGTGGTTTGTATATTGCATGTTATGACTTCCTTACGTATAGAAGGAAGTTTTAGCCGCGATAATTTTGTTTAGTAGCTATTGGCCCTGATCGGTTTTTCGCTTTTCAATTTTACGATTTGGGTTTTCGTAAATTTATGTTTTAATTTTGCAGTCCAAAATGTTATTAAAGCGTGTATTGAAGCATAAAACATCATTCATTTGCTATTTTGAGTTTCATGACTTATATTTGTTTACATTTTCAAGATTAAAATCACTCCCGTGCCCGAATTCAACTCACTTTGCAGGACAACTCGCCCATGTAATCGGTGCCTTAAAATGTTATAATGATGATTACCAATGTTATGATTAACAATGTTATGATTACCAATGTTATCCACGTTTTACCCTCATATCCGCGTTTTACCCTCTCATCCGCGTTTTACTGTCATATCCGTGTTTACCCTCTCGTGCGTCCGGACATCCGTCCGAGCATCCGTCCGGATATCCGTTTGGACATTCGTCCGTATCCGCGTTTTACCCTTACCTTGACACGTCCGCCGTTTGTAAATTTATTATATGTAATTAAAAAACTCATTAATATGCAACAATCATTGTGTCCAATCCGATGTTCTGGTTTCGTCACGAGGAAAGCATTTTATACCACATAAAGTACGATAGATTATAAAAGCCCGGGGAGGGTTTTTGAATTCGGGCCAGGGAAATCATGGGGTAGAATATGTACAAAATTGAACGAACATAAACCTTTATATAAAGACACATGTGTCTTTATATAAAGACACACGTGTCTTTATATAAACACACGCCTACGTAAACTACAAGTATCTATAAATGAACCGAATCTGTGCAAACAATCGTGAACCAATGGTAGAAATAGGTTCAATTTACAACACACTTTCGTTACACAAAAAATACACTAATGACACACTAATGTTCTTCTAATCATCATTTTCCAAAGTTAAATACACAATTATTGAACGTTCTGCCTGGTGCGGAGATAAACGACGTAGACGCACTGCTACTTGCCAGGATCTTTATTATCTCGCCCACTTTGCCACTCACCAAATATTTTAATCGCCCATTGCGTCGCATAACGCGTTGACTTCGGAATAGATTCTTGTAAGGCATTTTTTTCTTCTTCCTTACTTAGAGCTTTTCAAAATTGCCTTCCTGACATGCTTAACCAAACTGAATCACTTATCGCAAATTCTACTCACCTAGTTCGGCTCATTTGCATTTATTGTGTGTTTGATTCCTTTTGCTGCTAATTCCCTATAGCAAACAAACTTGATTTTCCCCGATTATTTGTTCACCTCAATCTACTAATTACACTGCTGTAAATTCAATATCCCATCGGGATTGGACACAATGATTGTTGAATATTAATGAGTTTTTTAAGCCATTTAAAACACTCGTAGTTCATGTTTTATGCGCTATAAAATCTTATATCTTAATCTTTATATCGCATAAAACACTCCTACTCGTGTTTTAAATAGTACATAATGGATTGGTGGCAATCAAGTCCTTTTAATTATATGTAAATAATGCGTTGCGGCGCTTATATGTAAAACACTTATATATAAAAACGCAGTACAATGCACTTCATATTATATGTAAATAATAAATTTAAAAACGGTTATTATTTATAAATAATGAGGCAAACATGTGTATTATTTATAAATAATGATGCTTGTGCAACCAATTATATAGATATAATGAGGATGCAAACGTCCATTATTTATAAATAATTACTTGCTCTACACTCTTTATTTATAAATATGAAAAATACGAACAAATATTCGCTAAATAATAAATTTACACTTGGCGCCCCATAAGATATAAATGGACAAAATAATGTATGAATATGCTATGTGGACACTAGCTCTTATTCTAGGTTGTTATTTACCAGATAGGAGATCCCGATGGGGAGAAACTGTGCCCAAGCTTTGTGCACGCCATTCAATTTTCCACACGCGAGATTTGAAACAAGTTGCCATAAATGGTAAAAAACAAACCATATATGGTAAGCGCTAGGGAAAACCGTTAGCGGTCCGGTTGAGCGGTCCATATACGAAAAAACCGGACCGCTCGTCAGCCAATCAGATTATAGGATTCAGTGGGAAGCCGGACCGGAAAAAATAATTGCTGCCGAGCGTTAGCGAGGCAGCACACTATTCTGGACAACGCCTGCAAACAGGTTTCTCCACCCAGTCTTTCGCGCGACGAATGTATCTTCGAGAATCTCGATCTCTGCCATTCGGTTTGGATGTCGCTTTTCCGGGGGGGGGGGGGGGTTGCTGTTGGCAAAACAAGGGGGACCATCGAAAAATATTGATATTGATATGCGCACGCATCTACATTCAATTTCCATGTGCTCAAGTGCATATTATTTCAGCGTGGACGAAAATTATACGAAAAGTCTCTGAAATTTACAGGTAATTATGGAATTATTTCTTTCTGCTAATATACATCAAGGCAATGACCTTTTTAGTGTGTATTCTCAAGGCACACAATATGCTTTTATGTGTTTATCGGCGCTTCTTACAGCGCAAAATAACCCGGTGATCGTGTGGTCAAAAACTAAATTAAATAATATCCTGTTACAAGGAGACAGCATGCATTTAGAAGCTTTAAAAAGTGGATTAATAGTACCAGACCCAGGGGTAGACCTTTTGTCTATAAATAACTTACCATCAGCCGTTCATGTTACATGTAATACCAACAAAATTGGGGACATAAAGCCCACTGACGCACAAACTATTATTGGTCCACCCATTGTGGTGGAGCCCATTGAGGCACAAACTATTATTGATCCACCCATTCACAAGCTACCAGCTGTGAATTTAGAACAGAAAACTATTAAGTTTCCAATAGAGGGATTTCATGTATGTATCCGTGTTATAATGTGGTATAATTTAATTTTATAAGATCATAACTAATTTACTCATTATTATTACTGTATGGATGAAAATATTGTGATTTGCAGGCTGCCAAGACAATGGTAAGTTTTTGTTTGTCTAACCCCTCTCCTGCCCATTCAATTAATTTATGTTTCTAAATAAATGTTACTTATTCTTTCTTTCTACAGTTATACAACTAAGATGGATCTCAAAGGTGCCATATGTTAACTGCTAAGTGACTGTTACAGTCAAATTATAATCTGGATGTATTATCTACCTATGTAATAGGATGGGAGTTCTTGATTAAAAGAAATGCATTCCAGTTGAAAGAAAAATGCTGATTTTCAAGATTGTATGCATATATTACGTATAATACGGACAAGCGTGTTTTCCGTCGGACAAAAAATTATCCGATGGAGAAAAAATGACGTCAAGAACAGTCGTGGGTATAGGTAAATTGATATTAGCTATGACATTGACCAATCATTTTGCGGCAACTTGTCTCTGTCGAAGTCTGAAGTGCATGCTTTAAGTTTGTTATCGATGGCGAAATTTTTGGACAATCCTTCATGTTTATCAAGACTGTTTATGGTTGTGAGCATTTTGGGTCGTTCGTTCCCTCCTTAGCGAGTGTTTTTAATATTGTTCATACGTTTGTTTGCGGTGACGATGCTGGGCCTTCGACAACAAACGCGAATGAATCAATACCGGATGGCGCTGTAAATGTTTATTCGGAAACGAAGGCATTAACATGTGAAAAATTCTCTGCCTATGTTGGAAATATTTTTTATTTATACCCCAAAGCATTTGCTGGTCGTGACTCTTTTAAGTCTTTTGATGCCTTTTGCCGAAACATAAGGCTGTGTGGTTTTAGTGCGGTTCTCATAAGCAACGGAACATCGTGTCGAAGTTGTGCCCGAAAACTTTTAGTATGCGACGATGGCAAAGATGTTGTAATATACCACATGACTCGTGGAACATGTATTGGAAGCACGTTTACCAAGAAATGCTCAAAATGTAAAATTCAAGACAAATCAGGACAAATCTACATTGCTATGTGACCATGAATTTAAGGACAATGCATTACAATGCATTGCATTAAAGAATAGTTCTTAATATATAGACGTATTTCATGTAATAGAATTTGCGGCCTTGAAACGAGTCAAATATCCTCCGAAAATATTAACAGAAATGATTATGTTTTAAAGATGTATTAAAACATCGAAATCCTATAATGAAAAACTCGAAGTAATTAAATTGAGCGATGATTATGGGCATTTTTAAACCAACATAAATTGAAATAATGCCCCGCAGACACAAACACATTCAAAATCTGTCAACAATACTCAATAGTGTGTATGACCGCTACATGGCACTGCGTGATCATGGAAACGTAAACAAAAAGTCGCTTACAACACCTGGAAAAGTCGGGGTCCTCATTATTCTATAATAAAGACTTGAAAGTAAATTTAGCGACCATTTTCGGCCTTTTTAAAGCGAAGGTAGTTAAATTTAAATTGAAGTCCAGCAGACACAAACACATTCAAAATCTGTCAACTAGTGTGACGGTACATGACACTGTGTGAGCATGAAAGCTTAAGGAATAAGCCGCACGGAAACACCTGCAAAAGGCGGCGATCCTCTTTGAAAATTTTCCAAAATGGGTTGATCTCATATACGAATAGATTTAAAACAACGAATTTTGGATATTTTCAAAACGCGTGAATTAAATAATTGATGTTATAAAGTACGAGTTTGGCATTGCTATAACATATGAAGCTTTTGTAGGTATAACGTACTTATAACCCTTTGAAGGCCAGCGTCTTATACAGGGCAGTAAGAACAAAGATATTTTTACAAAGAAAGAAAACACAATAGGAGTACAATCAACAAAAGAAAAGGATTTTGATAACTATAAAGTACTTAAAATTATTCCGAATAAAGTTTGCATAATGGGGCTTACAAGATATCTAAAAAAAATATATTATTATTAATTCCAACAAATTACCAAAAAAGGTACAAAAGGATACAAATTAAACTAACAACATTACATAACAATAAAAGAACTATAGAGTTATTACAAGGATGTGTTGATTATAATACTATTCTAGCAAGTCAAATGCTGCTAATATATCAAAACAATACTTTGACGAGATTTTTATGATATTTTTGTCTTTCATGGCCAAAACGTAGTGAAAAAGGTCTTGTGTGTTGAATGGCATCAAAGATTTATTAATTTTATATAGGTTATCTATAAATTTATTTCTTAGTGTCCTAAACATTGTGTTGCTACATGACATTAGGTAATGTTGTTCATTCCCAATCTCATTTAGGTCACAATGTTTACAGATTCGATCATTGTAAGGAATATTTTTATATCTCCCTGTTTCAACTGGAAGTTTATGGGCTGAAATTCTTAGTTTTGTTACAGCTTGTCGATGTTTTACATTCTGCACTTGTGAAAGATAATACTCGAAATTAAAGTTCACTTTGACTTTTCTAAATAGTCTTAACTTGCCATTTTCTTTGTTTTGTTGTATCTGGTTTTTAAAGTGAGTAACAAATTCATTATGTAATAATTCTTTTAAATAATGGCAAAAATTTGCAGGAGCATTGCGAGGGTTTGTAGCGGATTTCACAAGATCATCAACATTGGTTTTACACATTTTAAGTACATAATTAACATAAAGTGATGGTTGAAAATTCATTCTCATACACACTTGGGCTGCTTCTCCTACTAGAGTTTCGTTAAAAGTTAAATCCATAACGTTCAGCCAATATTTTACAATTTGGACAGAAATTGGTACTATTAAAGGCAGTCTGCCTAATTCAGCATAAACAGCTACATTTGTAGCTTTTGAGTGTACCCCAAGGATTCGTTTACAGAATTTCAAATGAAATTTCTCTATTTCATTTGTTAATTTAAACATTTTGTTTTTAAACATTTCAAAAGTAGTTATCTTTCCTAACATGTATGGGCCCCAAACCTCGCTACAGTAAAGTAGTATTGGAGTTACCATGCTTGAAAATAATTTTAACAGTAAATTAATTGGCACATGTGCAATGAAAACAATATATTTATAAACTGAATCGATTCATCTTCAGCAGCAATTTAAATTACAAGATATGTGAATACATATTTAAATTTCTATAAGCATACTTAGAATACGGATTTATCGCAACGTATACATGCACAGGGCCAATTAAATAGCATTGACAAGTCACATTTGTAATTTTGAGTGTACTTTGATCTAGGTTTTTTAAAGAACGAGGTGAACGTATAGATATATGGCTACATAAACATCAATAAATATATAAAGTTAAATTTTCAAATAAGGAAACATTTGCCATTGAACCAAATACACTATTTAAGCCTAATTAATTTATAAATATAACTACTTTGTTTTTGGTAAGGGTTTTTCAGAGAACGAGCCAAACAGATATGAACACATACCCAAGTGACATTTATATATAGCTATATTTATATAAACAGGCCCAGTAAGCCCCAGTTAATTAGCATTGTCAAGTAATATGCCAGTAAACAATTATGCAGGGTTCTTAAAAAGCGAGGTGAACATAAACATACCTAAAATGCATACTATTGTCTAGTATTAATTTGGAAAATATACTTCGTATACTTCGTATTTGATAAGAATTTTTCAGAAAACGAGTAAGCACGGCCATTTACACGAAAAAAAAAGGTCGCGTCTTGATTAAGACCGTCTTATCCAAGAGGCGAACGGCACTCGTATAAATGGTCAATTTTTGTAAAATTACGACTTATTTTGTCACTAGAAACACCTGTTCTTACGTTAGTCGCAACTATAACATTCGACAATGAACAAATCCACCTTTTATACGAGTGTGTTTGTGCCTTAGATAAGACGGGTCTTAGCATTCGCGACTTATTTTTCCTCCTATAAATGGCCCTAATGACATATGAATACACATAAAAGTAAGATTTACATGCACTTAAATTACTATAAACATACTAAGAATACGAATTTACCGCAACGTATATATCCACTGGGCCAATTAGGTAGCATTGGCAAGAAATATTTCTGGACAAACTTCAGTACGGGTTCAAGCCTAAGGCCTCACACAGAGAGCAAATTAAGTATAATGTTGCCATTGGCTTGTCATATTTTGAATTGTGAGCGAACTTTGATATAGGCTATTCGAAGAACGAGGTGAACATATAGATATCTGCTTAACTAAACAATAAATATAAAGTTAAATTTTCAAATCAGGAGACATTTACCATTGAACCAAATACACTATTAAAACGGCGTTTTTCAGAGAACGAGTCAAACAGATATGAATACATACAGATGTAACATTTATATATAGCTATATTTCTATAAACATGCTTGGAATAAGGAGGTTCTTTCGCCACGTATACATGCACAGGCCCAGGGGTAGGGCAAATTAACTATAATGTATACATTATACGTTATTGCCATTGGCAAGTCATAGTTATTTTGAATAGTGAGCGTACTTTGATATAGGTTATTCAAACAACGAGGTGAACGCATAGATATATGCTTACATAAACATTAATAAATATAAAGTTAAATTTTCAAATTAAGAAAACATTCACCATTGAACCAAATACACTATTAAACCTAATCAATTTATAACTAAATGATACTTTGTTTTTAGTAACAGCGTTTTTCAGAGAACGAGTCAAACAGATATGGTAACATTTATATATAGCTATATTTCTATAAACATGCTTGGAATAAGGAGGTTTTTTCGCCACGTACATGCACAGGCCCAGTTAATGAGCATTGTCAAGTAATACTTGCGAGAAAATAGTTTGATGCAGGGTTCTTAAAAAACGAGGTGAACCTAAACATATACCTCACGTGCTTATAACTAACATTAATAAGTATTGATATTTTAAAAGAACAGAGGATTGAGCATTGAACTAAAACGTATGTTATTAACCTAGTTTGTAGATATACGTTCAGTATGGCATTTTTCAGAGAACGAGCAAGCACATATCAAAACCCATGCATGCAAGTAATATTTATATAGCTATATGTTTCTAAACATACATACGATACGGGTTCATGGCCACGTACATTAATAAAACGTGAATAAATATATTAAAGTCCTATAAACATATCTTTCCAACGCAAACAAATGAATTCATACACATACAGATTCAGGCTTTATAGCTGTGTATATAAACATACTTATAATACGAGCTTATCGCCAAATGTATAAATGTAAATATGCTTTGATACGGGTTTACCGGCTGCGCATACAAATAACTATTGTCGCAATTTATTCTTAAAATATGAAGTCCATGCTAAAGTCCATATTAAATGTCCATGGGGCATCAGATAATTATTTGTCCTGTAGCAAACGCGCTTGTCCGACCTGGCTATATTTATAAATATGTAAATATATGCCATATTGCTGTGCTGAAACATACTTTGAATACGGATTTTTCGCCACTTACATACACAGTTCACTTTATAGTTGTGTATACAAATATAACAATTCTCACAATTCATATTACTTAATAAATACACATTCAATTAAGTTACTCAAATAGAATACGGGTTTATCGCCACATATATAATTGTATAAAATATGCTTAGATACGGGTTCACTTTATAGCTGCGCATACAAGTAATAATTGTCTTAATTCATATTTATGATATGAAGTTTTAAATGTCCATCGGAAAATTATTTGTCCTATAGTAAACTCGCTTGTCCGATGGACCCATCGGATCCATCGGACAATCTGAGTTTAACTGATATCTGCTTCCCATGAGTCATGATGACGTCATTTATTTTCCATCGGAAAAATACTTCTCCGACCGAATATACGTTTGTCCGATGGATCCATCTGAACCATCGGAAAGTAGATTTGTCCATCGGAGTCAGATTGCCAGTAATATATATGCTTCAGTTCAGAGCAATCCTCAACCAGTCGTTCTGTTGGCTTGCGACACTTACTCGATTTCATTTCGTCCTCATCATCACTGAAAGTTGCAATTGTATTTGCTTCTTTTGAAGCACCAGGTTCCACCCAAATGTTTTTTGGTAGAAGCAACGAAAATATGAGAAAAAGGAGCCATATTATAGATAGCACTATCCCAGGTGAATTGCCTTCATCTATTTTCCAACCCAGAATACTGGCCTTAAATGTAACGAAAGCCCCAAGTCCTGGACCGAATGCAGAACCAAGACAATATACTGCCTCAAGTACAATAAAGTTACTCCCACGACTTTTATGGCCTGTCTGCAATGCAATTTGTCCCAGAAGAACTGCGAGGCTAATGTCACTTACTCCACTAAGAAAACGTCCGAAAAGCGGGAAATATGCACTTACGTTGACACTGTACATAATGTATGCGACGACTTTTACTAAGCAGGAACAAATGAAGACAAACCTTGGTTTGGCAACTCTATCTGTTATGAATCCACCA
Organism: Muricea muricata; assembly: GCA_963855995.1. Taxonomy (NCBI): domain Eukaryota; kingdom Metazoa; phylum Cnidaria; class Anthozoa; order Malacalcyonacea; family Plexauridae; genus Muricea; species Muricea muricata. The sequence continues at coordinate 16,374,704 of OY979716.1, forward strand.
AGAGGTGAAGCAATGACAACAATAATATTCCACAGTTTCTTATTGACTTGCCACCAGATTTATCAGAGTTTTACAAGCTTTACAGTTGATTTCAGCTAAATTTTCACTGTAATATTTCGCAAGCCGGTTAAATATAATAATCAACATGCCGGATAAACGTGCCCTAGATACAGTTCTGTTGGGTGAACAACACAAAAGATGGCGTGATTTGTTGCAAGAGCTGTCGCTAAAATCAGACAAAGAACTTGCGGCAATATTGCTTGATGAATATATGGCGCGCAAAGAGCGGCATTTCAGGTAATTACAACGATTCACTACAGTTTAGTTTTCTTATTATGCTGTTAATCTATTATGGGTCTATATAAAGTCTTTAAAATATTTTTTGTAGTGAAATATCTGTTCAAACTGAGGGACCGATACTAAGAGCCGGAAAGTCTTCCAGGTGGCGACCAGGGAAGCGAGGTTCAAAGCCAACAAGTCGCAATTCGATCCTCTTGTATGAAACTCTTAACCACATTTGGGTAGTTAAGTCACAGTTAAGTCTAAAATGCACACTTTTGATTAGCTAACTCTTTCACTAACTGTGGTTAAAACATAACTACCTTTTTATACAACTGCCCTGATACTCAAAGTAAAATTTCTTTATAAATAGTATAATTATACAGTATTGTCTTTAAATTAATATCTACAATAATTAAAACTTTTTAATGGAAAAGATAACTGCACAATATATTTCACTGATAACATTATATTGTCACTTGCAATTGTCAAATAATTGTTTTCCATTGTTTTATATAAATGAAGGTTGTTTTGACTGAGTGTAATAGGATCTTCTTATTTGAATGTTGCGTATGACAATTAGCATGGAGGTATCAATATAGATATACAGTATTGTATATATACTACATAATTATATGTAAGTTTAATAATAAAATACCATCTGAGTACTCTATTTTTTCAGGGAGATAGTGCTATCCACCAAATGGTGATTTTTGTCAACTGTTGCAGATAGGCATTAAAAAATAATGATGCCATGACTAATAAATGCTGAAGTTTAAAATGGGTTGTAGTGCTTACTGAGCCTGTCCAGAAAGTCGAGAAAATCACTATCTGGTGGATAGTGCTATTTACCTTTGGTATACACCTACCCCTAATATACATGTAATTTGTTTAGTATTCTAGGGCATATTGTGTGTTCTTGGGTAAACTTTCACAATTCTGTATGACCTTCAGCACTCAGAGAGATCTATTGTGCACCTGTAAATAGCCTTATAATATCATGCAAACTAATTATACAAACAAGTATATATAATAGATACCTGAATAAAATGATTTTGTAAATATATAATATGTAATTTTAATAACCCAAATGAAACATTCCACAACCAAAACAAAATAGTCTGTAATATCAAGTTCCTTGTACATTTGCATGGTGAAATACAATACTAGTTTAGCTTGTGGAAACACCATGTAAATAATAAATTTACATGGTGTTTGCACAAGCTAAACTAGTAAAATACTGTAAGTACCTGGTACAATATATGCCTAATTGTCACTGTGTATCAACAATCGCATAGTGTAGCCAGCCTGATAATTTAGTCCTGCTATCTATATATTTCTTTCTCCAATGACTGTGAAAACAATCAAATTCTAAAGAAATGGGCAAGAATTTCTTCCTTTTTCCCTCGTACGCATTCCTCTACAACAGCATACTGTCATGTTTTTGTCTGCATTAGGAATTCCCGCAATCTCCTCAATTTTACTTTGCTCCATTTCATCTGATGTGGTGAAACAATCGTCCATTGCAGTGCGGTTTCGGCAGTAAAATGCGGTATATACCTCTTTTTGCATTAGCATGGCCAAGTTGGCCAGGTGCCACCTCATTTTGCCTTTCCAACAGGAGGAAACGGACCACACACAAAGCATAAACTCAATTAAACTCAATGCATGAGAACAACACTGAGTTAAATTTGCGAGACTTCGTGTAAGAGAGCTATACTGTGCCAAAACAAAACGCGTGTTTATAAACAGTGCGCAGAAAATATGCGCAGAACGGACTTGACTTCCACTTTAAATGCCAGCGTAGTACAAGTGACACAAACACTTGAAGCGTCACAAACAAACGAGAAACAAATGTATGTGGGACACACTGAAGGGGAATCTGAAACAAAATATAACAGTCATATATCCTTAATTCATTTTTAACTGAATTATTTCAAATTGTGTTGAATAATTTCACAAATAGCTGAATTATTTCATGTTGAGCTGAATGACTTGTGCACGACGGGTTAAATTATTCGGAAACGGCGTTTAAAGTAATTTGACACGATCGTAATGAATCAGCATAGCACACATTGAATTAATTCACATTTCACAAATAGGTTAGTCATTTCAAATCTAGGTGCATCATTTCTTATTTTATCCAGTCACATAACAACATAACGTTGGACCATTCCTAAACACAATGAATCATTTGCGTTTACACCCTTATCGTCACCCTTACTTTTGCTCGTTGATCTTTAGACATGAACTATTGTAAAAATGCAGACACTGAAACAAGGCCCTGTTCAGCAAATATAAGACTGTAGATTAACCACAACACAATATAACCATACGTTAATCTATGATAAAACATGTAAATAACCAGTATGTGCTGTAGGCAAAAACACAGACGCGCATTTTTAAATTCAGCAGATGAGTGTGGCAAGCTCTGCTTGTCATACTAAACAAATTTGTAGTGAAATAAAGTTCATATGAATTAAGTTACCTGTAATAAACACATTTAATACTTCTTTAGACTATATTGCAAAAAATTGAGGATCAGTGCAAGTAAAGAAGAAATTGAAACTGCACATAAAGATCTACACATCCAATGTACACTATGCTTCAAATACAATCTCGTGACAAAGCCATGCAGAACATGCTTGGAAGAAAAGAAATGGTTGCTGTCAAATTTTCTAAGGGGATGCGTCCATGGGAGGCAGCAATTGATAACAAATAACACATATTTAAATATCTTAATGATCATTATTAACAAAATTGTTAGATATTTGGTTTTATACTACAATACACCAAATTAAATCTTAATCTAAACCAGACTAAACAGATTTCTCTCAGCTGCCACATCTCACACTTTACTAAAGACTTGATTGGGTTTAGGGGTTGGGTCTAATTTTCTGCATTGGGGAATATTAGACATGGAATTATAGCCAGAGAAGTAAGACCATTTTTTATAGACAGAATGAGAACTTTTCCTAAAGGAGAAAGTTTTCAAGATGTTGCTGCAAAATTTTATCAAAGTTATAACTGAATTGATTTAACAAACAGTGGAAAATTTTCTTGTATAAACACATGTAAATTCAACTTGCTGGACTGTCTATCAAGTGGGGCAGCCTATTAAAGCTCATTTCACATGAAATAAGGTTGCCTTACCTTGTTATTCTTTGACAGCGACATCGTAATGACAAAGGCCAAACTTGTGATTGCTGATTACTTGATAATAAAAATTGGCAAACACCAAAATTTGTGGTGTTCCGGTTTCGTTTTGTCCTAGGGATTATGGCAATGCAGGCAGTCATTAAGACCTGGGAACGAGGATGGTCTTAACTTTTGTAAAATCGTCAACTTGATCGCTCTTGACAATCCAGTTATAAAATCCTGGTTAACAAATCGTGGTAAAGTCTTAGAACAAAATTAAAGAGCACAATATTAATGTATAATAAGAAATTTATGGACAAACTCAAGGACGTAGAAAAATTGCTTTCTAACTTTTCCAAAACTAGTTGGGCAGCAAAATCCGAATCCATGCCAGCTGTCTGGCGAAGTTTAGAAGCCATCCACGAAGTGTTAGTGAGTCTGGAGGGCTCGAAAGACCAGGAAGCGAAAACAAAGGCGTCTGGTATCGTTAAGGCTGTGCACAACATTAACTATATATGCGGGGTGATGATTTTGAAAAACATTATGCTTAAAGCAAAAAGGCTGACCGATTATCTACAAGGTGAGCCTTTGTGGGTGCACTGATTGCCTTAAGTTCAACTGACGCAGTTTTGAAAAGATCGCGTGCTAACGATAATGAAATCAACGACGAAGTCGAAGCTGCAGTAACAATTGCAAGAATCTTGGAACGGACCCAGAAGCCGAATTCCAAAAGCCAAACACCGAGTGAGAAGACCATCGCGGCGTTTAGACGACAATCCAACGACAGCAACACTGGTATTGGGCAACTTAACGTCATTCTACAGATGCGAGTTTTTTAAGTTTATTGATTCCCCTATTTCAACCTTAGAAGAGAAGTACCGATCTCTCGCAAACGTTTTTCAACCATTTTTGAAAGTTATTGATCCCAAGGTACCAGGCAACATGGACGGTATTACGACACTGGTCACATCTTTACCCCCTGTATTCCCATCAAGCATCTCGGTAACCCTTTATAATAAATTCAAAGTCTTCTTTCAGTATCTCGATGAAAAGAAAGCCTAGAAGAATTTGATGAAGGTAGTGAACCACACTCAGAGATCTCGGAAGCAGCGAATGTCGCTCTCAAGTTGACACGGCAGCATGGTCTCTTTAAATATGTGTCAAGAGTTTACCAGCTGTTTCTCACTGCTGCACCGTCTGTTTGCAAGAATAAAATAAATTTCAGCGCGTTGAAAAGAGTGAAAAATGATCTTCGCGATAGCATGACTGGACGACAGTTACAAACCTGCATTTTACTGAAAAGAGACTTGACGTATCAGCTAGACCTAAAGGAATTGGCTGTACTAAATAGCCACTTTTAAAGGAAAGGTGGTGCAAACTGTGAATTAATGATTTGAAACTTTAGTGACTGTATGAGAAAGAAGACTTTATTTAACAAATAAATAATATTTTGCTGCTTTCTGGCCACTTTCAAAATACCAGTATCACGCTGTCAGAAGAAAGAGGTGGCCCAACTGCCATCAAAACAAATGGTTTATTAAAATTCTTAACCACATTATGGCATCTACTATTAATCTAGGACAAAACAGACACGGAAAATCCCCACCCCCCCAACCAAAGACGACTGTCTTGAGCCTAGTCAGACATATGAGGAGACACAGAAGGTTCAATATTCGAAAATAAAGCACCGTATTGGGGTATAATCCGTCATATGTTTTCGGCGAATTCATTCCTTGCACCTGAGAGAGAGAGAGAGAGAGAGAGAGAGAGAGAGAGAGAGAGAGAGAGAGAGAGAGAGAGAGAGAGAGAGAGAGAGAGAGAGAGAGAGAGAGAGAGAGAGAGAGAGAGAGAGAGAGAGAGAGAGAGAGAGTACAGCCTCCTTCGCGGGCCCTCATATGAAAGTTGCCATTAATCTAGTGAGGGCTTGCGGAATCTTGTAAACAAATGGCGATAGCAATCACTACAGCTACTCTGCAAAAAATCTTTGAAAAATGTGAAATAAAAACTTTAGTCGGTGAAAATGGGGACTATACATTCGATATATCTGCTCAATCTAAAAATAACTGTGCAGTACACAGTAGAATAAAATCGTTAAAACATTTTTGCTAATTCAGACTGAGATATTCTATTTGCAGATGAGCCATTTAGATTGCCGAATACATAATATCCGTTAGCAGTCTGTATAATAATATTAATCAACATTTGGTTGTTGTTTAAATTGGTTGTTGTTTAATTAGTGCAGTTCGACAAGTGAAGACAACTCCTATTAGACTTCTGTCTGCATGAAGATCGAGATTCTTTGATTTGGAGAATTGGTGATCAAGACTATTAATAGTGATATGTCTAGTGATGACATTATTGAGTATATGTGCTCTGGAGTTTATTAAAACTTTATTGGGTAAACAAACTATATACCAAAAGGAAGGAGCGCAAACGGGACTCAAGATCCCATGCAAGGCACACCTCCAATTACACTTTTAACATACAAAACATACAAACGAATATGCATAAATTAAGGTCATTAAGTAAAAATATACCAACAGCTCGAATGATTTGATTAAATTTCAAAACCGTTTAAAAGGTAGAAGCGAAATGCATGTATTTTGTTAGAGGAATAATACCTTGAAATAACTTAAGGAACTTATAATCAAATTTGAATTTGAAATACTTCATTAAGATCGAGCAATAGTATAGGTTTACCTAACATTTAAACTCTATGACATGAACAAGTACGATATAATGACCACGTACAGGTCATGTTTACATCATAACAAGAAAGTAGTAACTGTAAATATGTTCTTGATAAAAATGATCTGAACCTAGTTATACTACGTAAGTCTGATGGCTGAGCAGTTCTACACACAATGTTCCAAAGGTGTACGATGCGATTAAAAAATGAGGACTGGAATGTACTTGATTTACACGATGGTACTTTGAGCATTAAGCTAGGGTTTACACAATTTCGACTATGGCCTACGACTGATACATAGTCAAAGACATTTAAGTCATAGTGCCCGTACATAGCTTTAAAAAAGAATGTTAAGTCCTTTATTTCTCTGTCGTAACATAGGGGCAGAAGATTAAGGGCCAACAAACGATCTTTGTAGGAGGCGTCTCCTATCTTTACTTGAAGAATCCATCGAGTAGCCCGTCTTTGAATTCTCTCAAGGTTGATTTTAAAGGTAGACTGGGACGGTGACCAGATTTCTGTGGCATAACACATCTGAGATTTCACTAAGGATAGGTATAATGTTCTCCGAGCGTCACGATTGGTTAACAAGGGGCAGGTTCTTCGTAATAGTCCCAACATTTTATTTGCTTTGGATACCGTTAAGATGATATGTTGATTCCAAGATAACTTACTGGTTACAGTCACTCCGAGGTCAACCTCGCTATCCACACGCATCAGTTCTGTTGAGTCTAGATGGTACTTAGATTCAATTGGGCTTTTTCGGCGGGAAATTGTCAGAACTTTACATTTTGAGACGTTGAAGTCAATATTGGATTGCTTACTCCAATCGTCAGCGCAAGATAATGCTTGCTGTAGGTGATCGCAATCGTGGCTTGATTTTATTGCATTATACAGTTTTGTATCGTCCGCATACAATCCGGTCGACGTTGGTGGTGGAATGATGTCAGGCAGGTCATTGATGAAGAGAAGGAAGAGCATAGGACCTAAGATACTGCCCTGGGGGACACCAGAGGTGACTTGAGACCATCCTGAAGCTACGCCATCTACAACGACAAGCTGCTTACGTCCGTGCAGATAATCTGTGAACCAACTGTACATGTTGCCTGAGTTTAAGTTTCTTTAATAAGATGATATGATCGACGGAATCAAAGGCTTTAGCAAAGTCAAGAAAGATAATATCTGTCTGAATGTTATTATCTAGCAGTTTTCCAACGTGATGTAAGGTGGTTAGAAGTTGCGTAACACATGAACGACCGTGAAGAAATCCGTATTGTGCTTTATTCATTATCTCATGGAGATGATCATAGAAACGATAGCAAACGCAGCGCTCCAAGACTTTACTGATGAGGGGAAGTAGGGATATTGGGCGGTAGTTAGAAGCAGGTTCCTTCTTATTTTTCTTGTGAACCGGTGTAACATTTGCAGATTTCCATTCAGTAGGTAGAGTTCCAGTTTTAAGAGAGTGATTAAACAGTGAACAAAGACTAGGAGCGATGGCAGTGCTGCATTGCTTTAGAATGAGACCAGGAATATTGTCTGGTCCTGGAGATTTAGATGGATCCAGGTTCCAAAGATGGTGAACAACTTCTTCCTTTGAGATGGAGATATCAGACAACAAAGCCGAGGTCAGCAAAGAAGAGGGTGCTTCGTTAATCTCCGTAAATTGTGTAGGACGAAAGACCGAACAGAAATAGGTATTGAAAAGTTCTGCTTTTTCTTTAGGAGATGTTGCTGTATGGTTTTTGAAGGTTATTACGGGGTTTGTCGTGGATCGGTGATGAAGTATAGCTTTATGATAGCTCCAGAACATCTTGGGGTTGTCTTTAAACGATGCTTCGATCTTAGCAATGTACATTTTATGTTTATTCCTGATTGCGTACTTGACTTTTTGACACAGGTTTCGCAGTTTAATCTTTCGTGCAGATGTTTTATTTTTCCTGTAATGTCGCAGAGCGGTATATTTCTTGCGAATTAGGTGACGAACTTCACCATCAATCCAAGGAGGGGAGTTGGTATCCGGCACAAGTTTAGTCGGGACAAAAGTGGTCACGATTGATAAAAATGTGCTTTTCCACTGCTCCCAGCTTCCATCCATGTTATTCGTAAAGGGTACGTCCAACTTTGCTTCTGACAAGGCTCTACGTAATGCGGAAAAGTCGGTTTTGTTGTAGTCAAAGACAACACGTCGCACAGGTTTTGCTTTTGTAAATTTTGTACGGATGCTGAATTCGAATTTTATAATGTGGTGATCAGTAGGTAAGTTGTGTTCATCAGAGGAAAAAGTTAATACATCGCATATCTTCTCTGCATTATTACAAAATAATAAGTCAAGTTTATTACCAGCGCGATGGGTTGAGCCTTCTATATACTGGCGAAGGAAATTATCACCCACAAGTTCGCAGAGATCTTCAGCATTTGCACATCCACCATTGTTAACAGGGGTTGTTGACTGACTGTCAGGCCACGATATATAAGGGAGGTTGAAATCACCAACTAACACAATGCAGCTATATTCTGGATTACTCAGTAATGAGTTGTTTAAGAGTTTAACACTGTCCAAACAACACTGAGGTGGACGATAATATGTGTAAAGAATTACAGATGAATTGTTTACTTTATTCAATTGTACGACAACAAATTCAGCACCATCTCTTTCTAAGTCACAACGCCGTGTCGCTTGTAATCCTTCTTTAACTGCGATCAGCACGCCACCTCCAACTTTTCCTTTTCTATCTTTCCGAAAGATATTAAAGCCGGGAAGAAGTTCAGAATCAAGGACAGTTTCATTTAACCATGTCTCGCAAACACAGATAACTTCATAATCACCCGTGTGGACTAACTCTTGAAGTAAGGTGATTTTGCAAATTTTGTTTGGTGGATTGTTCTCAATTGTGATAAATGACTTTACGCTTCTGGTATTTAAATAAAGAACTTTCATATCGTTATTATCAGTCCTGGTAGACTTTACAGGACCTAGATTGATTTCCACATCGTTAGCCAGGAAGAGAAGCATTAAAGGTAGGGATGACCGTTGCAAAAGTTTTAGACCATGTACAACTCGATGGATAACAAGCAGAGTAACATATTTCTTCTCTCGACATGCTTTATAAAAGCACGGTGGAGCAAGGAGTTTTGTGGTTGCGTAGAATAATTTCAGCTGACTTCGTTCTTTCGTCATTACGCCACGTAAAACCAGCCACAAGAGGACAGCTGTGTAACAAATTTTAGGTGCAATCATCTTGTAATAGGATAATAGTAAAATGTTGTGAAGCTTTAAATAGAGGTTTCTCGGTTCTAATTGATGTTTAATAAATCGCTTGATTAATTCAAGCGCAAGCAGTAGCGTGTTCGTTTGCACTCGTAATTAACTGTCGTTCACACGCGTGTGCGTTGAAAAATAACGGAAATATCCTGTTCAGAATTTACAATGAACGTCTAATCAACACAATATACAAACTTTTTCTTGATAGAATATTCAGAACCGTACACCAACTTGATATTCCCCAAGACAATGTTCTTAGCCACAATTATTCGTTGAAGACTGAACTTTAATGTTTGGTTTTAATGTAAAATTTGAAGCAATTTTACGGAGCGTCGTGCGTGCGTGTGCACGCACAAACGTGGTGACGCGTGGTGACGCGTGGTGACGCGTGGTGACGCGTGGTGTCGCGTGTACAATTGAATATGTACACTCATGAGGAGTCCTATTATGACAAAATTGATAGATTGTAGTAGTGTTTTCTTTCTAACCTGTTGGCTGATTCTGTATTGAATTTTACATTTGCACTTATTTACATCGTCTATGATTTAACTTTTACCCCTGGTCTAAATTTTCCTGTGCTTTGGTTCAGTATTTCGTATACATATACTTATAGTGATTTATGAGGATGATGATGCAGATAGTACAATACCTACATCAGATATTGACAGTCTAGCTCTTCTATACAAATGGTTAGGCAAACATGGATATAAGTGATGAACATGCGCAAGAAGATACTGTTTAGGTTAGCGAAGAAACACATTAAGAATTAACTAAAAAAACTGAGAAAAAAGCTAAGTAACAGGTCTCGTGCGATGAATAACATTGGCAAGACAAGTCAGTTGTTTCAGTATATGAACATGTGAAATAGGCACATGTGAAAGAATACTTTATAGCAGGTAACATATTTAAAGTGGAATGGTCGACATGTGCTAATTCACATCTTGGCTGTTGGGCATCATGTAACAGCAATTATGCGAGCCAATTCCTAAGTTCCGTTCTTTCGAACTGTTTTTACCGGGCATCATTCTTGAATTAATGCTTGACACAAAAGAAAAAAAGTTTTTTTTTGTCATGGATAATTTATTACAGTAAAAGTGCAATGTATATTTATGCCGCCAAATCATCATTGAGCTCACTATAGCAAGCTCGATAATTTGCTTTGGGGGTAAGCGAGCTCATATTCACAGATATGTAGGTATTCTGCACAGTTTCGCTTCAAATCGATTGTTTTTATTGGATATGTACACCAAATAATTATTTAAATATCTCTAGGTTTTCACGTACTGGTGAAGTTATAGTGCAGGTGTTTGTCTATTGCGAAAGTTTTTGTTCAGTCCCTTGTTTCAGAGACTGGTGTTTGAGTGCAATAAATTCTGGTGTACTGACTAGTGTAAGTAATATGCTGTACAAGAATTTATTCTACAATTAATTCGTTTGAACGGGAATTATTTTTCTACAACTCGTGTTCTAAAATTCCTGAGAAAATCAACCCCAGCAACGCAGTTTCCCCAAAGTGTGGAAACTATACTCGGTGCTTCTGTCAGTGTCGCCGAATCTTAATTGTGTAACGGGTAATGTGTTCATGTCGGTAAGAAATCCGCTATCCTCACGAAATTCATGAATTCCAGCGTCACAGTTACATAACGGTTGACCTTCTGCACAAGTATTGGTCATTCCACAAGCACACTTCCCACTGTCAATTGCAGCTCCACCCCAGTAATTCATTCTTTTCCCTTCTCGTGAAACCCACCAACCATAACCTGTTTTTAAAAGCCAGCTGAAGTGACACTCATACTTGATAAATTGCTCGCAGTATTTTGATTGTTTTATTATGGCCACGATTCCTTCCATACTGATTTCATAAGTGATATTTCTTCCATAGTACGGCTTTCCGGCTGCATTTCCAGTCACTTCAATCTTCTCTTCGCTATCATGTCCAATTTCAGTCACTCCAATCTCGCCTTTTGCTGTCATATTGCAATGCACAGAAAATGAGGGCAGATGTGGAGCTCCAGGATTTATCATGTAGAGTCCATCCGCGTGAGCTGGATTTTTAGATTTTAGCAGCGTGCAGGTGAAATCTGAAATTACAAATTGTGTGCTTGGATTTACAATTAAGAATTGACAGAATTCTTTTAAGCGATTGTGGTTTATGTAACCAAAGCAGATTGTATCATAACTTATAGGCCTAAACTGTAGCAGGCTCTCTTGAAGCGTTTTGATCATCATTGATTTTGATCAACATCAATTGAAAAGTCGGATGAGGTATTTTATTATAGGAGAACCAGTTGAAAATGGTACACTCTAAAACAAGGTGTGTTAACTTTTGTCCAAATTTAACACGCTTTTAGGTGTGTTTTTTAGTAAAGGTGTATTTTGCAACACATCACGGTGTGTTTTGTGGCATATCTTGGTATGTTTTCTGACACATCTTGGTGGGTTTTGAAACACACCTAAAAAGCTAGGCTGAAAGACACACGTTCGTAAAATGTGTGTTTTGTAACACATCATTTGAGAATCTTATTGCGTAATTGAAACGAAAACTGTTTGAGAAATATTGAAAAAATATATCAATTCTACACTATTAATAATAGAATAAGCTGTTTAAAATTTAAAAGAGTCGTTTTGGGCTAAATAGTAATTTCCCACCTTAATCGTAAAGGGTTATTATACTAGTGTGCTGAAGAATCGTAATGATCCAAATCTATGGTTAGCTATCACATCATGGAGCAAACGTCTATGGTGCAATCACCTTTTCAAAAGATTGTCTTATCAAGTCTGAAGTAACTTCCATTAATTTTGATTAATATAAGGCTCACTCTCTTTTTTGCGTACCTTACTATCTAGCACGTACTAAATGTAATTATTATTTAAACTATTTTATCTACAGATTGCATTAGTACAAGAGTGTTCCAAACAAAGGGTAGGAAAAACGCACAAATAGTCTACTGTATTGACAGTGTTGGTAAAGGGGTTTATTCTTGAATCCGTTCATTCGATGTTTGACTAATGATCTACAAATCGACATGAAGGTTTTCTTCAAATTAACATATTCATTAATGGCATCATAGTAAACAAAATTATACACGGCTCGGAGACTTATTTGCAAAACAATGGAGCTCGTTATCTATGTTATTTTCCAGGTTTTTGCAAAACTGGTTCCAATTTCAACGCGCTCTTGAATATTTTATTTTTGCTTAAAACCACTGCATGAGTGTTAGACTCAGCTGTTTATGCCCAACGGGAACAATTTCCCAAATTAGACATTATTGTTGATTGGTTTGAAGTAAATATAGTACGTACCTAATGAGAAAAGACAAAAAATTGCATAAATTAACCCCTACCTAAATAATGACCGCAATTCAAACATTTTAAAAACTGGTAGAAAATTACATTCGATGCTGGCCTGTTATATGCATTGACATTTCAAATTATAACGATACAAAACCACTGTTGATCTTCAATTTGCTTCTGATAACGCAGAAATATTAGTAATACATTTGAAACGTGGCAAATCCCACCGAAAATACTTTTATGTTAATACTTACTTCTCTCCGTTTCACACCGGTCTCCAACGTAATCTTCCAGGCAAATGCATTTCAAAGAATTCTTTAAATCCAAGACAATCGTCCCCCCATTTTGACAACAATATGGATCTTCTAACGTGCACTGAAACAAGGAAAGCGTAGCTTTAGCGAATAAGCTACGCAAAATATCTGCGTAAAGCGTGGTGGGTAAGCATCAGGTATTTAGAGCGCAATGGTGAAACACAAAACAAGAGGACAGGAAAAAAAACGACACACCTCTGGCATTAGAACTGCTCTATGGTTATATAGTCAATAAAGTTGAGAAAAATACAACTTCTACGTATAAATACATACGAGTGTAAAACGTTAGTGAGGTATTGATTGTCATCGAGGCTGATATCGAGATTGTGAGTAATAGATTGTAAATTAAAATGTTCTAATATTGAATGATTAAGAGTGTTACTAAGATTATCAGATTCATGTAAATGAAAGTTAAAGACAGAAAACGAAAATACAGTCACTGAGGATGTCTGAACCAGCGAGTGGAAAATTCGACAAAACTAGTGAGAAGAAATACATTCTATTCCCATTTTCCAGACAGTATTTTGAGTCCTATTGTTCAAATACAGAAATTCCACAGTGCTTGTGTCTGTCTTGCTTTAATTTTGGTCAGTGAATTCCAGCGTCCATTTTACCCCTTCAGAACCCTCAATTAATGATAGCCAATAAATTATCTGAGTTTACTTACACTTCGTTCTTCAGCCACTTCGTAAAACGTCCAATCATTATTAACTTCTGTACTGACTTTTTCAAACAAATGTTTCATTTTGTGTGTCAATTGACAGTTTATATCGCCATCTTTCGAGTTTTCTTTGTAATTATACCCCAGACATACACTTGTTTCCAAGCAAGTGGTTCCGCAGTCTAACCAACTGGGAGCGTGTGTTTCATTGAATACGTCTTCTCTTAAGCGAGACATACCTAAATATAAAGCATTAATTGGAAATATCATGGGTTATACTGGCCCACTTGCTTATGAATAACGTTAAATGCTACTTGATGCTAATGCAGTTATTTTTTTTTTAGTTTTCAATTCATTTCACTATTTTTTAGAATAAATTGAGTCATGTCACCAGCCAGCCAAACAATTTAGTCCCGCTATGCTTTCTAGGATTTCATCGAAAGAAGAGAGATTGAGAGTCAGATCAGATGTTAAACAAAACGCTTGAATACAGTATATATATATATATATATATATATATATATATATATATATATATATATATATATATATATATATATATATATATATATATATATATATATATATATATATATATATATATATATATATATATATATATATATATATATATATATATATATATATATATATATATATATATATATATATATATATATATATATATATGAGGAGTTTAAAAAAGAGAACCAACAACAATTTCTGACAACCTTCAATTGATAACTGAACTTTATTGATACGCTTCGGCTACAGCCTTCAGCGTTTCGGCTGTAGCCGAAACGTCTCAATAAAGTTCAGTTATCAATTGAAGGTACGTCAGAAATTGTTGTTGGTTCGCTTTTTTAAACTCCTCATATCCATACGTACGAACCTAGACTTGTGAATCATTTTTGATCTTTCTGGCATTACTGGTCCTATTGATCTGGAAATTATTGTTAAACGACTATATAGCTATATATATATATATATATATATATATATATATATATATATATATATATATATATATATATATATATATATATATATATATATATATATATATATATATATATATATATATGTATACATATATATATATATATATATATATATATATATATATATATATATATATATCTATATATATATATATATATATATATATATATATATATATATATATATATATATATATATATATATATACTGAAAATCTAATTTGTGATACAAGACATATATTTTTGATGATAGTTTATAAATGTTACTTTTTACTCTCAAAAGGCAGTATGTATATCGTGTTTTACGCGTGTGGCTGAAAGCGTAAATCGAATTTGAACAGGTTATATAGGCGCAGGGGAGTTATTTCACCTTCTTTTATGTTAAAAAAGGAAATTAAACGCGAAATCAAAGAGGGATCTTCACAGTATTGCTACGGGTAATGAGATAAAGCCTTCAGCGGAAAGACCTACTTAAACTCAACGTCGGTAATTTCAAAGACGGAAAAGAAAAGCTCTCGCTACAAGTTGTTTGTCCCTGGGGGATGAACAACTATCTTTAGTTCGTGCAACTACAAAAGAAAAAGAAGCATGGTCGAAGCTTGAAAATCATTACAAGCAAAAATCAAGGCAAAGTATTTTGCCATACGATCAAGATATTGGAGTTGATGAGTCGATGAGAGAGCACTGGAGCATTGGGTGCATCTATTACTGAGGATAACCAAGTTGCAACGCTCTTATGTAGTCTCCCTGAATCGCATAGTCGTTTACTTACAGCTCTATATAATCTCGAGCTGATGATTTACTTACTGCAAGATTACTTCATGAGGAACACAATAGAAAGGAAAGTTTATTAACCACAGATAGTGGAGATACTGCCTTGTTCTCCAAGCCTTATCGTAACTCAAAGGTGTATGTGAAACCCAAAAGAAACGTAAAATGTCACAATTGTGGAATACCAGGACATTGGGAAAGGAATTAAAAGAAAAACAAGATGGCGCATCATACAATGCATCTGCATGCAGATCATGCTTTATTTTGGTCATCGGGACCTGTAAATCAACAGGATTTAACGTGATAGCACATGTCATACGATAAGAAAATGATGGTGGACTACGTTCATAATCGAGTAGTAAAAGCATTAGGCAAATTAAAGAAATATTTGGCTTAATATTAAAGCTGGAGATAAATACAAATAAACTGAATTGGTTGATATCCTATTTGTTCCTTCCAGACCTAGCAAAGAATCTTTTTTCAGTAACTGCTGCTGCTAAGCAAGGATACTCTGTTGAGTTCTAACAGAGTGAATGTGTTATCCTTGACAAGTGTGGAACTGTATTGGGCTCTAGTAAAATGCAAAAGAATTTAGATGTACTTCATGTAAGTAAAAGGAATGTGGAATTCCATGATATTAATGTTGCCAAAAATGAGGATCTTAACGATTTATGACATCAGAGATATGGACATCTAAGTGGAAATAATTTGCGACTGTTGCGAAATCAGATCCGGAATGGACTTCAATCCGAAGTTTTTAAATCTTTTGCACATAGTGAACAGTAACGAGCATCTTTTCCAAAAAGAAAATGCTATTCGAGCGTGAAACACACATGTTTTTGATGATTTTATAGAAGACTATTTTATGCTCTCAAAAATGTTAGTTTGTTTATCATGTTTCGCGTTTGTGGCCGAAAGTCTAAATCAAGTCTTTAAAAATATTTAATGAATTTTATTGCCCCTTGATCCTGATCCAGCTGCTCGAGATGGAATTAACACCCAAATTGCATGTTGTCAGTAGCACAAAGCTGATCGAGAACAGGTCAGCATTATATCGAATGATGGGAGCCGAAACCAGTAATGTGAAACGTTGTATATTTCTCTTCAAAATCACGCAGGAAATAATAAAACTTTAAGAAATTGCGAATTTTTGAATTGGTTTGATCAAAGCCTTTGCGTGCACACACAATGTTATAGCTTGAAGTCGAATATAGCTAAATTTGCATGCGACATCCAATAACGCTTATGCTAATAACCGGGTCTCCTAAACCCAATACAGCGATTTGTAAACTGTATTGCATGCATATACACTTTGTATATACAATTTTAATAAAAGAGAAAAGTCATAATTTGCAGCATCAATAATTTGCCAAAAGTGCATCAACATGTATGAGAAAGCCAAAATATTTGGCATATTTTGCTTCACAAAATTACGCGCAATTTTCTAAACTAAACTCCATTGTATTCAATAAAACACCATTACACGGCTTGCAAGATTTTATATATAACGCGGTGGGTTATGCTTTAGAAGGGTTGTGCATGTTTAGGAAATATAAGCATTTTCCGCTTTAACTTGCAGTTATAGCTCGGAAGTATTAAAACTAGAAATTGTGTCGAAGTAATTTCGAGTTTTCCCAATTTTCACCAGTAAAATGTTTTTGTTTAATAGAGTTTATACTAACGTGGTTTTTTGCCAAAGAACGGTCAGAATTTAGTAATCCCATATCCTAAAAAAGTTTACAATTTCATGTCATAAAATATATCCATTTCCCAGTTCGATCCATTTCCTAGGATGCACATTCCGCCAAAATTGAATAGAATTAAAAGACTGTGTGTCTCAAAGACAAGCGCTAAGAAACCACGAAAATATATCTCGAGTGATAAAACGCACTAACAATCCCTGCTGGCTCGATAGCTCAATCGATAGAGCCGCGTATTAGATCCGATTATTGGCGCAGCAGCTGTATGTTAAAAATGTATCAGACATACGTTTGATAACTGAAAAGCTGCTGATCTGCGAGATCTCCGTTGTTTCCTCGATGTTCAAACTGAACAGGTACGAGAAAAATATATTCAAAAAGTCAAGACTTTAAAATGGTTTCCACATAAAGCAGATTATTTTTGGCTTACCACGATAACGAACGCGCATTTCCAATGTAGCGATAATTTCTTCACCAATTTTCTCGCCTTTGTGACTATTGTAAAACAGTGAGAAAAATATTAACAAAATTCTCTTCGCGTGACACAAAGCCATCTTTCCTCTCCAAAGTTTTGTTAAAACTAATTTCAAAATTATCGTTGTTTTGTTTGCGTGCAGGTGGTATATAATAAGTAGAATGCACGCAAACAATGCAAGTGTTTAAATATGCGCACGAAGCAGGAGTCTTATTAACTTAGCTAAGCACAAGACGCCGCCGCAAATGAATGCGAATGAATTTTCAGATGTTGTGTAAGCCGAAAAAATCGAGGCAAAACTGAGTTTCGTCAAAATATACGTGTGTTTCTATCACATATATGCCTGTTGTGAGTTCCTTTGTGTCAGTGGCGTAGCCAGCTTCGATAATTAGAGGGGCGAATATTCATATATTTGTGTTCACAGACCTTAAAAACAATCGATTTCAAAAAAATTAATGATGCAAAACACGATACATGAATAATTATCGACTCTGGCTACGCCACTGCTTTGTGTTGTCTTCATGAATTATTATTAATAGCACTAAAGCAGGTTTTCCCTAAGCCTATTGTGCTTACCACCAAGCCTCGCATTGACGCAATACGTTCTCTGCACATCTAAGTACAGTGCTATTGTGAATGTTCAAAAATCCCTATTTGGCCAGCTGTTGATTTTTTAGGAAAATTTCACAGCTTGTCATTAGCCAATGAGAAACCGAAGGAGTATTTTAATCAAATAATCATTAAGAAACATTTAGAATGACGTATGACATTAAGTGTTCCAACACTGTATATCATGTAAAACACATATTTGTTTACTGTTATGAAAAATTATTTTCGCTTTCATTAAACAATTATGCTCTGCCATATGTTCATTAGACGACCTTGAGTGCTTGATAAGTATAAAATGCAATTAAAGCAAGAAAGCATGCGTCATTCTATCTAATTATTTTTCTAATTATTTGCAACAAGAAAAAAAGGTATTTCATCTAGTATGATATTATGAAAAGATTACTTCCAACTGTTTGAAGCAAAAATTTGAACGATCTTGTACGACTTTATATGTCGCGCCGGGTTGTGCTTAAAAAGGATCATGCATGATTAAGGAATTAGAATACAAAGCATTTTCCACATTAACTTGTTGTTATAACTGGAAAATATTAAAAACTAGAAATTGTTTTACAATTTTGAGTTTCCTCAATTTTACGAGTAGAATATTTTGCTTAATAGAATTATATTAACGTGGTTCTTTGCCAATGAACGGTGAGATATTACTTATTCTACATCCTAAAAATGTTTACAATTAAATGTCATGAAAATATATGTACACTACCGAATTCGACCCATTTCCGAGGATGCATATCCTGCCGAAATAAAATAGAATTGAAAGACTGTGTGTCCTCAAACACAAGCGTTAAAGGAGTAGTCAAGGTTCATGACAGCATGCACTTATATCAAACTAAATAACATGCATGCTTATCTCTCTCCCAAAGTCTGAAAACTCAAAGCTAAATAGAAGTAGAGATATTCAAAGAGAAACATACAAAAACAAGCAAATTTTACAATCGCCATTTTGGACATCGCAGCGAACCCCAATCATGCAGTGGTAATGCACTGTGACGTCACTGCGCACTTTGAAGTATGAATCTATAATCAAACATACTCAAAGCAATTCAAAAACTGTTCGAAAACCTAATTTGAATATTCAATTATGTGAAATCAACCAGAACCATGCCTCATTGCATGGTTCCTGGATGCGCAAATGGTTCGCGGAAAACTAAAGGTATATTTGTGTCATACTACTGGTTACCTAATCACGAAAAAATGCCAAAAATTTCGTTAAATAGAATTCGTCGTGACAATCCCAGTCAAGCTAAATATGCTATGTTTGCAGCATGCATTTTACGCGGTAATGTTTCGAAAGCTCTTTAATGCGATCCTTTGGAATGAAGGCGAAAACAAGCCTAAAAATCGGAAGTGTGCCATCGATATTTCCATTTCAAGAACCAAAAAATGAACGTGTGTCATCGCAGTCAAGAACACAAAAACAAAACAACTTGTTAAAGAAAGTCGAAACCGAACAGGTTGCATTGATTTTATTGTTAATATACAGGGTGTCCAAAAAAACCCCCAAAACTATTGAAAATGACCTGCTTGTTGACTTGTTAGAATTATTAAAATTCGCCTAGCACTAAATTGAACCCACGAGTGGATAAACTATTGACATAACCGTCATAATTAATAGTAATACTCAGTGTTAACCATTTTTATGCCAGACAAAAAAACTAAACCTACGAGTGCACATTAAAATGCAATCAAATTTTATATGTATGAGTTATTTTTAGCCTATTCAAATTGGTTTTTCACAATATTCCCATGAGCAAAACAAACGTTCTTTACGAAGATATTTTAATTTTTTAACAAGTGCTAAGGCATTCAAATGTTAACAATAGGTGATTTCAATAGTTTTGGGGCTTTTTTGGGACACCCTGTAGTATAATTATGTGGCATAACCTCCAGGAGCAACACCTATCATATACATACAGGGTGCCCCCCCCAAAAAACGGAACATGCATAAATCAATGTTGCATGCATTATGATTCACAAACTGACAGCTATAAAAGTTTTAAAAGCTGTGTCATACACGCTGATTTTGTCCTCGTTCGTCAAAACTTTTATAGGAAACATGATTACGTTTGTTGTTGCTATTACTCAGTTAATGTCGCTTTATTTTTACTACACTTTTGAGTGAAAAATTAGCAATACGGATAGGTGTAAGACATTACTTTTAACTTGTTTTGCTTTGACATATGCTGCACAAAAATATGAAATCCCAGAGGTACAGAAATGTCAAGTCATTACACTACTGTGAATAATAATTACATTATTGGGAATAATATTTTTAACGAAATATATTTTTAACGTGAATAATATTTTTAACAATGTAAGATTACTATGAAACTAGTTTTTGTGCTACCTAGTTACCTATCCGTCTGCTTAAATCTCACTATTTACATCAGGTGGATCTCGCAAACCCATTTGCTGAGTCGCAATCCCACGCATTTGATAAGAATCTCACTTGCCAAAGCAGTAAGATAAAGATATATCAGACATGTTTGATAACTGAAAAAGCTTCTGAACGAAAGGTGAACCAACGTTTGTCGTCACCGACATTCGACAAACTCAATTCGATGATGGCATCATTGGCAAAGTATACTCTTTCGTCAAAGATGATAAACAACCAGCGGGCAACTTTACTCCGTACGAACAAGCATACCTGACGCACGCAACAAATGAGCAAAAACTGTGGTTGAAAACTTTATAACGATTACATCCTTCGTTTTGGATTTCCTGCGAAAATACACATCATGACCAGGGTGGAGAGAAACCGTCTTCTTGGAAGGCTGGAAAAGCTGTGCGGCGTTCACCATTGTCGTACTACGCCTTACCATCCGCAAGGAAATGGGTAAGTGGAACGCTTTAATAGAACTCTGCTGGATATGCTTACACTCCCCAAGAACAAAAAGTCGCGATGGAAAGATCACGTAGATAAAGTCGTCCATGCATATAACTACGTGTAGTGATACAACAGGATTCTCTCCGTTCTTGTTGCTGTTCGGTCGGCACCCTCGCCAACTAATTGACCTCATCTTTCAAACCACAACATTACAAACTAAGCAAGATTACCCACAGTATGTAAAAATGTGGAGAACGGCTATGCAGGAGGCTTATCAAGTAGCTGGAAAGAAGATAAACGAGATTTTCATATGTTTTTAAACATAGATATATTTAAAAATATAAATAAAATGTACAAAAGGGAGAATCATGTATTAATAAATTGGTGTGCTACATTTGCAGTACACAAACTATTTAGAAAAATATATATTTACTGTAGAGTTAAAATTGATTGTCCATTACAATTTGTGACAAAACCTAATTGAACTATTGCTGCATTATCTTATTCTCTATGGAGTTTGTTTGTAAAACAGAATCTGAAAACAAGAAACAGAATACAGTGGTGGATCCAGGGTAGGTCAAAATAAATTACAGCAGCTCAATTTTAAATTCAAAATAACTTTATAACAATGTCATAGGTTATGAATTTCAAAAGAATAAAATCTAACCAATGAAGTTGCTTTGAAGGTATTTTGAAATGTAAATATACCCTAGAATGAGCTGTGGTAATTTATTTTGACTTACGCTAGATCCGCCACTGACAGAATAGATCCTCCATCTTTACTTGATATCTGCCATCTTGAATCCCGCCATCTTGAATTTCGCCATCTTGTTTTTTCTTTCTTGCCGTCTTGACTCTTGTTTTCAAGATATAAGGCTTTTTGCAAATACTAACCAGCAAATATGATAGAATATTATATTTTCGGAATCTTGCAAAATCTGTCTTTTAAAATTCCTGACACTAACTAAAACTGTAAGTACAAGTTTAATTTGTCCGAGTATTTCCGAGCACTGATTTATTTATGTGCAATTTCGATCTATTATATCAGAAACAGCGTTTGCGACAGAAATTTGCCGATTTAAATGACGCTTTTAAGTGAAACTAGTATGGTTGAACAAACATGGCTGGCCTACAATAACTGTAAGTACAATATTTAGCCGTTATATTAATTTTAATACACTGTCACTTGCTAGTTTTGAAATTTCGATTTTTGTGTCAAATCTTATGCTGGAATTTATCAAGTCACTCCTAAGATACATGGTTCGACTATGCAATTCTGCCCTTGTTATTAGAATTAAATGAATGAAATAATGATGTGTATTTTGTTATATGTGTTATATGATCAATATGTGTTTTGTCATTTGGCATGTAGTTTTTCCACGTGCCTGTATTTCAGGGTATCCAAGTAATATAATAAATACTTCAACAACTTGCAAGGAGCGAAGTATTCATTGGACAAGGTGTATTTTGTGCCAGGAGGACAAAGTCGAGAAACTGCAACATCCAGCTGATTCAAAGAGGGGAAATGTTGTGGCTGGTTACCAAATGCTAGTAGAAAACTCACCACAATATAAAGAGCTTGGTTTTATGCCAATTTCGATGAATATTGATCAGTTTGATGAATGTCATTTTTAGAGCCAGGAACGAGTACGTTTTGTGACGTAATCTAAGGTAGTCGGCTTCTGGCTTTGGTGTGCTTTTTTGAAGGTGGCTCCCTATAGTCAGGGCAGATCTATATAGATCAGTGTGGAGCTTTACCGACCGGCAAATGTTTTGAAATGAACGACACATGAAAAGTTCAAAAAGTTGTGTTTTGAGATTTTTCTACGGCGAAACCACCAAGTGCTCTGTACATGATAAAAAGTTTGTGAAACCTAAACAGTATGTATTTTTTCAACTATTGTTTTTTCTGTTTTCCGACCGCGTTTTCGTAAGCTTTTACGCTTGCTCATTCTGAAATGTTTTTCGTATGTCTCACTATGTCGAGTCAAAATTTTATCACGTCAGCAATGATTTTATCGATTTACGCCTCGATTATCCGCTGTTTTCTTCAGTGAATTTTTTTAAAACTACGTCCAGTTGTTATACCATATCTAAGGTAAGACATATTCAAATTTAAAAAAAAAATCTACAAATACGTTTCCCGGCAATCGAAATCCACGAATATATCAAAATCTGAATCATAAACCTGTCTTCAAATTTTGATGTCTTTGTCCTTTATACATCAATAAACAACTAAAAAAAATTTCAGAAAATTTGACCGAAGAGAAAGAAAGTTAGGACGAATGAGTCGGATATAAACTTTATTCCGGGGTATATTATGGAATGCCCCGAGCGTGAAAATTCCAGCAGTGACTCAAGCGAAGACGAAAACAACATGGGTGCATATGCCGACGAACCTTTGGCCAACGAAGAGTGGCTGGAAAACTATCTTAGACAAGAAAGAGAGCGCCTAGAGCTAGAAGAAAAGCTAAGAAATAGGCTAAATGGCTCTGTGGAAGTGAGCGAGTGGTAAGTGAATTAGTAGACATAGATTAAAATCGTATCTGTTTCGTGCAATTTTAATTGTATTTGGAAAACTAGCGTTGAAATCTTCCTCATCTCTAAATGTTTTTACCACAGGTGTAATTGTGGCAATTGTGGGATCACACTCCTTTATTATCACACTGATTTAAAGGAATGTCAGTGCTGTGTCGAACTAGAAGGATGCGATGAAGCTATGAAAAGCGAAGAAGTCATCATAGATCTCAAAGCCGACGGTATTGAAAATGCGAAATGTATTACTCAACACCCCGGATTCAATTGCATATGTCTCCAAAAGTGGAGTTTGAAGCAAGCTGCAGTCAATTACAAAACCAAGAATAAAACAAAACACAGTCAAGTGGGAACACAGAATAGTTGGGTGGTTTGTTTGGTTTGTGCTCTTGCTTATGACGAAAGTAAAATCTTGAGCCTAAATTTACTGTTCAAGACCACAGCATATTTCATAAATTCTTATTTGTTTTTGTTTTTAGGTTTTTACGCAGCATCTCTTATAGGGAGTTTACAAGACTGGTACATGGTCCCCTCGGTAATAGGAGAATTCCACTACCTTCATGTGCTTACACTGCAATTAGGAATAAATTTCCTGTCGTTGATAAAAAAAGTTTTATTGGATATTCTGATGACTCAGACTAGGAAATTCTAGCATGGTTAATACATCTGGGGCTGGTTGCTCAAACAAAAGTAACTAAGATAACTTAACCCTGGGTTTACTTATTTATTTCAGTAGCTCGTTCCAGAAAAGATCCATCCCCCTCCTACCGGGGAAAATAACAATACCACCTTCCCTTCATTAGACAGTTTATACAAATTTAAGACATCAGACAACCCCCCCTGGCTAGAAACTCCTGGATGACAGAAATTTCATCTGTTGGTGGGTTATGGATCTTTTTTTGGAGTGACCCAATCTACTTTATAAACTTGGGGATATGTTTTCAAAAATATCTTGTCATAAATGGATTTGTTAATGCACAAACTAAAACAGGTGGTTAAATCTTAACCTGGGATTAGCATTCAGCTACTTTGCGACAACTGGTCCCAGATGTAACAAACATCTACAATTTGTCATAAATTTTTTTTGTTTATTAAGGGGGTCCAATACAAAAAAAGAAAATTTGTGTGTTTTAATGCTATGTAGTTCATCTTTGGTCAGGTGTTAGGACATGGTACCACATACATAAAAATAAGTTTTTCAAAGTTACCATTGCCATGATTACCATGTTAATTACTCCCTGATGGTGAAAAATCCATATATTTGTAAACATGATATCTCAACAATTATGAATGATAAAAATCTAAAATAACTTTATTTTAATAGTATATCACATGCTCTTGGAGATGAACCTGAACTATGGTGATTGAGGCAAAAATAATTTTTTTGCAGACAAAATATTGAAACTAGATATTATCGAGATAATACTGACTATCATAACTTGCATGCTATTGCAAATATTTTTATGATTCTAATTCATCTCCAAGAGAATGTAACACAGAACATACACTGAAAGTTTGAAGTCAATAGCTTACATACTTTTTGAGATATAGCGCATGCAATAATGGCGATTGGTGGTTTTCGGCAATTTGAGAAAAACTGCTTTAAAGTTTTTGCACGCATTAGAATAACATTAATCGAACAATGCTATGGAAAAGGACACAATGGAGTAAACCAATTGCATACCATTATTTGGTCTGGGTAAAATCATGGTTTTACCCTAACACGGTGTAGAATTTGCTGAATTTCTCCGTTTATAATTCATTTTGTTGTTTGAAATTTTGGATATGTTTAAAGAACGCGGTTAACCATATTTTGTAAAATTTTTGAAAATCGATGAATTTTGAAATTATTTACTATTGGACCTCCTTAATATAAATTATTCTTTTGAACATGAATAGAAATGGTAGGCATAAATAAACTGAAGTGAAGTGCAAGTGTGTTATGTAACTTATTTTACTCTGTTAAGCTCCAATGTACCCTGCTTTATTCTCTCTCTGTCTAATGTCAGTTGAATTTAATGTCCAAGAGGACAACAGAGTAAAACAAGTATTACAGATTTGGCAAATTTGTGCAGTATACTGTACGGAATGAAACTGGTGACCTATACCAACTTCTCACTTGTTCAGTGGGCAGTTTTTCACATTTTTGTGCCCTTTCATAAGATGCCCACATGATCTGCAATGAGGAACAGCCCGGCTTTTTCCCAAATCTTTTCCTTTTCCTCGTTGCTCCTGACATTGTAATGCTGAAAAGTAAAAAAAATAAACATAGTTTACTTAATATGTAAACAGATTGTGGTATGTTATCCAATCAGAGTCAGATCTGGAATGTACCTGGATTAGTGGGTGGAACATCTTGGATGGCAATTTGACTCCTGTCAGATCTATTTTTTATTGCATCTTGCTTTGTTTGCTTAGTAAGCATTGAATTCATTCGAGGCGGGCACATTTCTTTCACTTCTAACTCTGCATTTCTTAACTGCTCTTTGGTAGATTTCAAGAACGTATTATAAATATCTTGGACATATGCTGTAAAATATTTTAAATAATTATTTACAAACACAATTTAACATGAATATTGTTCATGCACAGAAAACTCACCAATTGAAAGTTCTGTGCAACCCTAACACTTCGGATTGTAGCCTCTCCCATCTTGAACTTTAAATAGCTGACCTTTAGCCTTTCAGAGTTGTCAGAATTCAGTTTCTTGTCCCTCTGAAGGTTTTAATTAGATTAAAATGCAGAACTGCTATAATATGTCTATCAAGATAAATAGAAATATTACTATCTTCCTAAGATAAAGTACCCTAATTATATAAAAATTCATGCCTGGAAGCTTGAGTGAATATAAGGATGCAAGTAAACCAAGTATATTATAGTGACTGAAAAATCCAATTCCTAACCTGCAATATTGGCCAACATAACTATATGCAATCATCTTTGGAGAAAAGTGATTTAGGACACTGTGAAAGCCTTCCAAACAGCTGGTTTGTGCTAATGGAGAAGCTTTCTTGATTTCTACCATCAGCCTTTTGTTGGCAAGCGCAGTACACACTTTCGTATGTGGGGTTGAATCTATAGGAAAATAATAAATAGGCTATGTCTGAGTGTCTCATATAATATAATTAATATGATAGATGTACATGTATATGTGCACACATACCAATAGTCAAGCACTTTCTAGCTGGAATGTCACTTCCATGAGCACACTTGTTGAAGAGTGGATCACTGTAATTTGAATGCTGATTGACAATGTGCCTCAACAAACTTGAATTTGGCCCAGATTACAAGCCCATTGCCACTGAATGTGGAAGTAGCACTCAAATGTAAATGATTCTCACATGGTTTGATCCACTCATTCACTGCCTCACACTCTTTCTCTTTGCAAATTTTGGAACGAACCTTTCTGATTTTTGCCAAAAAGTAGGAAATTTAATAGCAAAAATTGGTTCATTTATATCAACATTTTGTAAATCATTCATCGTGCGTAAAATGTCCAGTTACGTTTATAGTCCAGTTGTCTCTTATTTTAACCTGCAAACAGGTTTTGGCAATACTTGAAGACTAGATTGACTAGATGAAAATAACTGGAATTTGGAATATCTTTGTACATGTTATTAATTTATAGTGGAGAAATTGTGAATGCTCTTACTTTTCTTCAAATGCCAGATGTCAAAATAGTGGACAATGCTCTTCAAAACATCCCTTCTGCACTTAGCAATGGATGTGTGTCTGTCAGAAATAACGCAATGAGGTAGTCCATGCTCAACTTAAATGCCATGAACTCCATTGCAGGACTACTTCCTGCTTGATTCCTCTACAAAGAAGAAAAACAAAGGTGCAAAAAGCTCAGCAGAAGTGAATATTTGGTGAGCATACAAGCTTAAAAGCTATTAATAGTTTACAATGTATTTCTTTCTTCCTACCTGTACAAGATTGAAGTGGATAATTTGTGCAAAAGAACAACAAAAAATTGTGTATGCACAAAACTTGGCGGAATGCCCCATACTGTCATGTCGGCCATCGGCAGCCAAAACCACACCATCTTTTAGCTGTTTTGCCTTCTCCATCAACATTGCTTGGTACTTCTTCCAGCGAAGATAGATGGATGGAAATAGCACAGCCTGAAACATTATTAAATACTATATAGATCGAATAATAGGTGTGCAACCACTACCAATAGCCAGGGATACAACAAAAAAGAGATTTTCTTTGTGTTTGGTGAAATTTAGATTGCAAACATACATCAAACTGTTTACTAGATTTCTTGAGTGAAAAGTTTATAAAAGTGCAACCCAATGTACAAACTTTTTTAAGGGTTTTTATTGAAACTGTGGTACTGTGTGAGAAGCATCCAAGACCCATGTTCAGGCATATCTGCCGTACTTTTGTGAATGAACCCCCACCCAATAATGTAGACATGCACATTAGAAAATTGCCAGCACGAGCTTTTTTTCGTCCAGACATTAGAGGTTGGGTATGCCATGTCCAGATTCTTTGCGTGCACTTTGGTTTGTTGCATTTAGTCATCACAATTCCATTGGAGCCAACAGCTTTTTTCTCAACCAGTAGATTGTCAGCCTTGCATGAATGGCAAAATTAAACTGAAACAAAAGCAAAAGTTGTGACAGAAACACAATGAATTTTGGCTCTGTCCGAAGATTTCCATCCACTTGAAATGAGGAGCAGGAAGAGAAAGTAAAAGGTTGTGAATTATTGATAATAATATAAAACAATACTTTGTTCTTCTATTCAGAAGCTTTACAGTCTACAATCTACTCGACTTACTCTGATGCTTCTTCTATAAACTCTTCATCATCTTCTTCTGTACTCAAATGATCATCATCTACCGGTACTTCATAAGCAGGATCGTACTCTTCATATTCATCTTCATTGGCCTCTACTTCATCCTCGCTCTCCATTTCTTCCTCGATGTTTGCCCTCGGTTCAGTCTTTTCCTCAGTTTGGGTTGGCATCGACTGTTGTTCTGACACTTGTTGAAGCTGGTTTACTAGATATCAATTTAAAAACAGCACTTCTGCATATTTTGAACTGTGATAGCCTTTTCAATTGTATATATTTTTTGATCATATGGAATATGTAAGTTACCTTTACGTTTCATTTGCTTCATTTTGTATTTATTTCTTTGGGCAAATGTTTGCAAAGAAATTACTTTGTTTTTCAGCTTTCTGTTGTCTTCTATTAGTTTCTCCAGTTAATCTGAGCATTCTTCCTGTATTTTTGCCAAGAAAAGCATATAAATTTTAAAAAATCATAAGCATTGGTTTACATCATCAACAACTAAAATTGGGAAATTTGAAACACTACTGCACCAGCATT
The DNA here is from genome assembly GCA_963855995.1 of Muricea muricata. Classification (NCBI taxonomy): domain Eukaryota; kingdom Metazoa; phylum Cnidaria; class Anthozoa; order Malacalcyonacea; family Plexauridae; genus Muricea; species Muricea muricata. The sequence continues at coordinate 16,403,620 of OY979716.1, forward strand.
TGTACTAATAGGTAAATATTGATACAGCATGTGAGTGACTTTACATTTACTGGCTGGTCAAGTTGAATTTCTTCAGGAATTTCAAGCTGCTTTTTTTCCCGGCCCGTCTTCTCTTCTTGCGCTGAGTACCTAGAAACAGATGAGAAACTATCTTTGTTTCATTGCATTTGCAAGAATAATTAAGTTTTTTTCATAAAATGCCCGATAAACACATTTTTACCTGTGTTAGTCGACCGTCCATGTCCATGTTTGATGTTTCTGTTTCGTGTATGTTGCTATCACACGTGCGTTCCTGATCCTGTATATCTTTTATCAACTTTGCAAAGACATAAATCGAAAATAAGCGAGTGAACATAAGCTACACAATTTTAGTCGATATAAGGTTATTAAAGTTCGTAAATATATCCAAAACAAAGACTCACCATACGAAGTCTACCCAAATTTTCCTTCTATGTTATATGGAGACTTATCCCCAAACTAAGAGACGATTTATTCGTACAATTTGCAGCTACACAGCTATTCACCATTTTTGTTTATCGAAAACGCACGCAATATATGTAGATGCCAACTGTCAATATTCAAGGAATTTGCATTAAATTCTATGTTCACGAGTACCTTGGTTGGCGTCACAAAATATGCTCGTTCTAGACTTCTGGTAACAACGGACAAGGTTAATCGAAAAGTGCTATTTTGCCAACTTTAAACGGCCATAAAATACGGACGAAATGACCAAATCGAAAACTTTGACCATCCAAATTATGCCAGATGGCTCGCAGTTTATCTCTGCGATATGTGCATGTTAAAACATGTGAACCCAGAAGTATATGCAGAATTCCAAAATGGTGGTTTTACAGTCAACAAGACTGGAAATCCTTTTTCAGCAATCGCCACAGACCAAGCCCACGAACAAAATAATGCTATGGTGAAAGATGGTGGTGGAACAGTTGGGCTTAACCGAGAATCCAGGAGCATCACGTCGCTGAATGGTTTCAGGTCCATAAATTTCCAGAATGATTGATGAATTCAAACTTGGCATAGACTTGAACAAAAGATGTGAAAACAGCGGAGTGAAGCATCATGGCGTACAAAAAAGCAGCCAGGAAACGTTCGTCAAGCAGACCAAGCCTCTTGTTGTTGCAATTGAAGAAACGGGCAATTCATTCATGGAAGATAGTAACCAGCTTTTCAGTCTTGACACTAAAGACGCTGCTGGTCAAGCTGTTGTGGAAACAGTTCGAGGAATCGAACTGTTGAACATGGAACAGTATGAAAGCTTCACGAAAGGATGCCTTATTGATCGAAAGACTTCTTTGTCAGAGCCCATTAAGAAAAACAAACTGGCGTTATTTAGTTCACCTGCAACCAAAAAAGCATCAAGTTCTAATCATCAGTTGACAAGCCTTGAGAGCGATATCGCCCTTTACATCACGACTTTACATCTCTTGCCAAACAAGAGAAGGAGATTTGTTCAGCACGAGAACTAACCATGCCCTCCGTCTTTGTCTTACGTTGGAAAGCTTCGTCTCTCGGGAAACAAGTCAGATTTGATCGACTGCTTAGAGCCTTATCATCAGTCACAGGCCAAGGTCCCTAGCAATATTGATGCAACTGCTATTGATGGTCCCGCTATGGTAAATATGCTTAATCCAGGTACTGCGCGGACATTCCAGCAGTACGCGGAGAGATCTATTGTTTCTTACATCCAGTCGCAATTGCGGTAATTCAACCGCATGGATGTTATTTGGGATAGATTTATTTGAAACAGTCTCAAGGCCTCAACTAGAAGTAAGAGTGGAATAGGGATTAAAAGAAAAGTACGACCTAGCAATGAACTTCCAAGAAATAGGAAACGCTTTCTCAGAGTGGATGGCAACAAGGCGGATGTTTTCGAGTTTTTAGCAGAACATATCCGCCATATGCAAATATCAGTTGGCAAGCTTGTTGTAACATCACATGGCGAGCAAGTGCTGTCAAACCCACCAAGAGAAACCCAGTCAGATCTAGCTCTATGCACGCATAAAGAAGCTGACACAGCTTGTACATGCTGTAGATGTTGTAAGGCACGGTAGTAAAAGAATTGTCATCCACACAGTTGATACCAATGTCTTAGTTCTTGCAGTAGAATTGATCCTGATGTGAAACTATGGGTAGCTTTTGGAACAGAATCCCATTTACGATATTTTGAAATTGTACAAGGTTGTTTTGTTTTCAAGTTGAGGTCGTTTTGCCGGTTTTGTGGGCAAAATAGTACTTTTTTAATTGTTTTTATTATTTTACACAAACTGAAACGATATTTTCAATATTTTTACCAGGAAAAACATTTCAAAAAGCAGAAAAACTCGTCTAAAACGACCTTTTTGCCTGGGACATCGTGAATGAGTGAACATTCGGGACTTGAATTTGCCCCCCAATCGCCGCGCTCCCAAATTTTACCCTCTATTTCCTCTCTAGTGTTATTTATAATCTCTATGGCGGTGAGTGGGTGGTCATCACTGGTCTCAAAAATATGGCGGACTATATTGCACTACAATATTTCGTATTTTTGCAAAAAGATTTGGCAACTTTCACAACCAACGAAGGGTGGTCATTTCTGATCTCAGGAATATGGCGGACTATCAGGAGTAGCAAACACTTAAGGCATCCAAAAAGGCGAGAAATAAGACGAAAACGACTGCCACAAGACTCTTGAAGAGAGATTAATTCAGGAAAAATACAGAGAAGCGCCAAGAATTGACAATGGCGTGAAACACAAGGCAAGTTTGTTGATAATGCGTATTTATACTTGTGTTTTAATGCTTTATAAAAGCCGGCGTAGCCGTACTCATCCAGTCTATTCACTGTTTAAATTCCAAAGTAAGTTTATGTTTTGTAAATGCAAGACTGTCTTCTTATTACTAATGTAATTAATAGGTCGTATTCTACACGAAATTTAAGCTTACATTAGGCGTAATAACATACTGATGACAAATGTTGTGCCATTTAAAAAAATGATCAATAAAACAAGGATTAAAAACAGATATTTTGTTATTTTGAAAAAAATATACAGAAAGAATAACAATTGCCGTTTTGCCAGGACAACACCCTATTCAGTGCTTCATGTAATTCCGAAAATATAGTTGCATGCTCTTAGTTAATGGCGAGGGGTTGCTGCATGCATGTATTTCTAGTAATATTGCAAAGATTACGAATTAGGAAAAACTAGCAAATAGAAACTAACACAGCTCTACAACCCGCCTCTCTATTTGTGTGGTTTTTTGTATTATGGTCAGAATGTTATTCGTGAACTAAATTCCAGCTGTTCCGTTGCTACTTCTGGTTACATATATCAAATGTAAATTAGTTTGCTGTAAATAAGTGCAAGTCAATAAAATGCATTTATAGTGGCATAAATGTGATAAATTCAAATGTTTTTCAAAAAATAAAGATTAATTTCAGATCACTTCCGGTCTGGCTTGAAGCCATTTGGGATGACCTCTCATAATAACTGTAATATGTACTTTCAAGTGTGGTCAATATCTAGATTTATTCAACGCACCAATATGCCGTGAATTACCAAATTTATCGCTTGTATCACCAAGTCCACAATCTTTACAGTAGCCACCTCACTACTGTACAAGTGCCCATATCCACAGACGGAAACCTCTCATATTGTCATCCGATATGCGTGAAATGTGCATTTCTTCTGGCCAAAGACGCACATTTTCATGGAAACAAATATTGCTCCTTAATAATCTTATAGTTCGGATATACGAATGTTCAAACACAATTTCCCAATTATTTGTTGTAATTCAAAAAGTAACAACAACTAAAAATAATATTTTAGGAAAAAATCTACGAATATTGAAAGTTTTACGTAGTGCCTGAAGGTGGCCTGACTTTCAGGCACAAAGAACCCACACTTTCGAGCAGTGTTTCCTATTTCCTGAATAAACCTCTCAATATCATTGGTTCTATCTCAATGCCCCTTTTCATGTGATATGTTTGTAGCCCTTGTTTGTACATAAATAATTCAGACATATCCTTTGTTGGGCTTGTGTTTCCTTTCAAAAGGCGCATTTTTCCTTGTGATGCCGTTATTTGTGGCTTACGCACATTGTACCATAGCATGGAATCACGTTGATCCCAGGTTTGCTCTCGATCATCTCATTAACGTTGCTAACTAATTTCTACTAAATCGTAGTTACGTACTTCCGGTTAACATGAGATGCACGCCCTGCATTGTCGTGAGTCAATGCAACTTGTATCATCGTGAGGAACAACAGACTTTTATCTAGTGGTTGTATGCGGAAAGGTTGGTTTTGTGTTATTTTCAGTTGATTTCTCAATCATTTATGGTATTTTTATTTCCTATTAGCAGTTTCTGTAGATTCTTGAGCCACGTTCTTGTTACTCGAACAACTTTTGCTACCTTACCGATAGTTGACTGCATAAACAACTACAGCAATCGCTCAACCGTACATAATTAGTACGGCTGTACTCACCGCTTTTAGTGGTTTTAATCGGGAAAGGAAGTTATAGTTTCCCATTTGAGCACTACAGAGACAGAAAGTTATCGTTTCTCTGTGTCTATTCCGTCCATTTTGGACGATACTGTTTGGGGAAGAAAGTTTTATTTCCCTACACAAATGATTACAGCTCATGCAACTGTGACTAATATGCATGCAAAAGTATTCAAACGTGATTTACATGAGTCAAAGACTACCATGATGTCGGAAATGTTGAGCTAAATTCTTAAAGCACGACTGAGAAAGAAAGTTATAGTTTCTCTGCGTCTATTTCGTCCGTTTTGGACGATTATTCTTTAGGGAAGGAAGTTTAAGTTCCCTACACAACTGCTTACAGCTCATCCAACCGTGACTAACACGCATTCCATACTATTGCATGCAGCATAATTATTTCCTTGAGTTGCGATTATGACGGATCGAACAAACAAAGTCTACTGATTTAAATGAACCAGAAAAAGATTGTGCTGTTAATGCAGATTTAACGCAGTTGAAACGTGATTTACATGCGTCAATGACTACCATGAGGTCGGAAATAATATCTACTACGAAAGACGACATGTTATAACAGTTTGCAGATTATTTTGCTTCCTCATTCTAATACCGAAGGCGAGCCAAACAATGTCACAGATGCCAACGAGCAAAATGACCCCTTACGCGTCTTTGACGACCTAGCGGCGGAATTCTCCACCACATATAAATATGGCCTACCCTTTGGAGAATCTTGCCGACAAAGTCAATGATTTACTACAAAGTCCTCTACCTATACCAAAGCTTGACGAGCTTGTAACGAAATATCCTCACCCGACAATTGCCTATCTCTCGTGGCCCCGAACATCAATAAAATGGTCTGGCAAAAGCTCAAGCCAGATACACGAGCAATTGATGGATTTATGTAGAGATGCCAGAAGATGTTCATTTCAGCACCCTACAGTATGCTGTTACTGAAGCTTGCACCACAGGCACCGATCAGATTCATACCATCCCGACCCATGCGTTGGTTTTAGCCCTGTCTGGCAGCCGACAGTTAAATCTTCGTAGACGCGAGTTATTGCGACCACATGTTAACTCATAATATGCCGCACTCTGCAATCCTTCAATTCCGATCACAACGGAATTGTTCGGCGACAACCTTATTAAAGAAATTGAGGATGTACCCAATGCCAATCAATTGGATAATAAGCTGCGAGATCGCCGTCCACGGTACCACCCTTATGCGGATTCGTCATCGTGCCACCACGTCACAAAGGAAAATACTGGTAGAGTTCCCTCTCGGAAGAATTTCAATCTTTTTTCGCCAACAGAGGATTATATCGGCGGCGACGGGGGCCAAAACCAGGACCAATCCAACCTGACCCAGCTACACAGGTTAGTTCTCAACAAAGAATACACGAGTTACTTAGTAATCAACCCAATTTGTCGGCGGCCACTTGTATTTTTATCTTGCCCGTTTGTCCTGAACTCCGTAAGTAACAGTGAAATTGAGTCTGCTTATGACCCTACCCTTTTAGACCTAATTTTATCCCAGAATATAAATTTTCACTTAAGGAATATCACGCAATTGATAAAGAAATAACAGAGTTTCTTGTGAAAAATATAATTAAACCGTCCAACTCTGACCAAGGAGAGATTACTTCTCTAATTGTCATACGACCAAAAAAGAAAGCGGCAAAGTCCGTCTGATATTCAACTTGAAACACCTCAACGATGCAGTCACGTATCGAAAATTTAAAATGGATACGTTAGACGCTACAATTAGATTAATGACACCAGGTTCTTTCATGACTTCGATAGACCTGCATGAAGCGTATTAGTGTTCCTATCAGACTGGAGTATAGTAGCACGCGTCTTTTTACAAAAATTCTTAAGCCGGCTTTTTGCCACACTTCCCAGCCAATATGGTTATTCTTGTTACGAATACATTGATGACTCGATTTACATTGAAGATACAGCCGACCTAGCTCACGAGGCTACACTAATTGCAACCCATCTGTTTATACGCCTAGGTTTCCAATCACATCCGACTAAATCGGAGTTTGAACCCACGAAAACTTTGGAATTTTAGGGTTTTGCTAAATTCACGCACTATGACTGTTACACTCACCGGTACACAGTTTCTGACCCGAATGTTCATGACTATTCGAGAGGTCGCATCATTAATTTACACCTTAGTTTCTACTTTTCCCGGTGTTCAATTTGGACCGTTTCATTATCGTGCGTTAGAACGTGTTTAGAACTTAACGTTCCGTTTTTCGTCTGGAAATTTTGTCTGGAACATGAGTTTGTCTGCCGCCAGCATTGCTGATTTGACTTGGTGGGTCACTTCTTTACCCACTGCCTTTCAGACATTTGACAATGGAATTCCTTCTACATGTGATCATGAAAACTCTTTGCACATCAACAATTTAGAACTGTTAGCGATTAAATTTGGCCTGATGTCTCTTCTACATCGTATTCATCATCAGCACATTAGGATCCAGTCAGATAGTCTGAGTGCTATATTTCTTACGTGACGTCCATTGGGGGATGCAATTCGGAAAGTGTGATGGGCTTACAAAAGACATAGGCCCATTATCTGCCGCGCATACTCCATGGAAACTAAATGTGGTTGCTGATAAACTATCGCGTGACTTTAACATGGCTGTCGAGTGACAATTACATCCTACCCTTTTTTTCGCGAGAATATCCGCTCTCTGCCTAGCATGGGTCTCTTTGCTAGTGGGATAAATCGCCAACTCAAAACCTATTTTTCCTGGAAACTGGACACTAGCGCACAATTTATGGATGCTTTCACAATTAACTGGGGGCAATTTACTAACAGCTACGCATTTCCTCCATTTTGTCTTATTTCCAGACGCCTGCAAAAAGTTGTACAAGAGAAACGAGTATGATTATTGTTGTACCCATTTGGACCGCACAGGCATGGTTCACCCGTCTTCTGAGTTTACGTATAGACCACCCGAGAATTTTTCAGGTCACCAATTGTGGTTAATGGCATGTAGGATACCCGGACTTTCCACATTAAACGCCAGATTTCTCTAGCCTTTGCCAAAATCATTATGTCCTCGTGGAGATCGATGACAAATACTCGGTTTACCTCCACAGATAAAATGAGTTTTGTATACAGAGGCAAGTTGATCCAGTGCGACCGACTGTGAACAAGGTAGTTGACTTTCTTTATACCTTATACGTACAGGAGTTATCATATTCAACAATTAATACAGCACGTTCTGCTTTAGCTAGCTATTTAATGGATATCAAGTTTAAGCAAATTTATAGCTTATATAAGTTTAAGTTAATGAGGCAACATGTTGAAGGTAAGCTTTTATGTAAAAGGTGCGAAAAGACAGTTCCTTCCGACTACGTCATTGAGAAAATCCTGTTTTATCTTATCGAGTTATAATAATAGCGGAAAGCCAAAACTTTGGTCCAGCTTCATGCCTTTAACGTGAAATGCTCGTGTTATTGCTTAGGCACTGCTACGTACCCAGCGTCCCCGATATATACATTACATGAAGTATTGCAGTAATTAGGCAAGCGCGAAGGGGTTTGTGGTACGATACCATTAAAATGCATTCTTCCTATTATCCCCTTCGCGCTTGTTCGCATTACTCATACTTCGTGCGCTACTTTATATAAGCCTGATAATAAGCCCTTGGGTACGAGGCAGGCATAGGCATGTAAAACCTCCTGAGGTGTGGACGGGAATTAACCAATGATAAGGTTTATTCCAGCATAGGGTACTTGCGCATATTACACGGATCACATCATAGGACCACGATTCTCAGTTAGCACTCGTGCAGTAAACTTGTTTAAGAAAACTTTAGAAAATTATAGCATTTTTGCTTGTCGTATTCGTGATACTTCCAGTTCGCAATAGGAGAAGAACACTCGCGGACAACGATGTCACAATAGACGATTTATGACGAAGGTGCGAGGAAAAAGGCCTTTCAACTACAGCACGAAAAGCAACGTTAATTTCGCGTCTGCAACAACACGCTTCGGAGAATACGAATCCTGGCTCTTCCACGAGATCAACTGTGCAACAAAATGAGCCCGGTCTTTTAAACGACGCACAGCTCTCCCAGATCCAATCGATCGTATCACGCAGCATCGAGCAAGCCATGAGTGAAATCGCAACCAATGCTGCGCGTGCAGCTGTCTCGTCAACGTCTGTCGTCCACCCTGCCATATCATCCCACAAAATCTCGAACGCTCCAATCTCATCTTTGGCCGACGTTGGACAAGCAGCACAATCGGTTCCAGTAGTTGATTTAGCCAGTTCAGAAGCGACGCCACGGTATGGACACGCCGCGCTCGACCTTCCAGCTGCGTATGTTAAACAGATTCAAAGTGGTGAATTTTTTGATTTGTGAAACTATTACCAAGCGATTTTCCGTTCAAAACGCCGTTCAAAAGCCTCATATCACTTAAATTAGAAAGCTTTTGATAGCATCATTACTGTAGTTATACTTCATGTAACGCTATTACAAAAAATAACTTAGGCCAAAAACAAAAGAAAAAAAAATATAAGGAAATGTAATATCGATACCGTCAACGAAAACATTGTTCTAAGAGTAGATAAATATACGAAGGCAAGTGCAAGGGAACGGTCGAATGTAGTTAAGTCATTGATTAAGTCTCTAAAATGTCAACTTCAGCCCCATAGACTCAATACGTCAAATATACACAATATCTATCTGAGGACTGTCCATAGGGGCCTAGCGCCCCTTGGTCAAGTTAAGGACTGTTCATTGGAGTTTTTATGCTCCTGGGACAGGTTGGGGCCTAAGGAATGTCCAAGTGTTGTTATCTTAGTCAGGTTTCGTCAGGGATTGGCCACCCTGGCAAGGCTTTTTCACAGAGCATTTTCAGTTTAGAATCAGTGCAGCATAGGATGTGACATGATAATAATAATAATAATAACTTCTTTATTTAAACTGGTGAAACCGATCAGCTAACAAAATATCAGCTGGTATAAACCGATGACCAGCATTAATACATAAATAATTTACATCCATAATACTATACTATATATTATCTAAAAAAAAAAATTAGTGCTAAGAATTACTATATGCTACAACGATGTTCGTGAGCATCAGTTTCTAAGAAAAACTTAAAAATATTGTTTTTAAAGGAGGACAAAGTCTTTAAGTCTCGTAAGTATTTTGGCAAGGCGTTCCATTCTTTCGCGGCCGAACATTGAAATGACGACTCGCCCATTTTCGATTTGGTTGGAATTACGCACAACAACGTGGTGTCTCTCAAGGATCTATTATGCGTTTCTGATCTTCTACTAAAATAACCAATTAGTTGTTGTGGACAATCAATGTTGTATATAATTTTATATACTAATTGCAAACGAAGAAAGCGCCTTCTGCTATTCAATGGCAATAAGCCCAGTTTAGTGCGCATTTCTTGCGTGCACGTTTAGCGATTTGCTGATAGTATGATACGCATTGCTTGATTCTGCAGGCGCTCTAACCGCTGCGAATTCTCCTTTCCACATTCTGCCCAAACTATACAGCCGTAATCCAGTGCTGGTAAAATAGTTTGTTTATATATCCTTAATAACGTCTTACAGCCAAGGAATGCCAATATTCGGTTCAGTATTTTGAGCTTAGGGTACATTCGCGCTGATAAATTCGATACATGTTTTTTCCATGTCAAACAGCTATCAATGCCGACACCGAGGTATCTAAAATGATCTGACTGTTTCAATATTTCCCCATTTAATTTAACATGTAAATCACGCGCGTTAGCCACTGAATATCTGGATCCAATAACCATGACTTCCGTCTTCTTATGATTACTTATCAGACCGTACTGATCAAGCCAAGAATCAATTAATTTAAGGTCTTCATTAACATATTGTTCGGCTATGTTAATATCTTTCGAGGTAGCATAAAGTTCAGTGTCATCAGCATACAGTGAACCCTTACTCTTTTGACAAACATTGAGAATACCATCAATATGAAAATTAAACAATGTTGGGCCGAGGACAGACCCCTGAGGAACTCCGTGTGTAATATTCCGATGATCTGATTCTGCTCCTCCACTTACGACGAACTGACGTCTGCTCGAGAGGTAACTTCTGAACCATTCAAGTTCATTATCCTTTACACCATGCTGTTTGAGCTTATGTAGTAAGATGTCATGATCTATAACATCAAAAGCTTTACGAAGATCAAGAAAAGTAGTAGGGACATGAGTAGGGATGAAGAAAAGTAGTAGGGACATGAGTAGGGATGAAGAAAAGTAGTACATGAGTAGGGATGAAGCCACGCATTATACAATTGGAGTTTTCTAACCCAAGAACCCCTTCTCTCACATAAACTTTGCGTTTTGCAAGTGCTACTTTTTATTCAACAGCTTGGGTAATTAATGCGTACTGATATATTATACTATGTCTAATCATCCCCTGCTGATTCGTTATATGAAAGGGGTATTTAATTTTCGGAAGCCTACGCCCCAATACTCGAAACGTGGGATGGGAATCAAGTATTGGCCTCTATGAAAAAGCTTTACCCATTTGGATGATTTGACGCTTAAAGAGTTTTCTTTTAAACTTGTTATGTCATTAGTTCTAACGTCCGGATAGCGGTGCCAAACACTGACAGGTTTCAATATCAAAGCTATGTAGAAAATAGCAGACTATTATCTTTGTTATTCAACGCGACATATGAAACAAAACGGGTTACTGAATATTTTTTCGGTTGTTTCTGTCAGGCAATTTTATCCGGAAGAGCTATGCGTGTATCGAACTTTACAGGGTTATTTGGATCAAACAACTTCTTTGCGGGATAGTACAACTACTTAACTGCTTATCTCAAATGCGAACCGCATGGAGCAATTCGTACTTGCACTATCAGCAGATAGGTCAACCAGGTGCTTATGTTGAGTGGAATAGACATTACAATCTTTCAAGCTCCAAGTTCTCAAGCCGCCAGTGTGAGTAAAACTAGCCAATTTCTCTTCGTAGATGTTATTTTTAAACATTTAGCCTGCCTTCGGCTTTTGTGTTCAGAAAGTATTATCACAGTATTACAATAGATTATGTATACAAAATGTGTGTTTTTTCTATTGGTTGTGTCCACAATTGCTTTGTAGTCTCATGTTAACCGGAAGTGCGTAACTACGATTTGATAGAATTGAAAATTAAACGAGCATTGAGATTGATTGTGATTCTATCAAATCCGTAGTTGTACTGAAGGTCAACATGCCCTCCCCACAAATTACTCACCCAAATCTACGAATCATTGCTTTCTAAATTGCGTCCACAACCATTTGAAGTCTGACTCACGGCAGCGAAGGGCATGCATCTTATGTTAACCCTCAGTACAACTACGGATTTGGTAGAATCACAATCAAACTTCACCTTAAAGGAGCAGTGTCATATTTCACGCATATACTTCTGCGCATAATAAACTTGAAAGCGTTGGGCCAACGTTTTCAAGTTCGGAATCCAAGATGGCGTCCGCAATGGAGGGCGAGCATGGTCTGAAATTCGATATTTCCGGATGATAAAAAAGCAACAGAATGACAAACTTCGAAGGAAATTATACGAAAATCAACGCTAAAGAATTTATTCGGTGTACAATGTATTTAAAGCATGGAGAATGCAAGAATCGAGGCGGGATGTAACCGTTGGAATTGCAGTGATTCCACCGCACATCTGTTGCTCTTGCAAACAGAAGAAGGTAAAAATAATGCAATTTATGTGCTTTAATCAAGCTGAATCTACAAGAAATTCGTAAAATAGCAAGAAAATAAAGAAATAAAATTTGCGTGAAATGTGACACTGCTCCTTTAAGGTAAGGCTCGTTTAATTTTCCATCAAACAAGCGTTTTTTGAGTTGCTCTGCCTTAGAAGAAATGTCATTTAGTGACATTGGATTTGCCTTGTGTGGCGAAGTTAGCATTCAAAAATGGTGGCTCAGTTGTATCCAAAACTATTACCAGCAGACAATTTAATAAAATACATGAAAAACCATACTTCAAAAAAAATGACATGATTCGAGCTTTTAAAAGAAGATAACAGACAATTGCTTTTTAGTTATACGTCCTCTATCAAGTACTTCCAAATGTTGTGGTACGACATCCTTGAGAGATTGACCATACCACACTAAAACCTAGTGGAAAGAGAATTTTTCATTCACTAGAGGATGTAAAATTTTTCAGTAATGCCGAGCTGTAATCTTTTTTTGCTAAGTTTGCCCCACTATCAGGGTCAACCACCTTTTTGTGTCGTCCATTTTTAATGTAATCATTGACCCTGTTTTTTTTTTGAAAAACCCCCAGGAAATCAAAAGCTTTTTAGTGCTTAAGTCTGTATGTGGACTGGATAAGAATGACATATGCACACAAAAAATGTTTTTTATGCATGAGATGCAATTTTGCACATTTTTAGATTTACTTGAGAGGGGAAACCTTGCTTTATTATTACTTTTGAGTGCAAAGTTTTTCACCCATAAATAAAGCTACAACTGAACAAGCCTTTTAACTAAATCTTCTCACTTCGCCGTGACTTTTGCATCACGGCACGACAACCACCGCTTCAGAAACGCAACAGTACATTGTTCCGCTGATTTTTGAAGTTTTGCACCTGGTATGTCCTCTTCCTTATGTTTAAAATCATCGGAATTTTACTCTAACAAGGCCATATTTGTTCACGTATTTGAAATAACTACACAAATAATTAAAAATTTTTGACATATATTTAATTTAAATTTTATACATCATTCTGTATTTTTTCCGCGTTCAAATTCAACCCATAGTTCCATAGGGGACGAATTCGGCACCAGTCTTCTTTGGACTTCGGAAAGGGGGATTGCTTGCTGAAACTAAGTGTAATTGACCATAACGAAAAGATGGCGGCAAGTACATTTTACCAGAATGCATTACCGGCATGGAACTAATCAAATGCAAAAAACTATGAAAGAAAAACACCTTAGGACATAAATTTTCAACAAGACAAAGTGTGTGTTCAACTGATGTCGATTTGCGTTTTGAAACGACTTTTAAACACAATGTAATTTGTACACCCGCCATCTTTTTTGTTACGGTCATTAAAGGTTAGGTTACAGTCGCATCTGCGCAAGCGCTAAAGCTTTGTTTACGTTTTTTGTTTCGATCACCTTTAATTGTATAAAATAATGTATTTCGGTTCGTCGGCACAACAATGCAATAAAATTTTATCAACAAGCTAAGATCAAAGAAAGAGCACAGCGAAGCGTTACTGCAGCACAGCGAAGCGTTACTGCAGCACAGCGAAGCGTTACTGTCCAAAGCCATTTAATCTAGAGCGGTGATTTCGGCGAACCGAAATGCTGAAAGTACCGAATGTGCGAGTTTGAATCTTTTTTGCGTTTACATTGGATTTTAATGCCTTAATGGTTTTAGAAGTGTTGATTTCGTTGCTTATGATGAAGATTTTTATTGTGGTACCCTCCACAATCCACATTGCCAGGAAGACAGAGTTGTGTTGTCGTAGGTTATGGCAGTCTTTCGAGAGACGTTTTTCGTTGGCAAGTTCGTTTCGAGGCAAGTGCTATTGAGAATGCTGCTACTGTCCCAAACTTGGACAATATTACAATATGCTCTTGTCGTGGCCACTGTCTTCGGGAGAGAGGGCGTAACTATTGCCCATGCAAAAGTGCGAACAGCTTCTGTTCGAGTGCGTGCCATTAAGAGGATTTCGGTCAATACATGAACAACAGAGGAGTGCATGAAGATACAGACAGCGGTGTTACAGATCATACAGTAAGATCATTTTGGGATTGTTTTTATAGCTCCTTACATAACTATGTTTTTCAAATTTTTGGAAGCATTTAAAAGTGTTACAATTAAATGTAGACAAGTTCACCATTCTGGATATATTATTACTAAGAAACTCTAAACTCTCAAGCTCCTGTCCAAGCTGGTCAAACAAAATAAATACATCAAAATTTGTAGTCAAGCTCTATTGTAAAATAGAAGAAAGAGGTAAAACTCTCACTAAAATATGAATTGAATCTCTTATAATTGCCATCACTTATTTGATATTATCAGTATTTATTTAGTATTTAGTTTACAGCTAAAAACGCGCAAGTTGCAACCAGCTTGTTGACAACTTGCAACAGCATTGTTGTCAACAAGCCGATATCAGGATGCGTTCACATGGCTTGCGACAACTTGTTGACGACAAGCCTGTTGCAAGTTGTCAACAGACTTGTTCCAAGTTGTCGCCAACAGACTTGATGCAAATTGTGGCGAACAGAATGTCAACATTGTGCAAAAATGCAGTGTGGCATGAAAAAACTACGATCTATTAAAACAAGTCTTCAAGATTAAAAATCTTTAGGAAACATTTTACCAGCAGACTAACTAAATATTGTCAGCTGTTACATGGCACAGTCTTCTTGGCCTGTGGCGGACTGGCGTTGTTGATTTTCAAGCATATTCCTCCGTATAGATATAATGTCAATTTCACTTGCGCGATCAAGTCCAAGTCAAATTTTATTCCTTAGAATCATAAAGAGAAATTTCAAATGCAATCATTAATCTCAGTGGACAGTACTGTAAAATTTGAACTTTTTTTTGCTGAGCATTTTATATTTTGGTCAAGTATATAATGACGCTTAAAAAACAAAACAACAAAATTACCGAAACCATATCAATTTGTAATCTCAACAAGGTGCTGTCTATCCTTGTACACTAGTCAAATAAAGAACACGTTGAGATGACAATTAGCCTACCTTAATGTGCAATCGTGCCACAGCTTGGCCATAGAGCTTGGTTGTCGTTTTATTTTGCCTAAAAATGAAAATCGTATCGTAAGAAACATCGTATCCATGATTAAAATGTCATTTTTTAGTCTGAAATCTCATTTATACACCAAATATAGAAACTATACTTTAACTGTGTACCTGTATTTTTTGCTTCAATCTTTATTTTTCGCGTCAATTTTTCAAAATTCTTGACAGTCATCTTCTGCTGTTCATTATAAAAATGTTCATATTTCTTCTTGTTGTTGCTCGCCGTTTGTCAAAACCATGGCCAGGGGGGCGGTTGTATAAAAAAGTGATAAAAGTTAACTATGATTAGTAGAAACGTCAACCAATCAGAACAACGTATTTTGTACTTAATCACTATTTAACTACGAAGCAGTGATTAAAAAAGTGATTAAGAGTTTTATACAACTGGCCCCAGTATACTTCTGTCGAATGACGAATACGAGATTTGATTGGTTGTTAAATTGTTCTTTAATTTAAATAAATAAAAATAAAGTCAAAGTTTCAACAACTTGCAGCAAGTCTGTATGAAAGTATCAAATCGCATCAAGTCTGATTTTCATAAATTTTGTTTCTGGCTGTGTAATATAAAACTGTGCTAAATGACCATTCTTCCCATCATTTATTTATGGCGACGCCAGGCGCACGTCATTTTTATTAGTCACCCGGTTTTAATCGATCACTTATAATATAGCATTTGTAAATTCTGAACGCTGATTGGCTAAGAGCCGTACGTGTTGATATTACTCGTGTGTGTCAACACGGAAAATTTCCCGCCACTCTTGTGTTAAAGTTCTTTCTGCTATGTAATTATACCACACAATTTCTCGTTTTTCCAATTTCCACCCGTGTTGATATAACTGCCTTATGCCATGCATATAGAGATTTACGCGAGGTACATGACTGTAAACGGGTGAAATAAAAATCGTATTTTCACTATGGAGAAACGAATAAGCGTTTTCAATGGCCGCACGGTTCTTTTCACTAGGGAAAATTTATCGTATCAGCATTTTGATTGGCTGTACGGTTTTTCTCACTAGTGAAGAAAATCGTATTGTTATTTTGCTCACAACATGGCCGCCGTGTTGGGGAAGGAGCGAAAGGGTATTTGGCTTTTATGTCTAAAAGAAGAAGAGTTTCCTCACTAAAAAACATGAAACAGAAAGAAGAACAGCTTTGACTCACTATTTATGCAAAATAACGGAGAAACAAATGGTATGATACTGTTTTGATAGTTCAATATTTTGTTTCGACATTGTTCGCCTTTGACAGGTTTCCAGTTTTAAAATAATCTCTATATGTTTGGCATAAACAATTTACTGCATGGTGGGCTCGTTTGTACGATTTTTATTATGCACTTGTTGTGAAAGATTGCTAAACGAACGAGTGAGCGCAGCGAACTTGTTATTCACAGACTTGGTGCAAGTTGTTTCAACAAGCTGTAACAAGTCTGTAGATGACAAGTTGCAACAAGCCTGATTTTAACAAGCTTGTTGCAACTTGTCAACAAGTTGCAACAAGCCGGTAAAATTGACAGCTTGCAACAAGCCTGTGGCGTTTTTGGCTGTGTAGTGTTCCCTTCTAGGATTCAGATTTTTTCATGGAAGAAAATGTCCAGCAAAGAGGAGGAAGACTTGGGAGAAGACAGTAGACGTGGAGGTCTACTGCCTATTTGCTTACTTTGAAACATCACCAATGGGAGGTGGTGAATTGGGTAGCTGGGCTGATATTCCCTGAACATAACTGTCACTGTCTTATTCAATGGTACAGTCAATGTTTTTTCACGAACAGGACCATAAACAGATCTAATTTAATACATGTGTCACATTACAGTCGCAGCAAAATAGAAGCGTGACACAACATCTTCCTGTTAATTGACCAAAATTTTGAGGAATTGATCCGAGGAATTGCTAAATCTGAGCAAATGAATTGGCCAAATATTTTTGGAAGGTTTCTATTGCTGCGACTGTAAACTGTGTCTACAAAGCAAGTTTACCAAGAATAGCATTTTTTTCTATGGGAACATACACTAAAGTTATGCTACAAACAAATTAATTCGCAGTTTCCACATACTGCATGGTGTTCATCATTTAATTCCACAATATAGTAGGAATGGAAAAAACACCATTCCTCCTACAAATATTCAATTATTCAAAGAATAACAAGGAGTGTCCTCTTTCTTCGTTTCATCACCACCCTCGCTACCAGTTAGTTTCTCCTCTTCTTCGTACACTGAAGGTCTGAAATAGAAATATCAGTAACACTGAACATTCGGCATTCGCAATGGAAGCAGTAATGTACCTAGGCATGTGAGGGGAACTTCAAACAGGTGGCCATTTGTTTTTACAAAAAGCAGGAAATTGGTCAACTGAATTTTTTTTGGTCAAATGGCTGGGTGTTCATGTATGTGCAGGGACATATGACTGACATAACTAATAAAGGCTTTGAATAGTGCTTTGTCCATACCATGAATATGGCAGGCACTTAAACCAATAATCCTAAACATGAATAATTTATCTTATTACTCCTAACATGTAACTTTGTTTTATTGCAAACGACCACAGGTTAAAGATATATATTTGAATATTTGATACAATGATCATCACATTATGTCAACACCCCTATATAGTATGATACATATATTGATAAAATCAGTTGATTTGTGAGAAGATAAGAGTCTTATTGTCGACTTTGGACGAACATATATATTTCCTATTCCAAAATTGTGTCTATATATTAATTGTCTTGAAATTTATAACAGCTACTGTTTTATGTGAAACAAACATGCGCGGTTTCATATTTCAAAGCCATGCTGAATCTTCATGTGCCGACTGCCGAGTCTGATGCAAATTAGCTCAATACAAAGACTCTAGCTTGTTCATTTACATTAAATACGACACATGAAATGTTTAACATATAAAAAAAGCCTCAATCATTTTATACTGATTTTACATACCTTAAGAGCGAGGACGTTGTTGGTAAACCCTTGGATAAACATTCGGGCGACAATCGTCGACATTCTGTGGGTGTAGAGGTGACAACTATTAAAAAACAACACAACCGGCAAATTCGCGTCTTGAGAGCATAGAACTTTTCAAAAACATTGCTATAAGGAAATAGAAGACATGTTCACTTACTTGGTGATGGTATTAATATGTGGCTTTCACTTCCGACGGATACATTGCCAGAAATGAGGGACATTTGAGCTGCGCATATTCGGAGTTTAGCAAACAAACATGGCGGAGGTGCTATAGTAAAATATATGGGTAATGGCATATACTTCAAATTTTTGTGATTCCTATCGCAGATATATCACTTGCCGGAATTCGTACGATACCAGAAGCATTTTGGTAGTAAAATAAACTATGTTTCATGCCCTAGTCTTACCTCCACAAGGTTCCCAGGCCAATGCGATTCCAATATCAATCTGTCCAGTACTATCTATATTAACTGGCCCCATTTCCGCGCAAACGGGCAACTTTCATCGTCCATTATTATCCATCGTCCATTGGCTAGCCGCGAATAAACTTACATTAAATACATCTAAGACAGAATTCATGTTGATCGGTTCTAGGCAGAGGATTAGGACTTTTCACTCGTCTCCTACCTTAACAATCAATGAAACTCCAATTAAACGAGTGGATTGTGTTAAGTCTCTTGGTTTAAATATTGATGAAAATTTGTCTTGGAATAAACATATTGACAAAATTTCTAAGAAAATCGCATCTGGCATTGGTGCCTTAAAACGCATGAGGCCATTTGTCCCCAGCAGCACACTTAAGTATATCTATAGTTCAATTATTCAACCACATTTTGATTACTGTTGCGTTGTTTGGGATAACTGCTCTAAATCTTCTGCAGATAAGCTACAAAAATTGCAAAATCGAGCTGCAAGAATACTAACTTTTTCTAGCTATGACACTAATGCCGATTTACTCATTAAAAGACTTGGATGGAGAAAATTAGACTCTCAACGTAAAATTCAAAAAGTTACTATGGTCTATAAATCTCTTAACGGGTTGAATCCCGATTATTTACAGCCTTTGTTTAATTACCGTAATAGTGTAATCAACTACACATTGAGAGACACTGAGGGCAAGCTAACTATTCCAATGCCCCGTACCAACTATCTAAAGAATAGCTTTGGTTATAGTGGTGCGGAGCTGTGGAACAATCTACCTATTCATGTCAGACAAGCTGTTACTCTCAAGCAATTCAAAGCTGGCTGCAGTAGCTATTTTATATAAATGTGTAAAGTTTGTCCCCACGGCACTCATGGAAAGCAGGATATGTTTAGTTTGTAGCTGTTTTGTATTTTTATCTTTATTGTATATAATATCGTAAACCTGATGAGTTTTTTACCGTGGTTAAATAAAGTTTATCCTTATCCTTATCCTTATCCTTATTTGTCGTCGGTTGTATTTTTCGTGCAACTTGCCGGCATGGCTTCGTACGCAACACATTATTAAGCACTTGTTGTGTAAGTTTGGCAATCATACGTTTTTTCAATCGGGTTCCCAACAGTGTTGAATATTATGAAAATTTAACACATATAAGTAAATCGATGTTACGACCATAAGGTTTGCGTCGACTTATAAAACGATTCAAAACTACAAATCTCGCCATGTTTTTGTTATCAACAAGAAGCTCAAAAACCAGGCCTTCTACTGTTAGGATAGTTAGGAAGAATTGTGTATCTAGAGGGAGATTCATGCTGCAGGTAGCCTAGTTATTATAAACTATCCCTCAATTCCTTCTATCTTCGCGCGAAAAGCGCCTAAATTCAAATATTTAAAAGGCTATTTTACATATATGCAAAGTTATGCAAACTAGATGTGTGATATTCTAAATCTATTTGACTTAAATGAATTTAAGCAAAAGATTTTTTTGTGTAACCCCTTAACCTTGTATAGGGACTGTTATTGTGAAAGACCTTACATAACAGCAATATGGTTCTAATTACCTATACCTAAACTTTAAAATAATGCAATTGTCTGTAATCAACATTTTCTCGTGATTTCTTCGAGCTAAAAGCCATATTGTTCTTTATTACCAGACTAAAAGCCGCTGGATAAAAGGCGCACGGTATCCAATTTTCATGCAGAAATCCGCTGTACAAAGAAGGCGCATGTCCCTCATTTCTGGCAATGAAAATGTAGCCTCAACTGATGTCTAGACTGTCTCATGAATATCACCAGTCTGCGTTAACACGTGGCTGAATAAAAAGACGCAAACATATCAGAAAACGTAATAGTTCGTTACCGTATCAAATTGGCAACTTTTATGTATTGTTTATTAATCAAGTTCTTACCACAAAGCCTGTTTTGTCGCTTTTGGGGCTTCAGTAGCGTCAAACGAATCTAACAATATTTGCGCAACATTCGCATCAGTTTTCAGAGCGTGCTTGTCTTTAAATTCCCGCCATCGAGGAAACATTTCATATGAGTAGATTCTAGAAGACCCTCTTTTGGCATAGTAACATTTTCTGCTTGCAATTTCAGACATATTTGCGCTCGAACTCGTAGGATTTGAGCTATAAGCTTCGCTATCGCTCATCTTGGATGAAGTTTCCGGAATGGATAATAATTAGGTATGGTGCAATACTAGAAGACTTGGAAGAATGTTATTGTATGTAGGTCCCAGAAGTAAACAAAAAATGAAAAACTGGCGCATGCGCAGATGCGACTGTAACCTATCTTTAAAGCTTTAGACGCATTATTTTTTAAACTTAATTTATCGGAATACTGATCGCTTGTAATGCAAAAATATCCAAACAATAGCCTACGTAGCAGATGGTTTTTAAGGAAGTTTTCTCTGTTTTACCTCAAAAACCGTTTGCTACGCAAGTTATTCAAACAGGTGTGCGATGAATATTTAATTGCACCGTTTAAAGCTTACGCGATAGGTAAAGTGATGTTGTAGTACTGGGGAGACATTTTGGACTTTACTGATCACTCGGCAACATTTGATTTCGTTGTAAATCTCTTTTTCTATAAAAAATTGCCTGCAATCCCTGTGAAAGATTTTCCCGCCATTTAATGGTAATTCAGCTACAATAGGTTTGAAATAGCTAGGCTAGTTAATACACTGTTTAATCGATTGATTAATAAACTAATTTACTGATTGATATTATATATACGTTCCTCACCACAGAAATTTGATAACAGTTTAAGCTTGTATAAACTCCGTCTATAGTTCTGGAACCAATCTTTCATACAGCATCGCATACCATATAACAACTACAAACCAAACTATGGCCATGCCCGTGCAGTAGTAGATCAAACTCATCTTGGTGAACACAAAACTGATAAAAACACGACTTACAACAATGGCGCAATGCACAGTTGCAAAGGATATACCTTGCACAAAAGTTGCATTACCACGATTGGTGATTTTCGAAAGAAGTGAGTTTGCGAACGGATATAAAAAATATGGCATACCGAAACAAATGTAAAGGAGCAAAATATAGTACTGAACAATAGTCACTTGATCCCAAGAAAAAGCCAAAAGCGTGAGAAATGCGATGGCAATAATTTGAATGAAAAACGAGACCGCAAATATCTTACGTTCCTCGAAATATTCGGAAGCAATGTAAAGACAGATGAACACTAGAATTGTAAATATTGTGCAGTTTAAAAAAAGCAACTTGGTGTAAATGAGTTGTAGATGAAAATGGTCTAATGCTAATAATGGCACATAGAATGTTGCTGTTTTTGAAAACGACTCGCTGGAGAATATTAACAAAAGCAGGAAGACAATTCTAATATCCCCAATATTGTTTTTCGGCTTCAGTTCAGAGCAATCCTCAGCCAGTCGTTCTGTTCGCTTGCGACACTTACTCGATTTCATTTCGTCCTCATCATCATGGAAAGTTGCAATTGTATTTGCTTCTTTTGAAGCACCAGGTTCCATCCAAATGTTTTTTGGTAGAAGCAACGAAAATATAAGAAAAAGGAGCCATATTATAGATAGCACTATTCCAGGTGAATTGCCTTCATCTATTTTCCAACCCAGAATACTGGCCTTAAATGTAACGAAAGCTCCAAGTCCTGGACCGAATGCCGAACAAAGACAATACACTGCCTCACGTAGAATAAAGTTACTCCCTCGACTTTTTTGGTCTGTCTGTAATGTAATTTGTCCCAGAAGTACTACGAAGCTAATGTGACTTACTCCACTAAGAAAACGTCCAAAAAGCGGGAAATATGCACTTAGGTTGACACTGTAAATAGTGAATGCGACGACTTTAACTATGCAGGAACAAATGAAGACAAACCTTGGATTGCTAACTCTATCTGTTATGAATCCACCAAGAGGTGAAGCAATGACAACGC
This sequence comes from Muricea muricata, assembly GCA_963855995.1. Classification (NCBI taxonomy): domain Eukaryota; kingdom Metazoa; phylum Cnidaria; class Anthozoa; order Malacalcyonacea; family Plexauridae; genus Muricea; species Muricea muricata. The sequence continues at coordinate 16,426,228 of OY979716.1, forward strand.
CAAAATTGTAAGCAGACACCACTACAGCAAGAAAAAACGTCGTTTTGTCCAGGGATTTAATATAATGCGATGCAGTGGGCACGATTGAGTACGTTTCAAAACCAGCCAAGAAGCAATGAAGCAGAGCAGAGCAAGTTTCCTAATCCAATCAAGTTTGCTCATCGTCTTTAAAATGCTCGGTTAACTATAATGAAAAATATTTAACCGAAGTCGAAATATTTTGAATAGCATTGAGCAGGATCACGCCTGACCAATATTTCAGAATGAAGAGCATGAGTAAAATAATATTCGACAGTTTCTTATTGACTTTCCACCAGATTTATCAGACGTTTTATGAGCTTTACAGTCGATTTGAGCTAACTTTTTACTGTAATATTTCGCAAGCAGCTGGTTAAATATAATAATCAAAATGGCGGATGGACGTGCCCTGGATAAAGCTCTCTCAATTGTCGTCAAAATTGCCCTCCCAATTGTGATCTGCAAAAAATGATTCGTTATAAAGAAGAAAAATGTTTTAGTTATGACGGCAAACGAATTAAATGGCTAGCCACTCTTGAAATATTGAAGGATTTCACTTTTATGTTGTTGGCCAATTAGGCAAATCAGGAGACTGCAGTTTAAAAGAGTTATTTATCAGCATGTTTTTAACGAAGGAAAGCAAAGAGGCGAAACGTGCAAGTTATGAACGTGTCTCTTCGATTACAGATAATACTTTAAATAATGGCCGGATTATAGACAAAACTTCGAATATTGGCCACATAGATCACCTGATGATTGGTATTTGCTACAACAAGAAAGCCACTATGCTGACGTCAATAAGCTTATATGGACAATATTGCATTTCTAATAACTTGACATAAAGATGAGCAGAAGACAATAACTCACTTCATTTTAGTTCTAGGGTGTGTTATACAGTGTTTATCAAAAAAATTCGAATCCAAATTTGCCGTGTGATAACTCGGAATATATTTGAAAAATTCTTTTGGTTTTTACACCATTATTAAGTTCATTTATTCACCTTTCAAATGACATTTTGTACGCTTTATTTTGTAGGATAATGAAGGAGTATTGTTTTGACAAAAAAGTCCATAAAAATCACAATTTTCCGCCGATGGGAATTGGACATTGTTTCTTTGAAAGTTAGTCCCACAAGGCTTTGAAATGCTAATCATAACTGAAAACTAAAATGCAAATTCACCTCGTGCTTGTTCAACCGTATGTTTGACAAACGCGATGGCCCAATTAAGCATTGCACAACGCACATTTATTGTGAAAACTTTTTAGGAAACTGGTAGTTTACAAGAACACGCGTTCAGTTCAGAGAAAGATTTCCGGAAAGACCGAATTTGGCAATTAGTACCATCTGGTACAACGTGCGAAAGTTTGAGCAGAATGGCACATTTACTTAAATCGTAACAAGAGGAATTCTGGCAGACGCAGAAGTGGCAGATCTGCAGAAAGTATTGAGTTGGTAAGAAATCGGCTGGCTGAGCACCCAACTAGTACAAGTGCTAGACGTAACGGGGCTGGAATACCATGCGCAACTTTTAACAGGATAACTCGATTAGATTTGCGCTAACACCCATACTGCATGCGCTTACGGCATGAATTGTTACCACGCGATTTTCAAAGACGGCTAAATTTCGCACGGTGGTTAACAGAGCGATGCAGAAGAAACAAAAATTTCCTTCGTAATCTCGTTGTTGGGAATAAAGCTACATTTTGCATGAACGGCCAAGTTAACTCGAGAAACGTCCGAGCATATGTTCCTGCTGGAAACCCTCCGGCTTTCCACTACGACGTGAGTTGCAGCCGGCAGAAATGGATAGTTTGGCTTGGTTTGTGTGAAAGTGGACAATTAATTGGTCCGTTTTTCTTTCAAAGAAGTGTAAACGGTATTAATTATTTGCAAATGATCAACAATGATGTGCTACCGCAGTTTTTGCAGCATTTTGAGCTGCAAGAGGGGGGGGGATGCATTCAGACATCTTTGGCGGGCTCAAGACGGGGCCCCAGCACATCGTCTTCCTGCTGTTACTGCTCGCCTAAGGGAGTTGTGACTTGTGAGGAAATCGAGTCATCGAGTTGCACCATGCAGTGAAGTGGCCACCTCGATCGCCTGACCTAACACCTTGTGACTTTTTCCTTTGGGGGTATTTGAAAGCCAAAGTTTATACCAGCCCTCCAATTTACCTAAATGCTCGCATTCGTCAGGAAGTTGCTCTTTTGGCGAACGACCCAGCGATGGTTCGACGAGCAGTTCAAGACATCCTTCGACGCTGCCAAACTTGCATTGACAGAAATGGAGGACATGTTGAAGGCATAGGGGCTTAAATGTCTTTAAATGAATACAAATTTATGTAAATTTTACAGTTCGTTGATCAATAAAATTTGCATTATGTTTTGTCTGCACGTCTCACTTCGAATTCCCGTCAGCGGAAACATTTGATTTCGAGCAAGCATTTTTAACAGACGATTACTCCGTCATTTTTGGTCGTATTGATATACGAACGATATAATCGAAAACCTTATAGGCTACTCTTTATTGCCATGTATACAAATTGTATCATCTACTAATTAATATTTTATAAACAGCAGTCTGTCAAAGTTGGATTCGAAATATTTTGATACACACTGTAGTATGTAGTAATGTACTTTATTCTTGGCAACAACACAATTGAGTTATATTGACCGTGATTGGAGCCATCCAACTTTGAACTGCCAATGTTTAATATGTTAGCCACATCATTCAACATCTATTAGCCACATACATTCTTGAAGGAATATGCTATATATACATATACATATACATATACATAACATGTATATTTATATTAGGCAATAAACACACAGCTATTAAATTTGTAGATATCTACGGAATGTTGCATACCAACAGTATATACAGCTAGTGTATGACTTTCTTGGCAAAAGAAGAATGCCTTTACCTGCATGTGATTATGATGCATTACGGGGTAAATTTGGAGGGAAAGAATTTGAAGGTTATGATGATGAAGACGAATAATAAGCAAAACACAACTGAAAACTTTTCAATACATACTAATGCAGCATTATTTACAAGGGCTATTAAGAACATTAATACTTATAAGAGGAAAAAATATTTAAACGAATGCAGCTTGAAAGCTCTATACTTGTATGGACAAGAATGAAGAAAATAAAAAGGAAGTAAAGTCTGTTTAGGGCACCTGTTGTGTGCGTAAATGTATAAGCATGTCTATTTATATATTGTGCTTAACAGGCAATTAAATTTATAAATTCAAACAATGAGATTTTGGCCATGGAGTTTTAATGTAATTATTTACCACATTAATCCTGTATGATAAAGCACATATATACATATTTATATGTGCTTTTGAACGACAACACAACTTGGAGTAAATATTTATAAATTCAAACAGTGAGATTTTGGCCATGGAGTTTTGATGTAATTATTTACCACATTAATCCTGTATGATAAAGCACATGTATACATATTTATATGTGCTTTTTAACGACAACACAATTTGGAGTAAATAGGAAAACATCGAAATCGTCATTCGACGTCACAATGATATGCAGCTTCATGACGGCGCCGAGACGTGCGAGTTGGTAGGTTCATAATTATCTCCTATCAAAGCTATCACCAGAATATGGCAATGATATAGGTCTGTATCGAAATGATAGACTGGCAGTATTCAACAAAACACGAAAACAAATCGAGAACGTCAAGAAACATATTTGCAAAATCTTCTCAGATCATAACCTTAAAATCACTATTGAAGCCAACCTGAGACTTGACCTAAGACCCGCATCATTAATGTTAAACCTTACATAAAACCTGGAAACACGCCACATTACATTAAGCGAGACGGCAATCATTCCCGCCCACAATATTACGAACAGTATCGCACGCAATCAACAAATTAGAAGAATGTCCAACATGTCATCCAATAAACAATCATTTGATGCGGGTATCCCTCCCTGCCAAGAAACGCCAAAGTATTTACCACTACAAACCAGAATATAACCCGCAACCACTAAGCAATCTAGAAACAGAAATATAATATGGTTCAATCCACCCTTCAATTCCAATATTGCCATTAGCATTGGGCATGAATTCCTTCAAACTATAGATGATTACTTCCCTCCCAGTCATCCTCTGCAAAAAAACTTTGATAGGAACACGTTGAAAATGAGTTACAGCTGTATGCCTAACGTCCTTTGCATCATCTCTGCCCACAAAAAGACAATATGCCACAAAATACTCCAGACAAACACATTTGCCGATAACAATTGAAATGGTGGAGATCAAACTCCAGCCCTTTATCAAATAAATGCTTAACTGCCAGCGTAGTATATCAAGTGACAGTTACTTGAAGCGACACAAACGAGAAACAAGTGTATGTAGGACACACTGAAGGGAAATTTAAAACAAGATACAACAGTCATACTTCCTCATTCAGAAACCCAAAGTATGAACATGCCGCTCTGTGGCATGTTTGAGCCAAACCAAGCGATGTAATCTTTGCTTACACGAAAAATTCCTAATTATATATGACCCTTACCTTTGCTCGTTGAACTCTAGACATGAACTCTTGTCAAAGTGCAGGCGCAGAAACTAGTTCCTGCTTAGCAAGTATAAGACTGTAGATTAACTATAACATCACATATTAACCATACGACAATCTGATATTAAGGTGGCTCAAAACAATTTTTTTTAAAATGAAAATTAACGATTTAGATCGGTATTTTTGGACTGTTATTACTTGATGAACAAGAAGGAATATCGTACTGATGTAGAACAACATCTAAAGAGTACGAATTTTTCACAGAAAATACACAACTGCCGTGGCTAGCGCAACGGTGTCGTTTCAAGATGGCGTATATTTTGGCTTTAAAGGTATGTAACACGAAAACGATATCAGTGACCCCCAAATTTTATTTCATAAAATGATTTCTTCTTTCTAGTACACTCAATACTTGACAATGTAAAAAAATCTTTTCATCGAAAAAATTATTATTATGAATAATCACGTTTACGTGATTTGAAAAATTTTGGATTAAAATTTTTTTTTCAAAATTGTCAAGCTAATTGACTGTACTAAGAGGAATTATTTTACGAAATAAAATTTGGGGTCACCGATATCATTTTTGAGTTATATGGCTTTAAATTGAAAATATCGGCCATCTTGAAACGTTACCGTTGCCATAGCAACGACAGTTGCGTAGCTTCCGTAAAATAATTTGAGCCTTGAGATGTTGTTTTACATCGGTATGATACTCTTTGTTTACCTAATAATAAATTCGTTAGTTTTCTTTTTAAAACTGTACTGAGCCACCTTAATCGATGACGTAAAACATGTAAATAACCAGTATATATCCTTGGCAACAACATAGATGCGCATTATTTAAATTCATTAGATGAGTGGGGCAAGCTCTGCTTGTCATACGAAACAAATTTGTAGTGAAATAAAATTCATATGAAGTAAGTTACCTGTAATAAACAATTTTTATACATCTTTAGACTATATTGCAGAAATTTTCGAGGATCAATGCAAGTAAAGAAGAAACTGTACATAAATAATTGGTGGAGACAACACGAGCTCCAATGCGCACTATGCTTCAAAAACAATCTCAAGAAGAAGCCATTCAGAACATGCTTAAACGAAAAGAAATGGTTGTTGTCATTAATGTTGCACTTAAAGGTAGGTATGTTCTATAAAATTGTGTGACGTTCATGGAGCAATTAAGAGAGTTTGACTTTCGTCAATTTATGGATAGCAATACGGGATGATATATTGATATTGAGTGGTCGTTGTGTTTACAGGTCTAATTTCTCAAAGAAGGGCCTTGGCATGGCTTGAAATATCAAACTCTGCTTTAAATTTATTGTTTAAGCATTGAAAGTTCCTGTGGGTTTGTGTGCATATATGTATTTACAAACGGATATACAGTTTATATAGTGTAGCTGTACAATTTTTTTACATTTTTAGCGCTTCCCATTCAGGCACCTTTACAACCACCATCGCTACAAGGTACACAAGCAAAGCTGTGTTGCAGAACATGTGGTAATCTAATGAAGGGCCAAAAAAAGGTTCAGAATTTTCCTCGTAATCAAAACAAGAATTTGTTAGTGCTTACTAAATAGTGTTGAGAACTGCCTCCTGATTAATTCCAAACAACAATTTTTCGTATAATGTTTATTTAAAATGCTATTATACCTTTACAATAAGTTTCAAACAAACACAATCACAAATGGAAAAACCTGAATGTCAACATGCAAAAAACGGTATATTCCGAAAAGTTCCGATCCGTTTTCACGCGTGGAATACGCGTGAACATAACAAGCCAATTGTTCTCAAATCAGTCAAATGAGTTATTAAGGATATATGGTCCTAAGGAAACTGACTGAATGTTAACAGTTAGATGCTGTTTCAATTTTGGCAATTATAGAGATTTATAGATATGTACATATTTTTTTCCAGATAAAAATCTACTAGTTTAGTTGACAGAGGATGGACGTTGCTAGGATGGTGCCAAAGTGATAGTGATCAGAGAGAGCATGATGACATGTAATTCAAATGGACTGATATATAATTCAAATGGATGATATATAATTCAAATGGACTAATGGACAACATCAACAACAGGCACTACTTTTCTCTTTAAAAAGACATCTCAATGAACCATAAAATCCAGCACACCTAAAATGAATTGCTAGTGAACTCTCTGACATGTGTTCATATAAATTGCTTTCTTGATGCAAACTATAATTTGTCATGTTTTAGAATGTATTCTCACATTTTTGTTAGTTTTTGGCAAGAACATACTGTGAATTATCTTTCAGAGTAGGTGATTAAAAAATAATGTAGTAAATGCTCACTTCAAACTGTCATGTCTAAGCTTGCATGGCCACTATGGACTGCTACATTTGTGCAAATAAAAACTCAAGTAAAAACTCTAATAAATGAAATCTGTTGAAAGCAGCAAAATTATGTTATTGCCTGAAACTAAGGACAACAATTGCTCATGAAAAACACAAATCACTTACAGTAAAATGTCTTGTGAAGTTGGAAACTGTATAATTTAAATACATGCATGCATGTATGTCTAAAACATAAAGCCTCACAGGGTGTTTAATACGTCCCCAAATATTGTTCCCAAATATTGTTTTATTGTTCCCAAATATTGTAACAATAAAAAAACAATTTCTATCTCCTACACTGAGCATCCGATTTTTAATGACACATGTATTTAATAATATTCCACAAAATATCTTAACAAGGTGTACCCACTAGAAATGCACTGCTACTGTTTGCACCAGAACCTTCCCTCCCTTCTAATTCAAAGAAGGCCCTAGGTACGAGGTTGAGTTGTAGGGTGTTAAACAGTTAGTATATAACATCTAACCAGAAATTTCATTTTACTATCAAAAACCATGATTGAATTACAGTGCTAAAAACTTCCGTCTCTTTCAAATAATCTGCCCGTCGAAGATTAGGAAGCAAAAATAACAAAAAGATTTATGAGCCAGTGTTGTTTTTGTACATCGTTGCCGTTGACAAATGTCAGCCGATCCGCACGTTGTAATCCAATAAGATTACTGGTAACAACGTTTAACAATTCCAATAACTTATTGGAATTGTCATTTCATGCATATAAAATGAACCCTGACGAAAACCCCAGCCCTAACCCTAACTGTGACAATCCCAATAATTTTTTGGATACAATAATTATATTGGGATACAACGTTCGGTTCGAGTGCAAATGTCCTCTCTGTGCTTAATCCCCTTTTTTCTCATTCCGATATTTCTCTGTACAGACCTCGCGCTTGGTCAATAAGAAGTTAATATTTAGTAAACATAATTTCTGCTCATATTAGAATAACTTGATCAAAACAAACCAGACATGAATCATGTAGAAGCAGACATTTCATCTTTAACCTTTGAGTTACGAAATCGTTTCACTAGTTGACCAATACGATTACTGATTTAGGTTACATTATTGTTGCCTTGAAAAATGCCAATTTAAGCCAAGTTCTTGCAAAGTTCTCGCATTGCATATGATATTTCAGTATATTACAAGATTGCAGGAGGTAAATTTTAGCAGGTGAATTTATACCCAGGGTATATACACGACAAATAAGGAAAATTAGACTGAAAGCTCCAATTTCCATTTTCATCCAGTGATATTTCTTCATAATGGGAGGGAGTATATCAGGATAATTTCTTAAAAAAAGGACCTACACAATTCTATATCTCAAGTGAAAAATAAAAATGTTCTACATAAAGGGACCAGGTTTGATCACCAAGTTATTATTAATTTTTTGCTTCAGATGTAGAAGGTTAGCTGGCCAGCTCTGCACTGTAACTAGTAATAAACACTGATTTACAATTAAGAATTTTGTTGATTTTTAAAGCATTTAAATAGAATGAACCAATTTGACAAAATGCATTGTGACAAAATATCCAGTCCGGCTTGCCTGGCTGGTCCACTAGTAAGTGTGTTTGAATATAAATGAGTTTATGAGCCTTGGAAGGCAATTGATCTTGCCTCACTCATTAGCGAGGCAAGCTGGACTGGACAAGAGCCTGGCAAGTTTGGATGACCTGATTCCAAAATATATGAAATTTCCAAAATATATAAAAGAATACACATATATGACCAGGTTTCTATTTATGAGCCTGCACATGCTGGTGCATGATTGAGGTCCTCGTGTTTGCACAGTACTTAAAGTTACAATCATACTACATCAAGTATCAGGATGATGCTCCTAATGACCAAAGCCTAATATTGTTAAACTCTATAAATATTTTATGTAGCATAGGATTGAAATTTATCTTGTTTGAATAGTAAAATGTACATGAATTTTAAACAGAGCATGCCACACCACAGATAATGGCATTTAAAAACATTTTGTAAACACAAGATAGTTGGCAATTTGATTCACACTTTTTGATTACTACAATATAATATACTGTGACAATTATACTTTCACTATGTGAATTATTTATAAGGTAGTGTTTACTTTTGCATTCAGTGGAGCCAAAAATCAAAATACTAAGCATAAGCCCCCAGTGTTGCACACAACATTAATCAAATTATCAGTGCACCTAAATAGGCATCATTATACATTGCAGTTGTTTTATACACTCTGATTGGTCAATTGCATGCAGATAAATGCAACTATCACACAATCTGCAGATAACTCAGTTATCTGCTTGCAGATAACTGAGTTATCTGCATGTTGAGCCTACGGTGCAGATTATTACAGTATGCGGTATTCGTTGGCATCGATGGTTGGTATGGCAACAACATTTTTTTTCGATATTTTTTGTTTCATTTTCCAAATAAATCTATTGTTTCGTTACCATGTTTAATTTCTTCGCTTACAATGTACATATAATAAAACAATTATCGGATTTGGTTTTTGTGATATGCAAATTTATCAATGTCTCGGCTGATAACTCTTACCTCGACATTGATAACTCCGTATATCACAAAAACCTCATCCAAAAATTGTTTATTATAAACTAATTATAATCATGCAGTATGATCTGCACCATCAGCCTATTCCCTGATCAGTCTGCAGTTGTGTGCCACTGTGCACTGCGTAGAAATTCACATGCTAAAATTTCCTTACTGTAATCTTGTAATATATCGAAATTTCATATGCCAATGAGAAAATATTTAAACTGGCAGTTGGGTCACAAACTTCAATCTTAAAAAAAAACAGACTCTGATGAGTTGACACTCAAGTGATACACGACGAAACGCAGTGTTTCAGGATTTGATTTTATGTGATATGTGATAATGTTCATTTGAAATAACCTGAAACTAGAAGCAAAAAGATGCAAGTATTATTACACGAAAATATAAACATAAGGCTATACATTAGCTTACATTTGTCCAACTGTGTCTGTCCTTTATAATTTTACCACATCGAACCACACTTAATTTAGACCCAAATTTAGCCCGAGAAACGGTGGTTTTATTTAACAAATAGATTTCACTTTTGTCGTGCGTCTGTACTGTAATTGATCACAGATGACGTCATAGCGGTGTGAAGAACAAAAAAGTACGCACGAGACGCAGTCGAGTGCGTGACTTTTTGTTCTTCACACCCTATGGCATCATCTGTGATCTATTACAGTACAGAAGCACAAAAAATGAAATCTATTTGTTTTATATTATAATAAAGTTGGCAAAAATCATGCGAAGACCCGCGAAATAAATTAGCTAAATTAGATCACGCCATCAGCTGACGTCATCCATGCGCGTGTACTTTAATAACACACAGCTCGCAACCAATGAAAATGAAGAATGAACACGTTTTATTATATAACGTTTTATCATATTTTTATGTGGTTTTTATTGACTTGCAGCTTCACAGCATGAATTACATGAAGTATCAACATTATTTATTTAACCGCGGTCATAACAACGCATGCGTACACTGAATGCAAGCAAGCGGAGTGTATTGCAAAGATTACTTTATGTATAATATTCTAAAAGGCTTTTAGAATATTATACATAAGCTGGTCGTCATTGCAATACACTCCAGTTGCATTAAAAGGTTGCAACTCCCGACCGTCATTTCACGTATACGTGTTATATACGTAAGTATATAGCTATATTCGGAAACACACGTTAGTATGCGTTAGTAACTGGCTTAGCATACATTAGCCTGTATTAGCATGCATTACACTATGGTCTATACCATAGTGTTAAACTCCTTTAGAATGCATTAGACTGAACTGTACTGCTTGGACTACATCCGACAATTATAGAAAACCTTAATTCGTGATTCTATCGTAGCTCAACAATACTTGGAACTATAACCTGTCCCCACACTGTCAGACTAAGGACGTAAGTTGAGCTTTAATTGGAAAGGTGGTATATTTTGCATGTTCTGCTTAATTCATCTCTTGAATCCACCCAATAAACAGCCAATTTCAAAAGAAATTTTTTGAGGATAGCACGAATGAATGAACATGCGCCCCATTTCCAATGAACCCGCTAGTTAATAATTACGGCCGTGAAAGAGTAAAAAAATGAAATTATACTCAGAAGATTGAATGAGGATAAAGTTATCTGTTATACAAACCTCTTATGATAAGTTGTCAGAATAATGATAATCCTCTCTAATGCCCTCTTTTTACTTGATGGTTTTAGCAAGGCAAGCAGAAAGCTTTGCACGTTTAATGTCTGCTAAATACCAAGGGAAAATTTTAAAATGCAAAAGACAATATCATATTCAGCAGCTGGGAAATTTGCCACCGCTGTGCAAAAATATTGTTGGCGGCTGAACACATAATGTAATTTGCATATTATTTGCGAAATACAGATTGGCTTCAGAGGTGCTCGGAATTTAGTTTCTTTGACGAGCCAGTTATAATTTTGTTCACAATTTTTTATTGATTTCAGTAAAGGACTGATATAGCTGTCAGTTAATCATATTTTGAAGTGATGACATCGTCTGTTGAAGCAAATTTCCAAACTTTGACATTTGAGTGGGTTGCCAAGAATTAAGCGCGAAGTTGAATTTACGATTGACTTAATACTGAAAAATTTAGCTTTTGCTCCAAAAAGATATTTGTTTCCTGTTACTTCCAATATGTTTATGCTCCTTTCGAAACCAATTTTTTTGTTTTATAAATTCCGCTCATGGCCAATAGTTTGTTGTGAAACTCGCTACTGGAAAAGTATTTTAAATTACGGTTGTTGTTGAAATGGTCGTGAAACATCCACAATCACGTGGGCCGTCAGTGCAATGATGTCTTTGATACTGTATAAAAGTTTTCGTACAAATGGTAAAGATATTTTTCAATTGAATAATGCGTTTAGTCGATCGATTTCAGGGACATTTTTGTATTGTTGTTCGAGTACGAGCGTTGACTAGTTTGAGTCGAATTTTACAAAATCAGCCTTTTGCTCCAACATGAATTTAGCTCGAACTTGGCCTTCATGTTTATATCTACTCACCTGATTTGTTAGCGTGCTCTTAAAAATTACGCCAAAAAGTCGTTTAGTCTACTGAAAGTGCTTGTGATCCATGTCCGTTATATGATTTTTAAATATCACGCGTAAATCACGCAATTTCCACGCGTTCACGCAGGCTTATCTGGCGCATGCTCAGACAAATTTCCCAGCTGCTATCATATTAGACAATATCACAATGAATACATCACATCACATCGTTGCCACGCAACATTAACGATCGAATATTTGATTATTGATGAGTTGTTGCAGAATTCAAAATGAACAACTATGGTTAATTAAAGGACTTGAGATAAGAAGTGGCAATTAATTATCAGATCAATATAGCGTTATGAAATTATTAGTTTAACGATAAGATATTTACCATGTACGCCTGGAATGCATAGATGGGCGTATCTTGACTTTAAGATTCAGCAATAGGGCTGGTAGATTTTAGTGGTAGATCTGGTAGTGTGTTTGGTAAGATGCATTATGAACCTCAATTCTTATTTTACTGTCCAACACTGATGGTTGTTATCATGGGGAGTGCTACACACTCAGTGGTTTTAATTATTGCTTTGCATGTTTCTATACATTAATTAAACACAAACAAGGTGTTAAATTTGTTTCTCATTTTATTGCAGATTTTCATGAGATGTACCAAGAACTAGAGCAAAACACTCCCACCCAAACTTATTATGTATTCTACCATATACTGTCAACATGGATATATGTCATATATGTGTAATATTTTGTGCAGTACAACTGTTTTTTTCAAATGTTGCACTAATAATCTATTATCAATACCACATCAAAATTGAGAAGAGATCAGAAATAAAAGCCCATTTCGACAACACAATGATAGTTATGTCATAGTCATAATAGTATACAATGTAGTTTTTGGAATTATTGTAATTTCAGAAAACATCTGCACCACCAATGCAGAGATGGGAGATTCATGCCATCCTCTCAACCATCAGATGATTTAGCATTTTTACTATAGTATCAGCACAATATAATATTCTCATGCGACTGCAGTGAGCAAACACTGCTCAAGTGGAGTTAGGATTACTCTTGCTAAATGTGAAGTTGGTGTTTTTCTTCAATGAATCATTGTTAGTTTAAATTACTAAACCTTGAATTTTTTCACTTTAAGTATAAACTTTAATATAACTAAGAAGTGTATCACTGTGGATTAGTTTTGTAGTAAACAATGTATTGTTTAATAAGTTGTCAACAAAATTCAAAATCAGTAGAAATCATAAGGAGAAAAGGAGGGGGAATGCACAAGATGGATAATGGAGAGATGAGAGCTTCATCCTTTCCACCCAATTGGGGATTTAGATTAGGCATCTTAATACTGTACGTTTATAGTCAGCAGTCAATTCCCTCACTCCATAACATACATATTACAGGTAGTACTCATTTCTTGTGTGTGAAAAATTATACCTTAGTTAATTCAAATAGTTTAAACAAATGATACATCTTTCAGCTGTATTGTTGTGGAATGGTTTTGAGGTAAACAAGTATAATAGTCAGATTATATACTGGTTATTCGAAAACACAAGCTTAGACGTAGGGGGGAAGAAGAGAGAAACCTTGACTCAAGCAAGCATACTTGAACTACATGCTTGAACGTTGTGAGCAAAATTATATATAATATTATTCGCAAAAAACACTTTAGGAGACACAAAAACGTGTATGTAAATTGCAAATATTTGTAAAATGCAAGACTTTCAGTTCTACTGTCTACAGTAAACTTTAAACATTCAAGACAGTTACTGAGAAACAAAGAGCCTTGATTTGTACAACGTTCACATCAAAACAAGATGCCGATGGCATGTAAGCAATTCTAAAAACATTAAAGCATGATTGTAAAAACCAGGTATACAAACACACCCATATAACAAATGTTGATGTACAACAAAGCGGACTCAAAAGACAAAAATACTCGTTGCTAAAAATACGCTATACTCAACAATTTTAGCTGGAAATAATTTGTTTTTTGCTCGTGAATGAAAACTGCAAATTTTTCGGTTTCATAGCAATCCAATTGTCCCTTGAAATATTGTTTTTACCAATATATTTCGAGGTTTTTTGTCCTTTCGTGTCCGCGGTAACTTGCAAAACTTGCGCATATGTTTTTGAAAAGTTGGTGAAGCGTCCACCAAACGTGAAAAAAGCTTTTAAAACCCCTAAATTTACCACGAAAACTAAAGGCAAAAAAAATTTTGAAAAAAAAAACAAAAGGGGGTGTGAAAGATGAGCCTGCTTTACAATTGAGCCCAGTCAGTGGCAAATACCTTTAGGATGAGGAACCATATGGCGTGGATCTGGCGTCAGCAGAGGCCGAAATCCGCCATGTTTTTGGCGACACTTCGATTATTGAAGCAAGTATAGGAGCTGCTCCTCCACATATATTAGCAAAGCTCAGTGATCTATACTCGCAGCAACAACCTAAATTTGCGATGGCGTCAGATTTGGAACGGGAACTTTTGGTGAGTGATAATGAGACATCGCCATCTATCTGGGCTCAGCCTAGTGTGCTTCCACCGTCTACAACTGTCTCTGCGTCTTTGGCTATGGATGCATCTGGCACACAGCAGCTATTTCAACAATTTGTTCAAATACTGGATAATAAGCTAGATCACAAGCTCGCTAGCTTCAAAAGAAATATCGACGACAAAGACGAACACCATGCTTCCCAATTCAAAAAATTAAAGCTTGAATACAAAGCTACCAGCTCGTTTGAATTTAAAGGCAATAACATACAGTATGAGTTCAACGTCGCATGCATTGACAGTCTTGAGAAGGTCTCGAAATGCGTTTTGGACGGTGACTTGTCTAAATCCAGTGGTGAGTTACAGCAGCAGATATCGTCACTTCAGAAAAGAAACAAGCTCATCAGATTCGCTGACAAGAGTCCTGCTGCGTGGACTGCTGTTGATGAATATCAGTCTGATGACCTCACTGACGACTCCGAAGACAAGAAAAAGCTACGAGCAGCCGAGCCACGTGAGTTAGCCACGATAAAGTTGAATAAGCAGTCGAAGAAATCGAGCATTACCAAGCGAGAAGTACATCCGCAACGGGCGCCGTTTGAGCCTCCTTACACTCCACCTTTACAGCCCTTTCGTGGCTATCACTCCTTTCTCCCGCCCTGTCGTGGTCGACGGTTTCGTCAACAAACCAACAAATGCTTCAGCTGTGGACAGTATGGCCACTGGGCCGGTTCTCCCATCTGCGGCAGCAGACGTGGCACCGATTTCCATCAGCAAGGCGAAGCTCCCGCCTCCCAAAACTAACTTGTTTACCGATTCAAGGCATGCGATGGCTGCTGCCTGAATGTGTGCAGATGAGTATTTTTATTTTTCTTCAGATAATGTTATTGATAATGACGCACATGCGTTAGACAGTGTTCATGAGTTTTTAGAGAATTCTTGTTCGGTAAGAGTGAAGGGGCGACTACGGACTCATGTTACCTTTTGGAAGTCTATTGGGGCGTCTGAGTTTATCGTTGATACCATTTCTCGTGGCTATATTATCCCTTTTTGCGTCTACGTTGCATAGCAACGTAGAGCAATGTACGCAACGTAGAGCTATGTAGGCGAAAATTCTAGGTGACTGGGTGACTGGCTGTGTTTAGTCAACGAATATGACGTATTTTGACGTCACGAGCCTAGAAAAAAAACGCTAATACTTAAAAGTATTTTGATTTTAGCGACAATGCCCCGAAGTTGTGACAATATAACTCATGACGTATGGAGTTATGATAGCGCTGCAAATGCAACGCAGCGTGCTCTGTTCGTTCGAAGGCAGTGTGTTGAAAATGCTGAATAATATTGGGCGGTTTGTAAAGTGTTTCTTGGCTTTCTTTCTAGGATTTGACAAAGGTATGCTCCCATAAGTTCTTAGTTGTTCTGTTCCTGCATGATAATGTTTCTGATTTAAAATTGCAAATTTTACGGAGCATTTTATACAAACAAGGATGACAATAAGTAGAAAGGCAATCAGTTTATAATGTCATGGTCAGAGACAAAGGCTATAGACAATTAATTGACAATCCTACAATTGATAACAATACACTTATTGACCATATATATACATATACCAACCTTATAAATGTGAAAACTGTCTCAGGTAATTTAGAAACATACTTTAGTGATCATAAAGCAATATGGATGTTATGCCAAGAAAGGTGGACCTACAGCTAATGAGCTAGGTACAGACGTACAGTAATTGAAAAGCAATTGTTGCATTTCTACAGAATGAAACAGGAATGATAGTTCACCTGTAGTGACCCTAATTATAACAAAGCAATGTAAATATATATAAAATGTTACGATCCGAGCAATTTAAACCAATCATGAAACTGCTATATTGCAGATGCTGCAGTATGGTAAACTACCTGTGTTGATAGTAATTGCTGTGATATCTTTAGTGTATGGTTGGTCCATATCATTGGACATTCCAACCATATATGCAAAACATTGAATACTCATTATATTTAGCAGTTATGTATTTTTATGTTGATTTTAGTTTTAGATTTTGTTCCTGACCACTTTAATTTTTAGAAGAGCTTCTTTCAACTCTAATTTTGTTTTCTTGCTTTCATATTTTAGTGAATGGCCAAAAAAAGAAGGAGCAATGTAAAGTATTAAAATTCAATGAACATGTATGGACACAACCAATGTTACAGTGGTACAGTTATTGAAGTATAGAAACCTAGTACATATAGCACGCAACACATAATGTACCATAACAGATATTAATGGTGGTACATCAAATAAATATAATCAACAATTATTGATCCCACTGATAAATCAAGAAAGGATTTTGATGATGTGAGATCCCTAATTCAAAATAAATAACAATGCTTAAAAAATTATATGTGAGCCTGCAGAGTAAAAGGTGAAAAATCATATATTATTAATTGACCGCTACAGTCAATCAGTTAGTGAAATATGTATGAAACATGGTGAGACATTGAGAACAAAAAAACAGTGGAACAAAAAAACAATGCACCAATATTGTTAAAAGTTGCTTGGGATATTACCGATCTAAATTTGTGAACTAACGTTCAACGCACATGTATAGTTACACCCAATGTTACAGTTATAGAAATATACTAAGTATGATGTTGACAGTTATGTTGCTGTGTCATACGGAATACTCATATTTGTGGAACGTGATGAGGCATTACAAATAAAAGACCGTGCAGCAGAATAAACAATGCACTACTGTAGCTGCTACATCTGGAATAATGCAGCACTGACATTTGCCATATTGTGAAGACAAACAATCAAACGTCAACATATAGATGGATGGACATATTCCATTTGAGGTATTTACAGTATATGTTGTAGAATAATTTGACAAGTGGCATTTGATAATCAATACAAAATGACAGTCAAATAAACATCTTGGAACCCAACTACTGATTGTTTTATAACAGAAAGCTAGTACATAGCATGCAACACATAATGTACCATAACAGATATTAATGGTGGTACATGAGGTAAATATAACCAACAATTATTGATCCCACTGATACATCAAGAAAGGATTTTGATGATGTGGCATCTTTAATTCAAAATAAATTACACTGCTTATAAATTTTTAGGTGAGCCTGCAGCTCAAAATATAGTCATAAGGCACAGTCACTTATTATTTTATTCATCTTCACTACATATAAATGTTATCCTTATTCGTAATTTTTGAGCTTTTTCTTTTTAAAGTACTGTCGTAGTATTGTGGCCATTCACTGTTTTTGAATAATTGTATTTTTTATTGTTTTGTTTAAATTATATACATTTTGCTTGAATATTGTTTTTGTCATTGTCACTGATTCTGTGCCTTTTTACCAGTGCATCACAACCTAACGTAGACGCATGTACGCATTGTGCGTACCCATTTTTGAGCTACGCCGCCAAAAGCTTGTTTTAGGAACAATATATCGGCCTTGGAGCACCCAGTATTTGTCAACTGTGCTGTCACCGAGTTAATCACGGACGGTTCTTTTGTGGAATGTCTTTCTCCACCTACTGTGGTGAACCCAATATCTGTTGCTATTCAGTCAAGCGGTAAAAAGGGACTCAGTTTAGAATTCCACTATCTAAATAGTTTTTTAAAGAAATGCAAAGTTAAATTTGAAGGAGTTCAAGATATGCAAACAGTTGTTGTCGGACAGTCCACTGCAGTACTTGTTTTCCTTCGATATTAAGTCGGGTTATCATCACATAGAGATTTTTCCGGATGATCATCAATTTTTAGGTTTTTCTTGGACCGACCGTGGCGTAGTTAAATATTTCAAATTTACTGTTTTGCCATTTGGCTTGGCCACAGGGCCATACATATTTACCAAGCTTATGAGACCACTCGTTAAACGCTGGCGGGCTTCCGCCTGTAGAATTGTTGTTTATTTAGATGATGCTTGGGAGCCTCGCATTCTTTTTTGTCTTGTGTGCATCAAGCTAACACAGTCAACTCTGATCTAATAAATAGCGGTCTGGTTCCGAATGATGAAAAATCTATTTGGTGTCTAAACCAACAGTTAACTTGGTTGGACCTAGACTGGAATTTGCAGTTCCAAACTTTATCCATTCCACAAAGGAAGATTGTTAAGTTCACTTACTTCTATTAGTGATGCACTGGCATCACGTAAAATTAAAGCCAGGCAGCTGGCTTCGGTGACGGGATTGATTAATTCTACCTCAAAATAGAGGTAGAATTAATTAGTTCCGTCACCGAAGCCAGCTGCCTGCGCTCACTTGGGATTCTGTCCTCACTTTATAAGAATTTGAATTGATCGTTCAATTGTACTGAAACTAAGCTTGTACACTCTTAAAGATAGCAATATTGCGATGGAAATTGAATGGATTCCCCGTACTTTAAACTAGAGAGCTGATTATTTAAACAGAATTATTGACCCTGATGACTGGAGGGTTAAAGATCACAACTTTCAACTGCTCCAGGCCCGTTGGGGCGTTTGCACAGTTGATTGTTTTGCTAGTTGCCAGAATTTCAAAATTAAGCGGTTTTATTCTAAATATTTTAATCCTGTTTCTTTGGAGGTTGACTGCTTCTCATTTAATTGGTCAGGAGAGTTTTGTTGGCTCGTCCCGCCTGTTAGATTGATCCCAAGGGCAGTCAAGCATGTTTGCATGTCACGCTGTCGTGCAGTACTGACTATTCCCTTTTGGCCGTCAGCAGTGTTTTGGCCGTTCCTTATTACGGAGGACGGGAATTTTCGTCTTTCGTTGTGGACTGTGTTTATATTGAGAATGGGAAAGACGTGTTTGACATAGCCGCGAACCCATGGTCGTTGTTTGGATCCGATCGATTCAATAGTCCTGTCTTATTTTTGCTCCTAGACGCTGGCTACCGAACGTATAGCAGTGGTGGATAGTTATACATCCGGGGCCGGTTGTATTAAAAAATGATTAAAGTTAACTGTGATTTGTGGAAACGTCAACCAATCAGAACATCGTATTTTGTACTTAATCACTATTTAACGACAAAACAGTGATTAAAAAAGTGATTAAGAGTTTTATACAACCAGCCCCAGGTATATCAATGCTGATTGATCGACTTTAGTGTGATGAACGTCTTCAGCGTCTTGCTCTCAATCTATCAACGTTATTGGTGCAAGTTAACGCTCTCAGTACTGTCGACAAGTATTCTCGATAGTTTATAAAGTTTAAAACCTGGGCTGCCGGGTTTAAGGACTTGCAAGTTTTCTCCGCAAACGCTTGCTCTGTTGGTTTGTATTTTCAGCATCTGATAGAGAGTAACAGTCTTTATTCTAGGTTAGAGTCTGATGTTTACAGCATTAACTGGGCTCATCAACTATACGGGTTCGATAGCCTTGCGCGTCGGGTCTTGTTACGAACATTTTGGAAGCGGTGAAGCGGCAACTGAAAAAACCCGTCCAGAAAAAAGAGCCTGTTACCATTGATATGATGATAAAGCTTTGCGAAAAGTATGCGTCAGAAAGTGCCAATCTATCTGACCTGCGTGTTGTAGCTATATGTGTGACCGCTTTTCATGCTTTTCTACGATTTAGCGAGCTTGCAAGTTTACGCTATTGTGATGTCAAGTTCATGAGTACTGGCTGCGACATTCGTTTCGTTGAGGTATTCATTTTTAAGAGCAAAACTGACGTTTATCGTGATGGCAATAGAGTGTTGATGGCTGAAGTGGCTGATCATTCTTGTCCTTATAAAATCCTGTCCCGGTACGTTGAAGCTGCTAATATTGATCTAAACTCCAGTAACCTGTTCTTTCATACTGTTTATTTTTGCAAGTCAAAGCAATAAATTGTATAAACTGCGATCAACTGTGCTTTCTTATTCTCGTACCAAATTAAAGAGATGGTTTTGAGTGCGTTTTCTAGTTTGGGATATTCACCGAAAGCATTTGGACTTTGACAGTCTTCGGAGTGGAGGTGCGACGGCAGCAGCCAATGCTGGTGTTCATGATCGTCTATTTAAGCGTCATGGCCGTTGGCGATCAGAAACCGCCAAAGATGGTTATGTGAAAGACAAACTGGACGCACTTTTGTCTGTTTCAAAAAGTTTGCATGTGTGATTGTAGTGAATTAGCATTTAGTGTAAACAATAAATTTGTATTGCAACGGCTTTCTTGGTGTATCGAAGCAGGCGGGCACAAATAAGAGATGCCCGCCTCCTATCTTGTTGTCTTATTATTGCGTTATGTAGTTTAGCTATAAAATGCTTTATGCTCGTTCACGAAGTGTTAGAGTATAAATGTATTTTGTTGCGTTACGCAATTAGCATATCCTGCATTGTGCAGGGAACAAAGGAATGTACTCAAGGGAGTAACGGCGTGAGTATATAAGATCGTGGTAAGTGACCACAGTTATCGAAGGCATCTATACTCGCAACAACAAGCTAAATTTGTGTTTTCTTTCTGTAGTTTATTGTTTTTCTAACAGAAAATGTTTTACCAGAGTGTTAGTCTAACCGGCTTCAACTTCTTCCAGTGGAAAGTGCAAGTTTTTTATGGCAAGGTGGTCGCAGTCCAAAGATCCCTTTATCAGTTTATGGCAAACCAGTAGCGGATCTAGCGTAAGTCAAAATAAATTACCACAGCTCATTCTAGGATATATTTACATATTAAAATACCTTCAAAGCAACTTCATTGGTTAGATTTTATTCTTTTGAAATTCATAACCTATGACATTGTTATAAAGTTATTTTGAATTTAAAATTGAGCTAATATAATTTATTTTGACTTATCCTGGATCCGCCACTGTTGCAAACGACATGACCTGTAGTCTATATAAACTTATCATATTACGGTTCTACACTTTGTAATCGTGTATGTTGTAATATCCGACGTCACAAATAAGAGATGCCCGCCTCCTATCTGCTTATTATTACGTTTTTTAGTTTAGCTTTAAAATGCTTTATGTTCGTTCACGAAGTGTTAGAGTATAATGTATGATATTTAGTAGAAGCAACGAAGAATATACATATTGCATGATACACACGACTATACGGGAAAGACGAGTTAGATCACGTTAGGTAAGTGAAAAGCATAATTTGAAGTCCCAACCACAGATCTATATGACTGAATGGATAACGCATCTCATTACATATCTATACAAAAAAAGTGAAGCCGGAGCTATATCAAGGGTTGCCAGATCACTGCATTTTTGAGGCCAAATCTTCAACAATGCTCTTTGTTTTTCTTTGTACTTAATTGGCTTTAGTTTTCTTTGTTTACTTGACTACACTAATGACGATTTGGTTTCAAAAATGCAGTGATCTGGCAACCCTGGCTATATGCCGTCTGGCAACCCTGGCTGTGAATTGCAGCTTAAGGCTCACTTTACTATATTCGCTAGATTTATTTTACGGAATCATAGTTTTTGCGGGTTTTATGCTCTTAACTGTTACGGATCGAGCTGATTTTTACCTCCAACAGATAAAAGTACAAGGAGTGTATTTTGACCAAAAACTTGTTTTGGCATTACAACGGTAAAAAAGAGGTTTGAAAGTTCGAAAAAGTGAAGCACCATATTGCTGATGGCTTTGATAAACAAGGTGGCTTTGAAACAAATAAAGGAAATTTTATTCCCAGTCAACTGAAAACACAAAACTACTGCTACTAAGTGACCATTAATGGGATATTTGGTGAAATTAACCAACCGCATTGTGAATGAGGTAAGTGTAATTGAGACCTTTATATTTAAAGATTTAAGCATATTAAACATATAAGAAAATTTAGCATATCTTTGTATATTGTGTATATGTATATTTATATATCTTTTTGTTTATATGACAAAACTTGCTATAAAGGATTACGCTTTGTCAACGACAAAATTAAGCAACTTCATTATAATTATGTATTCCACATTGCGTATTGCAAATTATTAAGGTATAGATTCTATTTTATTAAATTATATCGAAATTTTTACAACCACCATGTAATGTTACTTATTTTTATCAGGTTACAGCTTATCAATATAGGGTGTAAATACCAGGTGTTTTCAATTGAACTATATAAAAGGCCTCAAATAAAGACTTACCTCATTCGATCATATCACCTTGGAAATTTTACGTCCCTATTCACAATGCTGCTAGTTAATTTTATTAAACATCAAGATCATGTTCACGTAGTAGCATTAATTGTATTTTCACTTGGTTAGGAATGAAATGTTCTTCAAAATTTCAAATCCCGTTTTCTAACGTTTTAAAGCCCAAACAACTGAAATTATTTGCTTAAAATACTCTCTGTGTGCTTCTATCTGTGCGATGCATAAATCAGCCCAATCAGTAACACATATGAGCAAGAAAAAGGCAAAAACTATAGTTCCGTAATATAAATTTATGGTACAGTGAGGCCTCAAGCGACAAATTAGAGATTTACCTTCGGCTTCAGATGTGTTATCAAGTAATACAGAAGATCCCAACTATGGAAGATCCTGGTAATGCATTACACTGATTATAAGACGATAGCAAAAAGAATAAAAAATATAGGATAATTTTATAAGCTATAAAAAACTGAATGAACAAGAGAAGGGACCTAAACCAAAAGGGCTATTATTGCTCCAAAAATGCCTAACATCATAATAAACTTATTCATTATCTCCTTAGACCTGAGGTGGGTTTTTCAAAAGTCGTGTAATCGTGTAATCCTGAGTTAATGTCAAATTAGGATACGTCTCTAAACTAGGCAGCGTGCAGCTGTGTGAATTTATAATTTCATTTTATATTGAGCACGTAATGTATTGATGCCTATCCTTATCTAGTATTCTAGTAAATTTAGTAAATTTCACAGTGCACATCAAGCAATGCAGATCCTTTGTTACTAATATAAAGAGTTTAATCCTGATCCAACTGCTCAGGATGGAAATATCAATACTGTCGTTAGTACAAAGCTGTTCGAGAAGAAGTCAGTATTATAACGTGTGAAGGGAGCCGAACCCTTATACCATTTTCAAAATTGTGAAATTTTGTGATGTTTTATTCATAGCTATATCTTGTCAAACAGCAAATTAAACAACTTTACGAACTCAAAAAATCAAATTTCGTAATTGGTCAAAAAAAACCTTTGCATGCATAGACAATCGTTAAAAGACTCCTTTAATTTTCTTTTACTGTTGAATACTTGTATAAGTACATCACTCGCAGAATCGTCGGTGCTGTTACGGAAATCCAGAAATCGAAGACAATACCATGCCGTAGAGCTAACTATCTTTTACATATACCTGCATTTAATTTTGTACTATAACAACTTAGCTATAACCTTCGTGACGTGTTCAGTTGACTTTGTTCAACATTTTCCTCGCATTTACAACAACTGTAAAATAGCGAGAGAAAAACTAACAAGATCACCTTTGCGTCACACAGAACTATCTTTCTTCCTCAAAGTTTTGTTAAAACTGGTATCAATATCATCGTTGTTTTTTTTGCAGTTGGTAATTATAATTTGTATGCATGTACCTCTCACAAACATTTAAGTTCGCGAAATTAACAATATAATTCTTGCTTTCAAGAAAATTTATTACGTCTTCTTTTAACAGTATACGTTCTAATCCATGTCAAGGCTTTGCCGCTTTGGTACGTCTTTTTATAGCGCAAACACATCCAAGTTGTTTGCATATTGTGTATTTTGCAAATGGTGACACAAGCATGAAATTTTGAGGAAACAAACCATCGTCACCAGAGTTAATATTGATATGGAACCATATCTGAAATTACTTTAAGCAGACGTTACAAGCTGTTTGCTGATAGTCGCCATCTTTTACCGGAAGTGAACAAGTAAAAACCTGGAGTGTTCTATCTTTTGCGTCTACGTTGCTATAGCAACGTAACGCTATGAAAGCGATAAATTTCTGGGTGACTGGCTGTGTTTAGTCAAAAAATATGACGTATTTTGACGTCACAGGATACACTCTAACACTCAAACGGTTTTTACTGTTAACGATGATGTTCCGACATTCCCCTTTCCGAAGTTGAGAAGAATGTGCTGAATTCGTCGCCTATGGAACTATGGGGCTGAATTTGGGACGCGGGAAAAAAATAACAAACAAAAATATTCCATGGGAAAATTCAACTGTTGTGTGCCAAATTGTGCCAATAACTGGCAAAATTCTCCAGAACTGAAATGCCACTCTCTTTCACGAGACCATAAAGTGTTTGCTCAGTATGTGAGACTATTAAGAAATGGTAATCTTAAGGAATTTTCAGTTACCGATAACACTAAGATATGTGGCAAGCATTTTCCCAACGGAGAAAGGGTATCCAGAACGCAACTACCAACTATTTTTTTCTTGGTCCAAGCCTGTGAAACGACGCCTTGACATTATCAAATATGATTTGCCATTGAGATCTATGACAATCGAGGATAATTCTTCTACCGCACTGCCAAAAGACCAAGCTGTTTTATGTCAAGATAACACAATATTATCTGAACTCAATCTCAATGTTAGCCAGCAAAACGGTGACCTCGATAATAAAGAAAACGAGGACGAGATTGAACTAGACAAAATTTCAAACCGAACAATTTGACCTTCATGATTCATGTAATCAAGAAGTTGACAGGTTGAAGGAAGAGGTAAACCTGTTACAAAGTCAACTGGACAAATTCAAATATCAACTTGAACATGAACCTAAATTTAATATTGATGCTTATAAAGACTGTGATGAGGACATATCATTCTTTACAGGATTTCCAAATTACTCTTCGATGGTTATGTGTTTTGACATGCTAAAGGGAAAAGCCGCCAACCTCAGTTATGGTGGTCGCAGAAGGTTGAACTTTGATGAGAAAAAGTGTGGTATTAAACGAAAGCTATCACTGTGGCAAGAATATACTTTAGTTCTCTTACGACTGAGGCTTGGGCTTCTTAAAAGGGATCTCGCTGAAAGGTTTCGGGTGTCTGTTTCAACAGTTTCAGAAATTTTCAGAACATGGATAATGTTCATGAAGTGTGAATTGCAGCCATTGTGTATTGTATGGCCTAGCAAAGAACAACTCAAATTTTATATGCCCCCTGTATTTAAAGAACTGTATCCAGATCTAGTTTCTATCATAGACTGTACAGAGATAAGAATGGAATCCCCATCAAGTCTTTACAAACAGTCTGTGTGTTATGCAAGCAACCTGTATAAAGCACACACAACAATGAAAGCACTTGTCGGGATAACTTCAAATGGTGTTGTATCATTTGCTAGTGAACTGTATTGTGGATTGATAAGTGATCCAGATATTGTTGAGAAGTCGGGATTTTTGGATTACATGCAAAAAGGAGACCTAGTTATGGCAGACAAGAGGTTTTTAATCCAGGATCAGCTGGCTGCTCATGGTGCCAGTTTAGTCATGCTTAATTTCCTCAGTGATAAGTGCCAATTTACAAAGAAAGAAACTGAACATAACAAGAAAGTAGCCAGTTTGCGAATACATGTTGAACGTTACATGGAACGCTTGAAGAACTGGCACTATTTTGACCGAGTCACACCTATTACTACTTCCAGTATTGCTTCTGATGCATGGATTGTCATTGCATGCATGTCAAACTTTTGGCCTCCAATGATAACATAAAAGGGAATATGACATTTTGTCATTAATGTCTATTTACACTTTTGGGACTGAGATGCTCTGTTTTCTATGTAGTTTTAATGAGAGTGCATTTACAAGCGTTAAATTAAAGGGCAGCATCTTTCAAAAGTGTAAACATAGCAAAAGTTTACAAAAGTGTGCAAATTACACACACAGTTGAGTAGACAGTTTTATTTGCTTAGTAGCAACTCTAATTTTTATTCACTCAATTGGAAAAGGTATGACCTTATTCCAGCGTGGTTCATTGTAAAGTACCCTGGGGTATACTAACTCTGGGAAAATATTTGAAAAATAGAATGTCTCAAGTTGTGTTACCACATTGTTCCAAAAAGTGTTATTAAATTCAACTACTTCAGAGTGCAGCCAGATACCATTTGACACAACAAAATGACAAGCCATGTAATTACTACAGAAAAGTTGTTGCTGAATTTGATGGTAATACTTATGTTTGTTGTTTATTTCAATGTTGGTTCCATTCTTCCTATAGATTCTTAGTCTACACAGGGTTTCCTCCATTGATTCACCTTCTTTAGAAGTTACATATTTTACTTCAATCAAGTTTCCTTTTTCAGTGATTCCATCAGGGCTGGCCCCTAAATAGGGGTGACTTTCAGACACAAAGAACCCGCACTTTCACATAGTGTTTCCTGTTTCCTGACTAAACCTCTCAATAATCATCGGTTCCATCTCAATGCTCTTTCTCATATGACATGTTTGTACCCTTGGTTTGTACATAAGTACTTCAGATATTGCCTTTGTTGGGCTTGTGTTTCCTTTCAAAAGACATCATTTTCCTTGTGATGCTGTTATTCTTGGCTTACGCACATTGTACCATAGCATGGAATTATGTTGATCCCTGGTTTTACACTCAATTGCCTCAATATTGCTTGCTGAATCAAACAAGCGTTTTTTGACTCGCTCAGCCTTAGCAGAAATCTCATTCAGTGAAAGCAATTATCTTAGAATATCACCAAATACAAGTATAAGAAATTCTAATTTGTCAACAATATTGTCCAGCATTGTTACACTGATTGCTTGTTCATTCAGGCTTAACAATATTGTTGTCCCAGGAACATTGTTGCATACTGTTTTCAATATCGTGTAACAACTCATAATCGTTTGCTGTATACTATATACTATAGAGACTGTTGTGAGTGTTTTGTTTACAAATACACGCACTTGCTGAATGTACAATGAACGAAAAATTTTGTATACTGCACGAGGCCGCCGAGCCGAGACCAGAATACAAAATTTTGAGTTCATTGTACATTCAGCAAGTTCGCGTATTTGTAAACAAAACACGAACATAACAGTCTCTAACACATTTAATATATCATCTGAGTTCACTGGCCGTGCTCGCAAGCAAAAGCCGTACGCTTTCGCTACCAAAACAAAATAAAACAAATCCGATTTTAAAAACATTATACGCGAAAAAAGCACAACAAATTTGAAGAACTGTAGCGAGCAACCTTTACAAGCTGAGTCAAGCAAAGAAGCACAACGATACGTCAAAAAATAGCCTGTTAAATGAGCTTTCATGCGAGAGTTCACAGACGAAAAAATGAGAATAATCGGTGTTTACTAAGTTTAATTACCTCTGACAATAGAAATTCTCAAGTTAGATTGTTTTCCTTTTTGGTCTTTATAGTAAAATTCATCGATATTTTCATCAACTTGTTAGCTTTATCCACTTGTAAATACAGTTTTCTTGACGTTTTACTCCTGGCCATTTTAATACTGCAAACCCTTCGACATTATTGTGATAACGCACTCAAACGACTCGTTGCTGCCAGGTAACCAAAACACACGCGATCGATTTTGACCAATCGCGTGTGCGGATTTTGACCCGTGAACGAAGATCATATATTAATATATGCATTGCACAATTATTAAATATGTAGGGAGCAGGGATTTACCTTAGGGATTATAGTGAACTGTAAACAGGCATTGACAGCTACAGTCCACATTTATATACGGATAGTATTAGTATCACCCTGTGATTGAGAATGCTAATCATCATCAGTATGTTTGTCTCTTGAATGCTGTGTTCAGAGCTTGATGTATATACTGTTCAGAGGCTTTGTAGAATTGAATATTTGTACTATTAATTTGATTGTTGGCTGTTGGTCAGAACTATGTAGTTTTGTAATGTTTATGACAAAAATATTAACTTCATATTTCACAATGTGCAAATAATTTTTTTATTGCTGCTTGTAATAACATGTTTTCTTATGAGATACGTCATCCTGTGGTCGACAAACTTAATATATTATCGCCTGTAGCAATAGTTGAACCAGCTGAGGCACAAAATAACATTGAACTATCCGTGGAGGTAGAAGAAAATAGCATTGAAATACTTGTGATGGTAGCAGAAACAAACATTGGACTACCTGTGATGATAGCAGAAAATAACGTTGAGCTACCTGTGATGGTATAACATTGAACTACCTGTGAGCCATTGTGGGATAAAATAACACTGATCTGCCCATTGTGGCACAAAATAACATTGATCTGCCTATTGTGGCACAAAATGACATTGATCTGCCCATTGTGGTAGAGCCCATTGAAGCAGAAGTTGCTGACAATTTACCCATTTATAGAAAATAAAAAACCAAATGTTGTTTATAAACTGTAGAAAGGAGCTTCAAGGCCTTGTCATGACTGACCGCGAAATTCAGTCGCACTACCATAATATTCACACTGCACTTTTGAACACATTTTTGAATTATAGTTATGCAATTATAGTATTAGAAAGCTATGTGATGGTCTTGATAAAACAAACTGATTTTTCTCTTTTTTTGACTCGCTTGCCAGAGATTCCAGTGGCATGCCAAATCCTAATGGCACCGCTGTTGTAATGAAATTCTCTAATATTCCAGAGTTAGAACAATATTTGTATTATCTTTGTATTACGAGTTTACAGTATATACGTTAAATAGTTTAATTTATTAACAGCCAATTTACTTCTTTTTATCACTGTATGTATGAAAATATTGTGGTGTACAAAACAAAAAAAATGGTAAGCTTTGGTTTTTTTTAATTACCCCCCCCCCCGCCCTGACCTACTTACATTCAGACTTGTATGTTTATACCCCATTCTAGGTCAATTTTTTCTCATGCTGTCATTTTCTTTTTTCTTCTATAGTTTTGCAATTCTGATACATGACTGATTATTGAGTGGTGCCATCTGCACTTCAGTTATTGAATTAAACAGAAATATTCTCCTACTCTCGACCAACGCTTGTTAATATAATTCAACAAATAGTTGTTACCGAATAATATGGTTGTACTAAATGGTTCTTACGAAATAACATGGATACATCACAATAATCACATCATATGTATTGTTATCGGATGGAGTCTGCAATGTATCAAATTATATAACATGCCTTCCTAGTATACTTTATGGATGTCAACAACGGTTCACATGCTTTACAGTTGTATTCAAGAAAAATGTCATCAGTTGGTCCATTTATAACATGTACGGCAAACATTCATTGGACAATAATTATGTTAGTGTCAACAATGACCA
This sequence comes from Muricea muricata, assembly GCA_963855995.1. Classification (NCBI taxonomy): domain Eukaryota; kingdom Metazoa; phylum Cnidaria; class Anthozoa; order Malacalcyonacea; family Plexauridae; genus Muricea; species Muricea muricata. The sequence continues at coordinate 16,455,827 of OY979716.1, forward strand.
CTAAATGCCACACGAATATGGTGGATGAAACAGTGGTGGCACACACTGTTTACCAAGTGGTTTTGAAAAAAGTGTGATAGTTCTCTGCAAAAGACATATCTATTGACATTTATTATCAAGTAATATATTGGCACCATGTGTATAACAATCCAAAGTAACCTTTAGTAATTATGTCGTAATTTAAATCTCTTTGAAACAAAATAATTTCGTGCCACAGTGACAGTGTGTCTTTAGCAATTTAAATAAGACAGTTGTAAACACTTGCGTTTTGGTATGTGACGGCAGCACTTCCTTGCGATAATAACTACTAGTTAATCTTAAAACATACTTTTAAAACTGTGTGGCTAACTGATTATAATAATATAGTACAGTGATGCAACGTGTTAATAACAACAACGTAGACACATTTTTTGCATTTGCGAGTGTTAAAATAAACTTGATCCTAAAATACACATTTTAATGCTCGAAATTTTTTTTACATGTTTTTAAACATGAATATATTTAAAAATATAAATATATTGTACAAAAGGGAAAATCGTATAGATAAATTGGTGGGCTACATTTGTAGTACACAGAACTATTTAGGAAAATACAAATTTCAGAGTGAACATGATCTTATATGGACCCAAAGATAATCAATCAGAATGCTCGAAAATCTATCAAGCAACTGCAAGCATGGCACAGTTGTTGGACTTCAATAGTCAAGTACGCCAATTATACGTAAATTAACCAAGCATCAACGCCACAGTGTGTCTGAGGAAACGCCACTGCCAATATACGTTGGTTTGTTCGTGCATGCTGCATGCTAAGACTCGCAGTCGGGAACTCGTCCAGGATCTCTTTAAGCTTGGCCTTTCGATATCTTATGATCGAGTACTTAGCATTTCGACAAATATTGGAAACAGCGTTTGCCATCAGTATGAGCAAGACGGTGTAATTTGTCCGGCTAATATTTGCAAGGGATTGTTCACAACGGCTGCCGTGGATAACATAAATCATAATCCAAGTTTAACGACTGCACACGAATATTTCATGGTACAGGTATTTCGTTGTTTCAACCACTTTTTACGGAATATCCCGGTGTTAATTGAGCGAGACACAGTTGTTCGACAGCGTTTTCCAACGGATAAAACCACAGAGTGTCCAAATCTTATATAATCCCAGCATTTCTAGATCTTCATAATCAAGATCTTCAGGTTCCTGAAGTACAATGCAAAGTGAAAGGAGAAGGATCAACAGTACAACATACCATATAGGAAGAATTTTATTGTCTTGACCATGTTACTCGAAATTACAAGAGGTCAATTCTCCCGTGGTCATTTCTTCATTGTTATCTCTCTTCCCAGATAATTCAAAATATATTGCTATGATCCGTCACTCTACGGATGTAGTAAAACTAGCTATTGACAGCCTGAATCCTGGTTAGATTCCTGTGATTGTAATGGATCAACCTTTGTTTGCAGTTGCAAAACAAATCCGGTGGAATTGCCTAGACATTTACGGAGTAAATGTTTTGTGGTGATGTTTGATCAATGGCTTAATGGGAGTGGTTGGATATAAGTTTCAACAGAAGCAAAAGATGCATCACCTGGAACAGCTGAGTCATTTATTAGAGCTTCAAATGTAGTACGCACTCGTAACGCACAGATCAGGTAACTATAAGCAGTCTTTACATTTTGCTGCATAAAGCTGATGAATAATATGTCAAGAAATAGGTCACGGCACAAGGCTTGTTTTCGTTCAACGATTGGTGCTCTAATACGGTGAAGACAGTTCCGCAATTTCAGTCTGTTACATTACCTTACGGCTGGAACTATTGCTTTTGGCATTTGTACGATCCATCCGCCAAGCTGATTTACAACTTAGCATTGATACACTGAGTAAACTGATGCCTTGTTTCTTTGCTCTTTACCATCCAAATTATGCTAGATGGCTCGCAGTTCATATCTGCGATATGTGTATGTTAAAAGATGTCACCCAAGAAGTACATGCAGAATTCCAAAATGGTGGTTTTACAGTCAACAAGACTGAAAATCCTTTTTCAGCATTTGCCATAGACCAAGCCCACGAACAAAATAATGATATGGTAAAAGGTGATCGTGGAGCAGTTGGGCTTAACCAAGAATCCAGAAGCATTACGTTGCTGGATGGTTTCAGGTCCAGAAATTTCCAGAATGATTAATGAATTCAATCTTGGCATAGACTTGAACAAAAGATGGGAAAACTGGAGTGAAGCATCATGGCGTGCAGAAAAGCGTCTAGGAAACGTTCTTCAAGCAGACCGAGGCTCTTGTTGTTGCAATTGAAGAAACGGACAATCCATTCATGGAAGATACTAACCAGCTTTTCTCTCTTTACGCTAACGACGTTGCTGGTGAAGCTGTGGTGGAAATAGTTCAAGGAATCGAACTGTTGGGCATGGAACAGTATGAAAGCTTCACGAAAAAACGCCTTATTGATCGAAAGACTTCTTTGTCAGAGCCAATTAAGGAAAAAAAAATGGCGTTAGTTAGTTCACCTGCAACAAAAACAGTATCAAGTTCTAACCATCAGTTGATAAGCCTTAAGAGCGATATCACCCTTTACATCACGACCTTACATCTCTTGCCAAACAATATTGATGCAACTGCTATTGATGGTCCCGCTATGGTAAATATGCTTAATCCAGGTACTGCACGGACATTCCAGCAGTACGCGGAGAAATCTATTCTTTCTTATATCCAGTCAAAATGCCGTTATTCCAACCACCTGGATGCTGTTTGGGACAGATATATTGGAAACAGTCTCAAGGCCTCAAATAGAAGTAAGAGTGGAACGGGGATTAGAGAAAAGTACAACCTAGCAACGAACTTCCAAGAAATAGGAAAAGCTTTCTCAGAGTAGATGGAAACAAGACGGATCTTTTCGAGTTTTTAGCAGAACATATCCACCATATCAGTTGGCAAGCTTGTTGTAACATCATATGGCGAGCAAGTGCTGCCGAACCCACCAAGAGAAACCCAGTCAGATCTAGCCCCATGCACGCATAAAGAAGCTGACACAGTTTGTACATGCTGTAGATGCTGTAAGACACGGTAGTAAAAGAATTGTCATCCGCACAGTTGATACCAATGTCTTAGCTCTTGCAGTAGCATTGGTTCTTCCACTCAAGCAAATTGATCCTGATGTGAAACTATGGGTAGCTTTTGGAACAGGATTCCCTTTACGATATTTTGGAATTCATGTAATTGCAGAGAAATTTGGTATTGAAGTATCTCAGGCATTGCCTTTTTTCATGCATTCACACGGTACGATACTGTCTCATTAGTCGGGGAGGCAGACGTACAAAAATATATGTTTTATTACCATAGCGAGGGACAATTTCATTTTCTGTTTATATTGTACCTTTAGGTCTAAAAAATATATTTCTGCATGTTGAACGCGATAAAGTTTATTGTGGGCTCCAGCCAAAACGTTTTTCCCGAAATTTTCTATAAAACTATATTATTGTCAAGAAAGGCGAAATTTCAGATTTATTTCTAGGAAAAACCACTTACGTTATCAAAAACTTAAGGTAATAAAAAATTACATATAACACATTATTATGGTCACTTTTATTTTTCACATTTTTGTTGAGTTATGAGCGTTTGAAAACTTATTTTCCGACTAGTGCCCAGGAAATCAGCGCCATTTTAGGACACTTTGCCATTTTGAAGCAGCAATAACTCAAAAACGGCTTGAAAGACAGGGGTGCCGGTAATTATGTCTTTTATGCTGTTTTTTTGTAAGCTTTCTTATGATACAAGTTATTTTCAAAATGAGCGAATTTGAAAGTTTACTACTTTTGACCACATAATAGTTTTATAATAAAACTGAAGAAAAACGTGTTGATCGAAGCCCGCAAGATAAATCGGGCCAAACAACATTCAGAATTGTGATATTAAGCATCCAACGGACAATTTAAGAGCAAAATTGATTTGTCCCTCGAGAAGGTAGGAAAAATTACCTCTGCCTCCCTGACTACATCGTTTGCTGGAAAATGAGCACATTGGGGATCTATTGCCGCGAAAACACTGATTCACAAATACGAGGCTGTTTTCAAAATTTTAGCCAAGATTATGATTCGGCAAGGTCGGCGCTAGATCATGGTGACCTAACGCACAAATCAGCGTCTGCTGTATATTCTTGTCAGCGGTGTTACTGCAGGTAATTAAAGGTAATTAACATATTAAATAGCGCGGGAAAACGTCATCCTTTCATTTCGCGAGAAGAATTTTGTTTTAAGATGGCTTCCTTAAAAAGCGATAGTTGTCAGCTTATTTTTTGCACTTCGCGAGAAGACATGCTTGAGAAATTTGAAGAATATAAAAGGAAGACACAAAGCGGATGGAGATGTATTAATTCTAATACTCATTTTGGTAAGTACATCATTTACATGATAAATATTTATAGATGTAAATTTAAAATTTCTATTACATGTTCATGATGTGGTGCTTAACTATAAGGATACACGCGTCACAGGACATATGAGCATGCTTTGAACATTTCTGTGATGAATTATTAACAATTTACAGTTGTTTTGTGGTATTTGATCTAAAATAGACATGCACATGTGGCTTATAGCTATTAATATTTACATTACATACATAGCGCATGCATGCAAGTATGACCTGAATAGTATAGTTTAATGTTCGAATCACACTTGGGCATTAAATTGTTAGTAGGTACGTGGTTTCATTGTTAATATAGCAGCATCGAATTGACAAAATCAATTGCATATTTGTATTCTCAACAACCCCAAAATAATCGCATCTCTAACTAGGCTGTGATTATATTACAGCTGCAGGATGCTCATTATGTGCTTCATAGTATATCCTAAGAGAAACCCATGTATTTCAGCAATGCCCACCAGCATTTGCCTGAGGCATGCATTGGTCCTTGTATTAGCCTAATTAGCTGCAATGCATCCCAATGCACCCTAGCTATTTTTTTATTTGACTAATGCCAGTTAATTTCACTCATCGATTAGTTCTAGTGTTTAGTGGATTAAAAGCCCAGTTTATCCCAACAGGTTTTAAGCTACTGTAGCTCTGGGCATTGGAAAAAAAGCAGGGGTGAACATTGGTGGGTAATAGACTGTTGAATAAAATCACAAATTCACAATCAAATACATGACAAAATATTAAGTTTTATCTAGTAAATTAATGAATGTATATTGCATTGTCACTTTAAGAGTTAAGAGTAAACCATACCAGTACTTTTAATAATTTAATTTCTTGGCAAAATTAAAGGCAAGACTGCTGAAGAAATCATTCAATTAAAAAAGGACACAACAAGGGTAAAATGGAGCATGGAAACATCAGATGGAATTTCATATCCATTTGAGAGAATACCATTCATTTGTGTTGGGACAGCAAATTATCAGTGCCACCAGGGAAATGAGGTTGACAAAAACACAAAAATAAGAAGGCAGCAAGAACGGGATGAGAAAGAGGTAATTGTTAATAATACTTAATCTGTATTGAGTACAGTCTTGTTGGACTACTATCTTGTTTAATAAGCTGCGATATGCCTCCCCCTAATACCTAAGATTTTACTTCTCAATGAGGGAACTCTGCCACTTAATTAGTTTATTTAAAATACTGGTGGGCTTTTAGTTAAAAATTCCATTAAGTCAACTGCAGTGTTCCTTCACTGACAGGAAACATTCGACGTTATGCAATTAAGGTAGGGCTCACTGTCTAGACAGAATGCAGCCTAATGGGTAAACCTATCTGCGTTAGTGAAATGATCAGTGTGGTGACAAGCACTGTGATGATGTATCTCTTTGTTGGGTGGAAAACAATCAGGGATGTAGCTAGGGGGGGGGCAAGAGGGCGTGGTGCCACAACCGGGAGGGGGTGGGGATGAAGCAAGGTATGTTCTTGCATGGAATTATTATATAATATGCATGTGTATCATAGATCAATCAGATATTTAGCTCACTGGCTAATCATGTCAAAAGGCATGAGATTGCATTTCCAAATAAAAAATTTTCCCAAGAGAGCATACTACTCCAGATCCCCCTAAGTTGTTAGCACCTTTGCAACGGAAGGTTTGCCCCCTCTCCCAAACATTCAACTCTGGCTACAACCAAGAGAAGAATAAGTTACTGGAATGAATACTGATACATGTCTATATTGTCAGATAGTAATTTAATATTCTTTTCTAGAGTCATGACCATACATTCAGAAAGAGGAGGAAGCATTTTCAGCCATCTAAAAAACTTGGTTGCCCTAGTAAAGTTATAATTTCTCGAGTAATGAAGTTTCCAGGCTATAAGGTACATGTAATGACATTAATTTAATGTTTTATCAGTTCATATTCTGCTGTAGTGGTAATATACATGACTGCAGAGAGGCCCTGGGCAAAACTTTCCCAGGGTGGGCTCATGGCTATGGTATTTTCACAAGAAACTTGCACAAAGATCCTTCATGTCAATAAGTCATGTGAGAAACATGAAAAGTAAGTCAAGCGAAAAACATGATGAAGCAGTGCTTCACAATATATTTTTGATATTTTTATACTTTCCAAAAATAATGCAGTTTGTCAATAACCTTAAATAACAGTCTATCTACAGCAAGAAATTGTTGGCATTAATCAGCACAGTATTAATTGGTTAATTATTTTCAATTAACCAATAGGTTGTTGTCAGTCCAAATGGAGAGAAGCCACAAAGGAAAATGAGAGAAGCAGCAGCTCCTTTTAAATCTGATTTAAAATCTGGGAAGAAATTGGAAATTTTGGACGTATTTGTACTGAAGCTGCCTGATGCTGATAGCCACAGATTCCACTTAACAGAAGGAGAGGTACATTGGAGACTGCTGCTTGCTGTCAAGTTATGATTTTGCAAAAAATATATGATTAGTCAAAACTTAACAGTACTGAAGCTTATGGGGTCCCAGTTACAGGCTTTTAACAAAAAACCATTTGTCAGTTTGCAGAGTGTTATCTTAATCTTATTTCATTGCATGTAGGGGGCAAGTTTACGAGAGCCGTTAGATTCTCGTGTTGTTGACAAAATCAGGCAAATGGAAGTGGCTGGTGTGCGTAGTCCAGCAGAAGTACGCCGTCACCTCAAAACCTTTGTGAGAACTGAGCTGTTCCATGGAGAAGATCCTCCACCTGAGTTTAGTAGACGATACTATCCAACTGATGCAGATATTCGCAACATTCTGTACACGTCAAGAATGGGAGAGAAAAAGGCACCAGACGACCAGATAAATCTCGGGATTAAATGTACGGAGTGGCGAGAACAAAATCCTGATGACTTCATTTTTTACAGGGTAAACCATAAATAGTCATGTCCTGAAATGGAACGAAATTGTATATTTGAAAAACTTTGTGATTACAAAATTAGGACCATGCAATTTTTTTTATCTAGCCATCAACGGTAGAGGACCAATCTAAAACAAAATTCCTATTTGTTTATCAGTCCAACTGGATGAAACGTCTACTGTTGTTATATGGGCAAGAGATGTGCTTAATGGATGCTACATACAGAACGTGCAGGTGCAGTGCGCTTTATGCATGTTAAATTATTGCATCATGCATCGATTGCAATCAAAACATTAATAACTTCCGCATTGGATAATGGAACTAAGTACCTGCATTATATGACTTACAGTACTATGATTATAGGTACGCATTGCCACTATTCTTCTTGTGTGTTCGCTCCAATGTCGGGTATATAGTTGTTGCGGTGTTCATCCCAGAAAACGAAGACGCAGGTTCTATCTCAGAAGTTCTGAAAATACTTAGAAAAGAAAATTCCTTGTGGAATCCAAGAAATATGATGGTGGACTTCTCACTAGCAGAAATTGCGGCGATTGAGGAGTGTTTTCCTAGTAAGTATGCGAAACACATTGTCCTTTCACGATCGAGTGGTCAGTAGCGGCCAAGGCATAACAGTTCTTGTTGTTTCGCCAAAATGTATATCATCCATAAAGAACAGTTGATCGACTATTGGTAGTTAGCGTTTTTTGTTGTTGTACATATACTTTCCATCTTCATTGAGTATATATCCATTAAACACTGTAATTGAAATTCTAGATGAACTTGTTGTATTTTCCTTTCTTTATTCGTAGAAACTCACATCCATGTCTGTAATTTTCACCGTGAGAAAGCTTGGAATGAGTGGGTATCCAAAGGTACGAATGGAGTGACTGAATGCAGGGATGAAGTGTTGGAATACCTTCGTAATATTGCAAAAAGTGCCAATAAAGATGCTCTAGAAGAAAACATTAGACTGTTAAAAGAGAGTTATGTGTGGAGACAATCCGTGCAGTTACAAAAGTACTTTGCAGAGTTTTGGGGATTACATCTACAGGTACACGTACGGTACTATGAATTAAAAAAGGCTTTCCAGTAAACTTGCACTACCTTGACAGAAACACCTTATCTATAATGTAAAGTTTTTTATACATTACAAATTTTGTTATTCTAGAAATGGGTCCGTTTTTACCGAGACGAGTCACTGCGTGTTGCTATATACACAAATAATGGAATAGAGAGGCAAAACAACTGGTTGAAACAATCGTACTTGGAAGGTCGGAGAAACAACACTATAAGTGATCTAGTTGATATACTACTAAAGCAGTTCTTACCTGATAGTTACAAGAAGTAAGTATTTGTTTTATTAAAGTTTCATGGATTAATAGCGCCAGAAAAGACATGCTTAATGCAATTTATTTTCCATCACAAAGATACATCAAGCATGGGTACTTAAAATGCGTACATTTTCGATTAAATTTGCACGTTATGTCACTAATACTTATTTTTTTCATTGACTAAAAGATATAAAGAAAACAACATCAAGTACACGGACTCATACAAGTGTTACGACAGCCGCGTACCGAAATTTCTACACAACAGACCCAGAGGCGTGGTTGAACACATTATGAAAAGAATTGACACCGAAATTCAAAACGTAAGAATTACGCAACAAACCCCAAAACATTTTACTGTGAGAAGTCTTCATCAAATGTACCAAGTGTGGTTAGGATCGGAACATCAACTACCATCCTGTCAGTGTATCGATTACATGACAAAGAGATTGCCTTGTAAACACATATGCGCCGTTGTCCGACAACCGGGTGTTGGATGGGAGTCTCTTGGTTCTCGGTTTGCCAATCACCCTCTGTTGACTTTGGACCAGGAAGTCACGCAAGCAGCACCGATTTTAGTAGACAACTCTGAGTTGCCTTGCGATGTTGAAAAGTGCACATCTTCTTGCGACCTCACTTCAACTAGTATGGCCAGCAGCAGCACACCTTTGAATCGTTCTCTGTCTAAAGAAGAAAACCCTCCAGGAAACAACGAATCTTTTGCTGTTCCCGTTAACCTTCCAAGCAGAAAAAGGCCGAATACCTGGAAGCAGAGTATACAGGCGGTGAAAACTCTTCATGATGAGCTCTACATCGCTACCGACGACGAAGTTTTGACCAAGACGTTGAAGATGATTACAGACGTTATCGAATACACAAGAAAACATCATCCAAGTGAAAATGGCATAACGTTGGAGGATAAATCGTTATCACCCAAGAAAATTAAGAAAAAGATTAGCTTTAGGAATAGTGCTATATCTCAATTAGCAAAGAGAAAGAAGAAAAATTATTACACAAAGAGAGTGGGAACTGTGGCAGATTCAAAGAACGCAAAAGTTGTTGTGAATGAAACCGGAGAGGTGACAACAAGTCAGAAGAGATCCTAGGCTCAAGTTTCAAGAATTGATAATAGAAAGAAACGACGTGACACGGTGACAGAAAACAAGGAAAAAAATCCATACGACATCTGGGTGATGATTGGCGCTATCAAGCTGACTTACCATTTAAGGGAAATTCTTCTTAACCCATTTGCATGGTTAACGGACGACCATATTGATGCTGCCCAACACCTTATCAAGGAGTTTGGTACGGGCGTTGGTGGTCTTAACTGCATTGCTACTATGACACACTGCACTAGATTTGCCGTCCCCCATGAGCAAAACCAGACCATTCAGTGCCACAACATTGGAGCACATTGGGTGACATCAAGTTCCATTACAGGAAAGGTGATTGTGTACGAAAGCATGAATACGACCTTAAATGATTCTCTCAAGCGACAGTTAGTGTGCTTATATAAACATCTATGCAATGACGATGGTTCCCTTGAGATCTCCGTAATCCTTCAACAACGTCATAATAATAAAATCTTTATTCCAACCCTGAGTTCCTATAGTAATACCCCATATAACAAGTGTGATAATTGACTTTAAAATAAAAAGAGGCAGGGAATTAAGTGAGAATTAACACTTGTTCAGAAAACAGCAGCCAGGTGTAAAACAAATATTGATCTGTGCTTACCTTTATTCTTTAATTCCTACCACCAGACATGTGTTTAAATATTCACAATGTATACAGTGTACTGTTCCAACAGCAGCACAATGATCAACAGGATCATCAATTAAACTGTTCAAAATTAAGTATGTTCCAACAGCAGCATGATGACAGGATTATCAATTAAATTGTTCCAAATTAAGTCTGTTCCAACAGCAGCATGATGACAGAATTATCAATTAAACTGTTCCAAATTAAGTATGTTCCAACAGCAGCCTGATGACAGGATTATCAATTAAACTGTTCCAAATTAAGTATGTTCCAACAGCAGCATGATGACAGGATTATCAATTAAACTGTTCCAAATTAAGTATGTTCCAACAGCAGCCTGATGACAGGATTATCAATTAAACTCTTCCAAATTAAGTATGTTCCAACAGCAGCACAAAGACAGGACCATCAATTAAACTGTTTAAAATTAAGTACGTTCCAACAGCAGCACAATGACAGGATCAATTAAACTGTTTAAAATTAAGTATGTTCCAATATGCAGTACATCCAAGTTACGTCATGCATATGATGACGGAGAAGAAAGATAAATAGTTACGTTGACATGAACTATAGGACTGCTGCAAAGCTATTGAGCTTGTTGCCTTTTTTCTGATGTAATGCGCAATACTCGCATACGAAAGAAGCATTAGTTGCAAGTGCTGCCGCCTGTTCTGCTGATAAGAGCCCGATACAGTTCTGTGGATGGCCATAATGGAACCAGTTGTTGCAAACACTGCAATGGACCATTTGAACTCCAGGGACATGTTTCAAACAAACGCAGTAAATGCTCACAACATAATGGCTCTTTGCTGGTATGCTAGGTGCTTGCTTTACATCATGGGGAAACATCGTGATCTTTTTTTGCTCAAAACATTGGCAAAGATGTTCACGCATGCTATTTTGATGCCTGAAGATTGTGCACGGATCAATACCATTAGCTAGTGCTACTGCATTTGCGATGCAAAAAAGGCCGTTAATTAAATTAAATTAATTAATTAATGACATTTCCTTAATATTGCCTACTATATTTATATAGTTCATTTCTGTAGTGAATATTATAAGTGAATGTTATAACTGAATTGTAAATACAGTTTTTCTTGTGTCGTTATAGTAGTTCAATCCATACTATAAAATCACACTCATCGTAAGATACTGTACAACACACCAGATTAATAAACGTAATTTACCTGTTTCAATGGCCAGGTGATTCAACATTTCAATTTGATATTAAGAACCCTCAATATGTATTTTATAGAAGACAATACCTGGCAATGCGTCCATCTCAAATATGAATCAAATTATTAACTGAAAATTTGAAATGACTGAAATGACAAATTCAGTAATTCACATTCATAAAGTACTTCGAAGTAGAGATACCACTGACAAGAATATACAGCAGACGCTGATTTGTGCGTTAGGTCACCATGATCTAGCGCCGACCATTCAGCAAACAGGATATTCAAGATGGCGGCACGCTACGAGCGAAGTAAATCAACATTGAGTTCTTTTGTGAAGAAAGGAATAGACGATGTCGAACAAAAGTACTTGATTAATTTGGGCATTGGGTCTCCAAAGTATGTGGAGACTCTTAAGATGTTTCAAAGCCTTTCAAAGATTGCCGATGGTTAGTGCGGGGGAGTAGAAGAATCAGATGATGAGTTCACAAAGCTACAACATCATTGGTAAGGGAAGTGCCATGCAAAATTTTCAGTCATATTTTGAACATTTGTACTGCCAATACTAGGTTTGCAACTACAGTAGTTCGTACCAACAAAGATATCAGCGACAAGTTTACGGACATTCGCAAAGTCATGTACATATTTATATATTGTAGTGTCATTGGTAATTTAAGTAAGGACTTTAGGAACTTGGGAAAAACAAAACTGATCACATCAAAGGAAAAATCATTTCACTTACTTTATAAAAAGAGAAATGAATAACTGAAAGTGACATGTTATTTTGGTTTTTGGAACTCTCATGGCATACCTCAGTTTTAAAAAATAATTGTAAATATTAGAAAGAATCTTTGGCACTGTTTTTCAGTTTAGTATGATTCATGGATTATGATCTGCTTATCAATATATGGGTTATGATTATCATGGCAGGTGTTGCACAGAATTCACTGCTTACAAAATAAAAACAGAACTTCTCAGCCAAGAGCTTGTATTGAAACTTCAACAGCTTTTCAGGCCTTTCAGGAAGTCTAGTACTGTACACTTTTACAGTCGACCATGTCGAAGTGTGGGTTTTAGTCAAATACAGTTATAATTGTGTACATACATTATTTAAGATACCTTGTACTAGGTGCATTCAGATAAAGCTCTCATGGCAAGGGTGTATTCAGAACCAACCTACAGCACTCACAAGCCAACTGGCTTGAAAAATGCCATATTCGTCAACTTCAAAGTTATATTGTTTTTTACTACTTATGCCTCGCTCATAAAGAACACCAACTGATCAGACCAGGTTAGTCTGACTGTGCTCAGATTTTGCAACTGCCTTGTTCACAATCGAGGGAATTATTTGTGTCAATTACTTTTGGCGACTTTGCCATGTATGCTTTCATGTCATGAACATTACAGGAATTAATCAATGTGCTCCACAGACCATCTAATGACACTTTTGCCCATGGTTTGCATCATCTGTATGTCTAGAGCTCAATGCATGTTCCACCATATCTTTCTTCGTCTTTGAGCTACACTGTCAGGCAAGTTGAGTTTCTCACTGTTGGTAGAACATGAAGTAGATGGATTCCTTCTGCTAGCATTGCGAGGGAGTTTTGTCTTTTCATCATCTAATATCCCTCTCTAAAAAAGTTACTGCAATACTTAATATTAAAATACTGTACATGTACATGAGTACCAAATAGGCAGCTGGAGTCGTAATGCCGAATTTCAGTATTTCTGGACATAATCGCTTAATGTGCTAGATTTCCTAGAAAAAATAATGAAAGGTACTGCATCATGCCACTAGAGTTGGGGGTGCACTTTAAAGGGGGTGTGCGGGAATGTGACACCCCAGCTTATTGAAATCCTTCATGTAACTGCAGTGTTAAGTAAATTACACCTCCTAAAATATTTTGGGAAGTGCACCCCTAACTGGGGCAAGCAACAATAGCTCTTCTCTGCTGTCAATCATCGTTTGAATGGTTGTAGTCATGCATGTTTGTCCCTGGGGGATGAGGTAAATTGTCTATATGAGAAAACTTGTTCCTCCCACCATGGTTAACTTTAATAGTCTATGAACAGGGAGAAATTAACAAGACATTTTTCATCAAATGCATCTAACATAATAAATGGCACTACACTATAGCAAGCATTATATACAGTACAAGTAATCTAAGCCACAAACCTCACAATAAAATCGACTATGCCACACAAAATATTAATAAATAAGCCTACCTTCCTCTTCAGGTCCTTAATTTGCTGGGTTTTTTCCACAATACTCTCATTTAATTCCGATATTGTGCGATTTTTTGCAATAATTTCTTGCATTCTGGCTGCCTTCTTGCGGGTCCAAGCACCATTGTCAAAATGCGTAGTCTTAGACATTCTACAAATTTACTTGTTTACGCATGAACGCTCTGGTACAAACTCCTGCAATGAAATTCAACATGCATGAATTATACACCAAATTAATCCCAAAGAACGGCTTTACAAAGCTCTCGTTTTCGATTAAAGCGCATTAAATTAGTCTAAAACCAAAACCTACATGTATTTACACAGCAGTAACATGCAAACGTGTTTAGTATAAACTCACCATGGCCACAAAAAAGAAATATATCCATCCCGGCACAAGAAAAATGGACCAAAACGAGCAGACGTATAGGTAAACATCACTAGTTTGTTGCCATGACAAAAAATTAACAATATGTTAATCAACGACGAAAAATCCCGACACTTTAGTCGTATTTTAATCGACAGTTTCTCGCTTGGAGTAAGCGGACCGTGCTAGAAAATAAGTAGAAAGAAGACTGGAACAATTGAGCGTATTCGCGGCTTTTTTTTACAATAGCGGTCTCACTAGTGTACAAGTGCCCATATCCAAAGACGGAACAACCCGTACCTCTGCTACCCGCGCTACGGTGAAGACCCTGACACAGGCTGGTCATGTGGCACCCAAATTTTGGGTGCCTGACATTCGTACTTAGCAGGGTTAGGTTGGCCCAACAATGTTGCATGAGGTTGGCTTCGTTTGAACAGGCCTTTAGATTACAACAGCGTGATGCAAACACAAAAGAAAGCAAAGATACGGTTTTAGAGTCAGATGTCTTCCCGCTTCGTCGGTCTCTCTTATTGTTCGACAATAATTTGCGATAACGCGTTTTTACCTACCCCTGCTAAGTACGAATGTCAAGCACCCAAAATTTGGGTGCCACGTGACCAGCATGTGTCAGAGTTTTCGTCGTAGCGCGGGTAGCGAAGGTGAAGACCCTGAGAATCAGGTTGAAGACGGAAACCTCTCATATTGTCATCCGACATGCCAGAAATCTGCATTCCTTCTGGCCAAAGACGCACATTTTAATTTCATGGAAACAAATATTGCGCCTTAATAATCTTATAGTTCGGATACATACCAACATTAAAAGGCAGTTTCTCAATTATCTGTTGTTCTTTAAAAAGTAACAACTACTAAAAATATTATTTTTAGGTAAAAATCTACGAGTACTGAAAGTTTTACGCGGTGCCTGAAGGTGGCCTACGGTGACTTTAAGACACAAAGAACACACAGTTTCGTGCAGTGTTTCCTATTTCTTGAACACACTTCTCAAAATCATTGGTTCTATCTCATTGCCCTTTTTCATGTGACATGTTTGTAGCCCTGGTTTGTACAAAAATAATTCAGGCATTGCTTTTGTATGGCTTGTGTTTCCTGTCAAAAGGCACCTTTTTCCTTGTGATGACGTTATTTGTGGCTTAAAAACATTGTACCATAGCATGGAATTACGTTGATCCAGGGTTTTACTCTAACATGCTTACTAAATTCAACTAAATCGTAGTTACGTACTTCCGGTTAACTCGTGACAAACGTCGAGCGAGCGATTGGTAGCGAAAAGATTACGTCAGTCCACTGTTGGCTGGATTCCACAGTCGCTCTGTACTGGATAAACGGACAGGACAAATATCGGCAATTTTTATCCAACGAAGTAAAGAAAATCAAAGGGAATGAGCGAATTAAATGGCACCATGTTCCAACAAACGAGAATCCTGCCGACCTGGGAAGTCGTGGAGAAAATGTTACCAATAACATCTTATGGCAGCATGGACCCGAATGGCTGAGCGACCAAGCAAAATGGCCACCAAAAGTGGTCCCCGCAGTGAGCTCGGAAGCCAAAGAAGAAGAAAAGGCCCCAGTTCCAGTGATGGTTGCAGTAAACCAACCAGTTGCAGAGAATGTATTCGACGAGCTTCT
Source organism: Muricea muricata (assembly GCA_963855995.1). Lineage (NCBI taxonomy): Eukaryota > Metazoa > Cnidaria > Anthozoa > Malacalcyonacea > Plexauridae > Muricea > Muricea muricata. Next base: position 16,471,624 of record OY979716.1, read on the forward strand.
TGGAAAGTATGCATTGCGAAAAACTCTACGAATTTGTGCTTGAGTGAATAGATTCGTTCGAAACTGCAGGACAAGAGTGAAAAACGTGATTTAGGGCCGAGTAAGACCCACGAAATTGAAGAGCGTACGCTAGGGTGGATCAAGCGTGCCCAAGATGAGACCAAAGATAACCCCGAATTCTCCGGAGTAAAAGTTGAGCTGAACCTTCAACCTAACCGAGATGGAATACAGGAGTGTCAGAGGCGGATCGAAGGCAATTAACCAGTCTATTTTCTTACGAATACGGTCTTCACGAAGAAGGTTGTAGAGCAGTACCAGTACCAGCGACGATGGCAGAAGTACGAGAATGCTATTGGCTGCCTAGTACGTATACACTCTGCGCGTGCAGCCTAACGAGAGCGGTGCACCTTGAATTACTGAGATCATTGGAAGTCGCCGAATTTCTGCTGAGCTTAAAGAGATTGATTGCAAGAAGGAGAAGGTCACAAGTGCTATACTCTGAAAACGCGACAACCTTTAAAGCCGCAGAGAAATCGTTGAAAGAAGCACAGAAAGACGAGAGATTCAACGCACTTCTTACAGGCAAAGGAATCCAGTCGAGATTTAATTTAAGACGGGTGCCATAGTGGGGAGGACAATTTGAACGGTTGATAGGCCTCTTTAAGTGGAGTTTTTACAAGAGTATTAGAAACGGAAATTTAACCTGGGAAGAATTAATGGATGTTATCCTGGACATTGAAGTAGTGCTGAACACTCGATTGTTAGTTATCTAGAAGATGATGTGGAACAACCTGTTCTCACCCCCGACCAAGCTGTTACAAATTAACCCGAATGATATTTCCGAAGCGCAACCCCACCATCTCGATGACGTTGGCCTTCGGAAAAGAGCGCAGTTTCGTCGGAAGTGGAGTTACTGCTGAAAGAAACTTATTCCACTTAGATTTTTTTGGCTGTCACTACTACAACCATACACCGGACAGTACACGTTGCGCTTTCGGCTTGCAACTGAGTGAAGCAACAAAATTCGTTATGGGCTATATGGGTCCTTCCGAAACAATGCGCATGTGGAACTTGTTAGCGTCTACATGGCAACAATTTAATTGCACTACATTAGGTAGCTTGACCTCACCGAGAGGAAAAAAAGCTCAATCCCTTGATTTGTTTCCTATACAAGAAACCATTTCTGTGTGATAAAGTGTGTATGTAGCATATGGTGGAGATTGTGGTTGCATGTCCATCTTTTGTGCATATTAACAATGTTTTGCTTGTCTATTTTATATATTAAGCTAACAAATTTGTTCCATTATTTCCAAATCATGGAGTAATTGATTGGGGTCACCAGGGTGAAACAAAAGTGACCACGCTATTTAAGCTGGTTGATTCATTTAATGAGTGCTTGTGTATTACATCTTGTATGGAGGCTGCCTAATACAGAAAATGAAAGAGATTATTATTGATATGATTAGTATTGACAGTAGGTGGCATTATATTAGAATCCGAACTGCTTTGTCTAGCTCTTGTAAGTGTCAAATATTGCAGTATTCAATATCTACATTATTCCAGTCCTGCCAGGCTTTTAACAAAAATTCAAAGCACCAATTGGTGCTTTGTTTGTAATGTGAATTAAGTAATTGTCTGTTAATATCCTGTACGTAATCAACACTTGAAGAAAGTGGCAGTTTGTAGCTGTGAAAATCATGCCATCACACTTCTGCGTTCTCATTTTTGGCCTGGTTCCCCTGATAAACCCTCAATTGCTTCTTATTTCAAAATTATGGACTTGGCAGAGAAGTTGTTTCTTCACAATCAAGTCCCAATAAGTGATTTTTGCAATATCATAATTGAATTGCTCCCACCAATGCAGCCTATTCTTGTAAGTATATTGCCAGATACATGCATGTAATTCAATTGACTTACTGACTAGAACTAGTATCCATGGATCATTCTTGATATTTTTAGGCACGTTTTCTCTTGATATTTTTAGGCACGCTCTTTCTATAGAACACTAAATTCTGGTTGCTTTGAGGAGTATAGGTAAGGAATGATCACCAAGAAGGTCATAATATTAGAGTGAAAATGTAGGGCACTCAACACCATTACTAGAAGAGCGAATAAGTAACTACTATACACAAAATTTAGTGTAGGTTTGTGAAATACACAAGGTTGGTCTAAGAGATACAGACGGAGATAAATGTGTAAGTTAAAACATACTTCAAAAACCTACCACTACAGGCTGTTTCAAAGCGTAGTCCCCAATAATGTGCCCTTGCTTAAACATCAAAGTGTTGATATGTAGTTACTGTTGTTTTAAATTTGTTAAAAAACTGTTTAGACCAGTCTTATGTTATGGTAATTATATACCTTTTTTGTAGGTATTTTGAATATAAGCTTAGATATCTAGATTCGTACATTCCTGGACTTTATAATGGTGCAACCTGTCCTTTATGCCCCTCAGTAAGTATTACTGGAGTTAAGGAGTTCGAAGCTCACTTAGTGCAAACATTGAATACTTATAACAATCTAATTGTGTGCTATTGACTTCATAGCTTATTTAATCATATTTTAAGGGTAATGGTATTTTGATTGAAAGTTTGGATGCATGTTTTGAATTAGCACGACGTAAAGGTAGAGGGGATACAAGCATCAGTTCACGGCATGGTACATTGTTGTTCAGTGATCAAGATGATGTTGATAACTTTGTGGATAATTATGAGCATGTAAAAAAACAAGCATCACAGGTAACAAATTCAAACCAATTGGACAGCACAAAATTGGGAATACTTTTCATGTATTCTGCTTGCTTTCTATCAATTAGGGCTATCTAGTGGCCAATTATTTTTACAATGATTTATTAATTGTACTTTCCTAACTGCACTGTATGTTGTATGTAAAATTTAAGGTAAGCTATCCTTTCCCAGTTCTCTCGTTGACAAAATTTAAACGAAATAATTTGTAAATGTTTTCCGAGTTGTGAGTACTCGATGGAACCTGTTCAGACTCGATGCGACCTGTGCAGATCAAATACCGAGGATAAATTCAAATATTTTTGTTTACCAGTAAAATACAGTAAATTGATAATGCAGAAGACGAATATCCCCCCCCCCTCCCAATGATCAAGCTGTTGGCTACTTCACTGCTAATAAAAGTTGTTTGTAATAATTTTTCTGTTTTCTTGTTTTACGACTTAATTTCAAAATATTACAGTGCATATTAATGCGTCTATTATTTCTGGTTGTACAGAAATGAATTGAAATTCGCCGAAGAAGAAGGGCCAGAGAGAGCTGCTACCATTCAAAACAAAATAACAAGGTATTGATAATTTACGGCAGCATGCATTTAGCATGCAAGGTATAACTATTTTTCGACTTCATTCATTAAAAAGGATTGAGAAAACATTATCTGGTGTGGAGAAAAGGAATGGGGTAGGGACAAGGTGGAAAATAGGAGAGCAGGCTTTTGAAAGTTTGATGAATAGGTTAAAAACAAAGAAACAACATGCCTGTCTTCTGACACTCCATCGTATAGCTTTGGAAAGAATATTCCTCTTGGAATTGAAGGCCAAGTACGCAGGTACTGTACGTCAAGATGTGCTATGATGGTGTTTGTTGCTGCTGCTGCTGTTTGTTGTTGTTGTTGTTGTTGTTGTTGTTGTTGTTGTTGTTGTTGTTGTTGTTTTTGTTTTTGTTGTTGTTGTTGTTGTTGTTGTTGTTGTTGTTGTTGTTGTTGTTGTTGTTGTTGTTGTTGTTGTTGTTGTTGTTGTTGTTGTTGTTGTTGTTGTTGTTGTTGTTGTTGTTGTTGTTGTTGTTGTTGTTGTTGTTGTTGTTGTTGTTGTTGTTGTTGTTGTTGTTGTTGTTGTTGTTGTTGTTGTTGTTGTTGTTGTTGTTGTTGTTGTTGTTGTTGTTGTTGTTGTTGTTGTTGTTGTTGTTGTTGTTGTTGTTAAACCTCAATATTTATTTAGGGTAATCAATATCATTTTTGTACTAGATGGTCAGGCAATCGCAATTAAACTTGGGAATCAAGTGGATCGTGTAGTTGCAAGCATTAATCGACATCTTGCTATTCTAAATGGATTGGCGGAAACAAGTATCGTTTGACGACGTGAAGAATCCCCTTGGTGAGAGTTATAACAGTGTGAAAACCTTCGGGAACGAGAAAGGCACGCCAACCTGCATAATGAAGAAAGCTATAAATCTTTTGAGTCTTAAAGACAGGTGCAAGGAAGAACTTATTTTACTAAAGGACGAGATGTAAGCACTGTCATCACTTTTCCTTAACCAAATTCAAGTAACAGAATCATTTGTTCATAAAGAAGCATGCAGTGAAGAACAAAAAGGGTTGGGGTCTATGGCACTAACAAAGCAAATTCCTACCATAACGAGTTACAGACGCTGAGGAAGATTTGGTCGTTCATTCTGGGACTTTCTGTTGCAAGCTACAATATCGAAACATTTTTCCAAGTGGATGAAACATTTTTCCAAGTGGAAAAATGTGAGCCTATTTCATCTGAAACTCCACAGGATGAGCTGTTAGATGAAACAGTAGATATGACAGATCTAGTTTAATATTTCTATTTTCTTACTGTATACTTGATTTTTACTGATCTCCTGTTACGACGAAGACTGTACATGGTCATTACATCGAACTTGTTCATGTCATAGAGTTTAACATGAGAGGTAAACATATGCTAATGCTTGATCATAAATGACCAAAATACATCATTTTAGTTTACTAGATTTCTCGCTCATATCATGGATAATAATATAATTTAATCGACTTAAAAATTATCGATATCCATGCTATATTAGACATCATACGTTATTCTCGATTTGATTTTCACGAGATTTTCAAATCAAACTGATTCTCGAGCTGGTAGCATATGCTCATTTACGACTGTATGGTTATGTATATTTTATTCTATGTACTGTGAGTCTCGTTCACACTTCTACCGCTTCGGCATCGTCCAATAAAGTATATAAACAAACAAATATTACAGCCCTTCAAATTTACGCTGTAATAAGTGGTGTACACTTATTTACAGTATGTGTAGACATTTGTTGCCTCGTGAATTAATTAAGGTGGATTTCCATTCTGCACAAAATGTCGCGCGATCGAGTTTTAGCGATCCATTTCTTAAAGGCGGATTTCCATTCAGTGCAAAATGTCGCGCGATCGAATTTTAGCAGGCGCTTTCTTTTCAATTAAAAACAGTCAAGTCGAACAAATCTCATTAGCTGTGGTTGACTTCACACAATTCAAAAGAAAGCGCTCGCTAAAAATCGATCGCGCGACATTTTGCACTGAATGGAAATCCGCCTTAAGTACAAAAAGTCCAGTACAGCTAATGAAATTCGTTTCGCGTGACTGACTCTGAATTGATGGTGTCCTCAAATGTTACCCCAACTTAGATATTTGGAATAAACTAAAACTGGTTTCAAATTTCATCTGGAGGGTGATATTTTGGAAAACGTTGCCTAGTTCAAATGTATTTCTGTGATATGCTCAATTCAAATGTTACTTCGACTTAAATATTCGGAATGAACTAAAACTGGTTTCAAATTTCATCTGGAGGGTGATGTTTGGCAAAACGTTGTCTAGTTCAAATGTACTTCTGTGATATGCTCAATAACCAACATGGTCAGAGATTTCAGTTAAGAGTAGCAGTCCTTGATCAGTAATTAGTATTTTTAGGGGGGGGGGGGGGTACACCATAATGTATTAAGTGGTAGATGGAGTGTGACAGTATTAAGTTTATATATCAATCTGCACAGTTATGTTGATATGTGAACAATATATTTGTGTAAACCAAATGAGACCACCCACGCAACTTAATGCAAGAAAATTGTAGGACAAATAAGATTAGGAAATAGTGGGAGAGAACCAAAAAAGGGGACCTGGCCGAAGGCTGTTTATGTTTTGACCCTCGGTTCTTAAGTGTACATTTTGAATATTGTATATGTTGAGAACTATACTGTGCGTATCAAAAAAAAAGGTAATCCAACTTTGCAGTGCTCTAGCGCTTTATTATACAATCTACAGAAATCATTCTTTCGCACGTGGAAAGACCAGGCTTTTAGCTTTTGATTGTCATCATTTTTGTGAAATTTAAAGAAAGATTGGGAAATACGAATCAAATGAAAATAGCCGGTCGCAATCGCATATTTTCACCTCTGAGCATTATTAGGGCAGCGAATAAGAAAAGAAAATTTCATTAATCATTTATCTGTCATGAGAAACAATCCACCTATACGACCCTCATGTAATATGACATTAAATTGAAACAGTGCGACAATGCCTTAAATGAACAAAAGAAAAGAGCTGGTACGAGAGTTCAGAAGTCCACAACCTTAAACCTGTTTGGCTAAGTCGATATCAGCCCACCTTTTTGTTCACGTATATGAGAAATGCTGCAACCATTACTATAAAAGGATTTCCCGATTCCTGCATTCGCCGATTCCCGGATTCCTCGATTCCTCATTTCCTGTTTTAAAGATAGCCTCCAGAATGATGCACTTAAGATTTGTGAACTTAGATGTCATGGTGAGCAAATAGAAAAAATGACGTTTCCATCATCCTGACGCAATATGCACAATTGTTAATAGTCTTGATTGACATTCATAAAAAACCTCTTAGCCGTCTGACGGGTCACGTCTTTGCAGCTCATAAGTAAATGCGAGTATAGCATACATGTATTAATAGTGTAAATGGCAATTATACAAGGCTTTTCCATTCTAATAAATTCAAAATTGTCACCCGTTAAACCGAACGAAGCATGAAGGATTATGAAAATTGAGCTTAAAATACCATGCCTGTGTAATTGCTCTACAGACATTTTGTTACTGATGTCAATAACACCCGTGTAACATAATCTCAATGAGTAATAGCCATATGTCTCAATTGAGAAATGCGTGTGACAGCCACGTGACACGATCATCTGAGCCATCTAAAAGGTTGACGAGTTGACGAGTTGACGCGGAATTTATAATTACGTCAGTTACCATACGGGTAAGTGCTGTTTCATATGTTAAAGATTGCCTCATTCTGGATACTATATCTGTGCATTCAACACCATTTACGCGTGAGGTTACTTTAATCCATCGACGGATCGTCCGCAACACCATTTGTGTACCAAAATATCTTGGATCAGTTTGCCGGTAAGAATAGCTAACGTATTTCAATTATTATACAATTGTTGCACGTCTTGATATTTTGTTTTGGCGAGATTTTCTTTTATTAAGAAAGATTAGGGATGCTAGCTGCATGCTGTTGTTAGTACATTTAGAGTGATGCACCTAAATAGCTGGGTCAGCCGTATCAAAGGCGTTTAACTTAAACGGCGTTCAGCGCAGTCAAGCGTATAAATTTCCTATCATCCCGCCGTGGATTGTTAAACGTCAGATAAAATCACTTTGCACGAAGCCCGTTTAGTATCGCGCCAAATTATCCGCGAGGTTAAATCAAATTTAACCGTAAAAACCAGATTTTTCTGAATATTCATAGCTCCATGCATTTGAGCTGTTGCTATGCAATATGAAAAAAGCAAGTCTGTATTTGCGACAGCACTATATAAACTTAAGTTAATTAATGAAACAAGCATTGAGCCAGAAGTAAAATTGTGCAAAGTCTCACAGTGTACAAAGGTCAGTTTAGGAAACGCATGTTCATACGCTAGGCGCAATGCCAACTATAGAAAAAACTATTGTCTAAATCTCTCACAATGTGTCTGGGCAAGTTGACCAATCTAAATAGTTTCCTGCTGAGAACAGTATATATCATTCTGTCACATGCAAGCAAAATCATCTGACCTCCACGACAATATATTTCAAAATATTTCGTTACAAACATGACTGATTGACCAGCGGCAGCCAATACGGCAATATTGATACGGAGAGTTTACGATGCCAATGTACTGAGAGAGGACTAACTAACCATGGACAAAAATTGCTTTAATCTCTTGGCTACAACAGCACGCAACCACTTTGTCTTGGAGACTATATATATATATATATATATATATATATATATATATATATATATATATATATATATATATATATATATATATATATATATATATATATATATATATATATATATATATATTTCTATTCTAGCCAAAAACACAACTCACATGCAATCGTGTGAAAGCCATTAAAACGGAATACACAAATACTAAAAAAAAATAAAATACAAAAAATAGAAGGTGATTTGTGTTTACCTGCCTGCGGTTGCAAATATGTAAATCACGCTAGCAGTCCTGCATCTTAAAATCATTGAAAGAACTATCCCAAGATTAACAAAAAAATATGTATCTAGGAAGCATGCTGAACAGATTAAATAGCGATAAATAAATATTTCAAGAAAGGCTGGAATGATCAGCTCTGTTTTCGGTATTACCAGTGGTTGTTTAATCCTTTAGTTGTAATATAGAAGCTTTGTGGGGAAGCTGCTGGTATTTGTCTTGGCCCCATCCAGGTTTCCTGTACTTTAGGTTTTTCCTAGCCACTCTGATCATCCAGCTGTAATAAACCAATGTAATGCCTAAACAGCAAGTCTTACCATTTTCTGGCAAAAGCTGTCTTCTACAGAATTACAGCTGTTGTGGGAGCTGAAAGGGAGTTGTATTGGGGTGCTCTCAAAGGTCACCCTCGACCCCATTGACTCATGTAAAACAATGTATTATATATATATTTTACAGTTATTAATTATGGGGATTCACTTCCTCTTGCATGTTAAAGTAACCAATGACCATCACGGGGATCTACTACCCCTTGGACATTAATAAACAATGACCATCACGGATATAGGTGTTAAGTTACGCGGTTAGTTAGGGCAAATTGGAACACTAATAAAAATTTTAAATTACTCTTCTGCATTTGTACGTAACGACTACTTTTTCGTATGTGGTTACGTTCCCAAACTTATCGTGATCTTATTGGTGTAAAAAATTCTTCAAGATCCACTTGCAAACTGGTCCAATTCAACAACTTTATATGTAGCATACCTCAGTCTCGTTTCATAAGATAGTATTCTGTCAACTGTATGGGTGCTGAATTAAAGAAAACATAAAGGAACCACAACGATTTGTTGGCGTAACACTTATACCAAGTTCTACCAGCGTATTTATTCTTGACTTTGACTGATTTACTGCTCCAAATCAAACCGTTGCCTGACATTGAATCTTGTTATTCGTTGCCTGGTAACAGTATTTTAAATTTTACCGCGATTATCAAGTACTTCTACTATATATCTGGCATTCTGGATTCTGCGCTGACAGCAATTGTACCATTATTGGTTATCTATGATCTATCACCTGATTGTACACTTTCCTGCTCAGTACTCGAACTCCATCGTCAATTCCTAGTATTTTTTTTGGATATTCAGAATATCGTTGGTAGCAAACTACCTACTCTCACAACATTTCGCAACTTGACCTCATGTCATGCACCTTTGTCTGGCGCATAATTAATCGTCATAATTTGTTATGGCGTTTATTGTATCAGCTTTCACCCCCCGCATTCATTGATTATTCTACATATATACCTCTATTTGTCAAGGTTTTTAAAAAAAGTGTCCTGATCTCCAGCCGACCTCAACCATAAAACTTTGTATGTCTCCCAGTTGTTGTCGAATCCTATGAGCAAATATTCCCATTCTTATATTACCCGTCACCCTACCTCCACCAAACCCCTCTTGTCTAACACGTGGATTTCGTATTGCCATGAACTTCTCCATTTCTATGATCCTAATATTGATATCTAATGACATTTCTACTAATCGTGGTCCCAACTGCAGTTTCTCTATACCACTACCTAAAGTACGTGGACTAAAGATCTCCCAACTAAACACCCGAAGTATCTTGCGAAAAATCGATTCTCTCCGATTACTAATGAAAGATAATCCGTATGACGTATTCTCTGTATCTGAGACCTGGCTTAAACCAAGTATATCGGACGCTGAAATAAGTTTACCAGGCAACTCAGTGGTAAGAATGGACCGTTGTGAGAAAATTGGTGGTGGCATTGCCATTTATGTTCGTGATAGTTTGCCTTTCAAAACCCACTCCGACCTCATGATTGAAATTTTACAATCCAAGACCAAAAAATTGTTTATATGCTGTGTTTACAGGGCCCCAAATTAACCTTTAGAAAACTACTACATCAATCAACTGAACAGTGTTATTCTAAAACTACCAAACGACAGCGAATTTATTTTGCTGGGTGACTTCAACGTTGATCTTAGTACTATCCAAATCCAGTCACTATGAGAACTTGATCAAAGAGAACAACAAAAACCCCTCTGGTCTTTGGAAAACTCTTAACGATATAACATCGCGTAGTAAGCCATCGTCTGCCCCTAGTCCCACTATATCCAATGGTATTGAACACAAAGATACTAAATCTTTAGCATCTCTTTTCAACAACTTTTTCACTAATATTGGAATAACTTTGGCGAACGCAATTAAACAAAAATATACCCGATCTACCCCTGCCTCCAACCCACCATACAAGGTTCACGTTACTTTTCAATTCAAAGAAATAGAAATCTCCTCTGTCATCAAACAGCTATCAACTCTAAAAACTAATAAATCTACAGGCCTCGATCGTATCAGCGCCCAACTACTGAAACATGCGGCCACAGTTATAGCTCCCACTCAGAAATATCTGATCATTCGCTGAAGTCCTCTACTTTCCCCCAGATTTGGAAAGATGCTAATGTAACGCCAATTTTTAAATCTGAGATCACTCGAACATGTCAAACTACAAACCTATCACCGCACTCCCTATCCTGAGTAAAATTTTAGAGCGTTTCGTTCATTCACAGATCTACAATCATCCAAGTGAAAACAACATCCTGTCACCTCAACAATTTGGCTTCACACGGAAATTATCGACCAGTACTGCTTTGGCATTCTTCATGGACAATATCGTTGATAACGCTGATAACGGTCCTGTCACAGCATCTGTTTTCCTGGACTTTAGCAAAGACTTTGACATGGTTGACCATGCTATTTTGTTGCTTAAATTGAAATCGGTTGGCTTAGATGATAACTCGTTAAGTTGGCCCCATTCCTACCCTATCTCCCATAAACAAATAACATCGATTAGCGATACGTTATCCAGCTCTTTGCCTGTAACTGTTGGAGTTCCACAAGGCAGCGTCTTAAGTCCCTTATTATTCATTATCTATGTCAACGACATGCCTAACGTAATCAAACATTGCAAAATAATACTTTATGCAGACGATATCGTATTATATTATTCTTCCACCTCGGCCAACGAAATTAAGAAATATGTTAACAAAGACCTTAACTTAATTTTCCAGTGGCTGGCGGACAATCTTCTCACATTAAACTGAACAAAATCCAAGCTTGTCCTTTTCGGTCGTAGCAGCCGTCTGAAATCATTCACCAACATCTCTATATTTGCCAATGACCATTAACTTAGTCGAGAACTTACTATTAAATACTTAGGAATAACTTTCTCAGAAAATCTCACCTGGTCTGACCACGTAAATAAAATATCAACAAAAATTAACCAACGTATTGGATTGTTAAGAAGAGTTAAAGCCTTCCTTCCAGCCAAAGCTCGACTCACTGTACACAACGCTCTAATTCTTCCACAGTTCGACTACGCAGATATCATAGGGGATGACAAAAATAACTTGTCCCTTATGGATCAATTACAAATTCTCCAAAATAAAGCTGCAAAAACAATTCTTGACGCTCCCTACTTGTCCTCCTCCACCGAATCCCTCGACAAGCTATACTAGCATCCGCTTTCCCAGCGGCACTATCTGCATCGATTACTAACCATATTTAGAATTAAAAATAATATAACAGAGTTCAATTTTGGAGTGCGCAATACTAACCATACATATAACTCAAGACGCAAGGACGATATTTACCTTAGCAAACTGAACGCAAATCGGGGAAAACAGAAACTAGTTTACCAAGGAATCAAAGAATATAACGCTCTGGACTACGGAATCAAATCTTGCAAACAATTAGCAACCTTTAGAAATGAACTTTTTAAAATACCATCTCCATAATGCTACCTAAACTTTGTAATATAGTGTACTGTACTACCTATAACTTTGTACTGTAAATATAAATGTGTATGTAATAAGTGTGATGTTTCTTAGGAACCATCTGGAAAACACTTTTTGTGATGTTAGCTTTCCTGAATAAATATCATTATCAATCAATCAATCAATCATTCACGGGGATATACTACCCCTTGGACATTTAGAGTGCCCATCTTGGGGAGCTACTACCGCAATGCCAAAGTCCAACATGGGGGAGCCATTACCCCCTGAGGACATAGCTACATCATAATCCTGGAATAGTGAGTCTGTGTGGGAGGCATTTTAACCAATGTTTTTACATAAGAATCGGAGCTCTCCTCCCTATCAACCCTTCTCCCCCAATATTGTGTATGTGTCAGTGGTTTACTAATTGCCTCATGATATTTGCCTGATGATTGGTGCATTAATGTTGTAGTTTTAATAGCCGTATAGCTTGCGAATCCACCAAACCACCAAGCTTTTTGTACATACAACTTTTATAATATTTTACGTTGTTTATAATAGCATAACTTCGCCCTCCGGTCGTTGCAATATAATGCTAAAACGTACTAACTGCATTTTTAGAAAGTCGAGTTTTGCACTTCAGTCGAAGATATAACAGCACAAATCGGTATCTTTATACTGCGGATAGATAAAGTTTAACCGATACATAGTGCGAATTAAACGGGCTTCGTACAATTCAATTTCACAAGGGTTTTAATTTGATACGCTGGTCAGCGATTTATACGTTGGTTAGCGACTCAAACGGCTTTGATACAGCTTGCTCCAATAAATGAATGATAAAATAAAATTACGAACGAGTCAACGTCGTCGGTGTCAGTCCTGCACTCTGAAATGTATATGCAACGTACTTAGCATATTTACTGCCTAAAGCAATATAGAAAAGAGCATCCTTGCTGCTATGTTCTTTCAAAAATTATGAGACAGGGAAACCTAAGGCCCTGTTTGCATGAAGCTGGGTGATCCTAGTAGAAGGATTACCCTAGCAAACGGGTCAGAAAAAAGCATGCATGAGATAGAGTTACATGCATGAGATAGAGTGATCCTACTGCTAGGGCCATGTTGTCAGGTAGTGTAACCCTATCTTGGGGACTGTTTATATGAGAAGGGGGACGGGACGTTTGCCGGGACGGAACGTTACTCGGGATCCCGGGATGTATATGTTTCTATAATATTTATCGCATTCCGTTTATATGAAGCTGGGACGTTTTTTGTCCCGTCTCGCTTAGGCGGGATCTAGCTTTCAGCAACCGGGATCCCGCCTTAAGCGGGACGATTTTTGTCATATAAATGCTTCATCTCGCCTGACCGGGAATACTCGATTTTTCATTCTGACAATTCCTACAGCTATTTAGACAAACTTCGTTTTGTTCTATTATTTTATTTGTGTTAACTTTGAAGTAGCGTAGAATTGGAGCAACATCAATTTAGACAAAGACAAAAAGCAATATTTTACGTTTATCCCGGCTTTGTTTACGTCTCGCCTCTCATATAAACGAAAACTCAACGCGGAATGAAAACGTCTCGTCCCGGAAAGCGTCCCGTCTCGCCTCTCATATAAACAGGCCCTTAGACGTGGTAGCTCAGCCGTTCATTTAAAAAATGATATGAACGTACAAAGTTCTTGTGGTATGCTGTATGATACTATGTCTGGCCCCTTTTGTTATTTCATTTCAGTGTTGTGACTATCCTGGTTTGTTTGACATTTACTGAAGGCGAATAGCTTAACCTGCTCGATGGGGTAACCCTACCTGACGCATTCACATTGCTTGTGTGAACAAAAAGATAGCCTTACTGCTAGGGTAACCCTATCTTTTTGATAGGGCTCCTATAAAACATACTGAAGTAGGGTAACTCGCTTACTAGGGTAACCGTTCTGCTAGGGTCACCCTACTTCTATGTAAACAGACCCTAAATGTCCTAAATGTCTTCGATTTATCGAGAAAATCCAAAAGTCCTCGATTTATCGAGAAATCTTAGTAAATGACTACACACAATCGAGAAAAGCTAAACGACCTTGATTTAAATTAAGCAGAAATCTAAATGTTCTGGATTTATCGAGCAAATCTAAAAATCCTCGATTAATGGAGAAAATCTAACTAAATGACCTCCCACAATCTAGAAAATCAAAATGAACTTTAAATAGTGAGTCCCTTTAAAGAATTTATTCCACAATATTTCTTATTACATTGGAAAGATCAGTTAAAATCAGAGTATCAGTTTAATAGACTTTTTGTGATTGCCTTATTTTTTGAGATATTCAACTTTATTTGATGTGAAAATTACACAACCTGTAACGTCACGTACGTAATTATTTTTAAAAAGTTTAATTAATTTAGAAAGTACTCAAGATTTAAATACCTGTCCCTTTTTGCTAAACATAGCCTGCGCACATAAAAGTGTAGTTTTCATTACTATATGCCACACAATAAGCAATCAAATAGACACTCGTTTTACATTATGACCTTGGTGGTTGTGTTATTAGCCTATCCTATAAAGTTGAATATCTTGGCATGGAACAGAGTCACAATAATTCTACAAAGGTTCTACCAGAAGTTATATTGTTATTTTATTTTGTGCATGCCTAGTGATTGCATACCTAATTGCTATACTCATGCAGGGCCTTAGCTGGAACGTTAAGAGTGGGGAGTTGTTTATTCATATATTCATGCTCTACATAAAGAGGTCAATAGTTATTTAAGATCTGTTCACACTGTGTCCGACACAAGCTTGAATATTAAGAAAGATCTTCCCAATACAACCAACAAAATGTTGAATAAAATTTTGTTTAATAGCAAAAAGTTGTTGCCCCTCACATATTTTCCCGGTGGCAACTTTGATATATTCAGAAATACTCCCGTTATTAAAAGCATGTTTCCATTACTTATTATCTAGACGGAAGACGTAATCTCATGAGTATGAATAGTAATGCCCAGCAAGTACCTCTAAATGCATACATATCAAACAATTCAAGTTTATATCAAATTTAACTTGCTAACGTTTCGTCGCGACATCGCAACATTATCAGAGCTATATACAGTATAAGGAATAAACATAAGTTGTATTTATATATACATGATAACTAAATACTATATTACAAACGGTAAAAGTTTTAAAAGAAGGGATGAATAGTAAGAGAGTTGGAAAAACAATATGTCAAAGCAAGAATTGAGTGATTTGATATTACCGGTATATCAAAATACCAGGTCAAGTTCGAGTGGGATTAGTGATTAAGATAGATTAAGTGGCATGGACGAGATATTATTATTAAGGCTATCTGTAAAACAAGGAACTGGGAATCGGGGAACGGAACGAGGAACGGAACGAGGAACGGAACGAGGAACGAGAAAATCAGGAACATGAAAAGCCGGAATCTGTAAAACAAGGAACACAAAAAGCCGGAATCTCTAAAACCAAGAACAAGAAAAGCCGGAATCTGTAAAACCAGAAACATGAGAAGCCGGAATCTCTAAAACCAGGAGCATGAAAAGCCGGAATCTGTAAAATCAGGAACATGAAAAGCCGGAATCTGTAAAACTAGGAACGTGAAAGCATTTCGTAAGCTCTTAGCACAATCGCCAAGTAACCCATTTTAACTCATTTTTAATGATATCGTGATAAATGGAAAACCAGTGTCCACACACAAATATATGAAAATTGACAATTAAATGCCTGTCATGTTTCTTCGTATTAAAAATATATAAAACGGATGTATATACAGACCAAATTTTCTAACTAGATTTCGGTAAAAGCAGAATTTCTCGCAAATCAAATTCAAATTTAACAGATTAGCTATTGGTATAAGTTGAAAGAATTAACTACAGTTCTTTCAAGCGATATATACAGTAGCAATTTCCACGCTTGAATTTCATTTCGAATCTAAGATTGCGTTTTTATAATGCACTCTCGCCCTGCATATTTCATATACTGCACCAAAATTTAATTTCCGTGTCTATGGACGCTGTCGTTGTAATATTGTAGAGCCTTTTAACAATATTTTTTTAGTTTTGAATACTGTGGTGTTATGGCTATATGTATAACATAACTCTATTTTGTTAGTGTCGGACAACATGCTCACTATTTTTTTATGGAGCCTGTAAATTTAATAACATCTGGCAAGCCGCGGTGACCTGCTGGCGGCAGTTCGATCATGGCTTCTAAAATGCCAAAAACGGCAATGTATCTTAACACGATATCCTCGGTTCTATTCTGGTCTTCTTGCAATAAGCCCAGCTTTTCAAGCATTGCTGCACCAAGAGGACAAACATAGCTTGGGGGAAATACTTATAATACAATATTATACTTTATTCCCAAAAGTGCAAATATCAAAAAGGGCGTTTTCCTGCTATCAAGGTTTAAGACTGTTTGATAAAAATTATTCTCAGTTATTATTTTACAGATTCCAGCTTTTCATATTCTTGGTTTTACAGATTCCGACTTTTCATGTTCCTAGTTTTACAGATTCCGTCTTTTCTTGTTCCTGGTTTTACAGATTCCGGCTTTTCATGTTCCTCGTTTCACTGACTCCGGCTTTTCATGTTCCTGGTTTTAGAGATTCCGGCTTTTCTTGTTCCTGGTTTTACAGATTCCGACTTTTCATGTTCCCGGTTTTACAGATTCCGGCTTTTCATGTTCCTCGTTTCACTGACTCCGGCTTTTCATGTTCCTGGTTTTAGAGATTCCGGCTTTTCTTGTTCCTGGTTTTACAGATTCCGACTTTTCATGTTCCCGGTTTTACAGATTCCGGCTTTTCATGTTCCTGGTTTTCTCGTTCCTCGTTCCGTTCCTCATTCCATTCCCCGATTCCTCGTTCCTTGTTTTACAAATAGTTTTAATAATAATATTTCCTCCATGCCACTTAATCTATCTTAATCACTAATACCACTCGAACTGGACTTGTATTTTGATATACCGGTAATATCTAATCACTCAATTCTTGCTTTGACATATGGTTTTTCTAACTCTAGATCTTTTACCATTTACTATTTTTTTTAAAATTTTTACCGTTTGTAATATAATATTTAGTTATCATGTATATATAAATACAACTTATGTTTATTCCTTATATATAGCTCTGACGATGTTGCGATGTCGCGATGAAACGCTAGCAAATTAAGTCTCAAATAAACTTGAACTGTTTGATATGTATGCATTTAGAATTACTTGCTGGCATTAATATTAATATTCATATTCAGGTTACTTATTATCTACTCCTTGTAATTAAATTACATTACAGTATTGTTACATTACTACAGCTATGTGGCCATAATTCGAACATAGGATGTATGATTTTTTCTTCTGAATTTTCTGAATTGTATTAAAAGAATGAATTAGCAATACAAGATTTGAATATGATTACTCAAATCATCACAATATAAAATTTTCTTTTAACAGAAAACCGGAAGTCATGCTGTTTGAAATATTTGCCGCACTCCTTCTGATCTTCCTGATACATTACTTCTTCACGACTTTGACGATGAGAAGAAACATGCCACCTGGACCACTTCCGTATCCTCTCATCGGTAACATTCCGCACTTGTTCTGTGATGCTGTTGATCCATATGGTAAACTTGCTGATAAATACGGAGATATATTTACAATTTCCTTTCCAAACGTAGAGAAAACTGTCGTCTTAAGCACAGCGAAACTAGTCAGAGAAGCCAGACTGGGTAATCAAGAAAATCTGGCAGGAAAATCACCAACAGTAATGTATCCATGGGGCGAAATACTTGGAAACGATATAGCAAACTGTGATTATTCTCCTGTCTATCGGTTTAGAAGACGAGTATTTTCATCAGCAATGCATGTATTTGGTTCTGGTATTCGACAAGCAACGGAACGTGTAGGATATTCGGTGAATATTGCTATGAAAGAGATTGATAACAAGAAAGAAAAGCCATTTTCGCCAAGAAAACTTTTGGAATCATCAATACTTGTACAAATTTGGGACTGGTTGACATCAAAATCACTTGACTTGAACGACCCTGTGATCGAGCATCTCTCAGAGTTGAACGAAATTTTTGCAAAACAAGCTTTGCTGTCCGCTGTACACCAATGCATTCCATTTTTTTCGTATTTTCCAATTCAGGCCAACCTCGATATTCAACGGGCTAAAGAAATTCGAAAGACGATATTTCTAAAAGCATACCAAGCTCAAAAAGAGACATACACGTCAGGGGTTATCCGCAACCTCACAGATAGTTTCATTTGTTGCTACGAAAAGGAAATTGCTAAAGAAACTAACAAAGACATTGGATCGATGGATGACATCCATAGTTTAATGGTCGATGTAAGCATCGGAGGGTCGGATACAGCGTCCACTTCACTCACTTGGTTTCTTCTTTATATGGTGCTCCATCCAGACATACAAGAAAAAGTTCAATCAGAAATCAATCTCATCGTGAAAAACGATCGCTTGCCTAATTGGAATGACGCTGAAAACATGCCTTATTTACAAGCTACCTTGTGTGAAGTCCTAAGGTCTTCCGGTTTAGCAGGAGTTACTGGATCAACTGCTATTCGAGACATGAAAATCAGCGGCTACCATGTTCCCAAAGGAACATTCGTGGCACTTAACCTGGCCAAATTGCACCACGACGAACGAGAGTGGCCAGAACCTAAAAAATTTAAGCCTGAAAGATTTCTTGATTCTGATGGAAAATTTCTGGGCTGGAGCAAACTGCACGGATTTCTTCCGTTTTCTATTGGCCGTAGAGAATGTCCTGGTCAGTCACTGGCTAAGATAATGGTGTTTACCTTCGCTTCAATATTGGTGTATTGCTATAAATTTGAGGTGCCGGAAGGAGAAGAAATTCCAAGTACTGAAGTCTCAGAGCCTGCCACAGTTAGGCGCCCTAAAGATTTCAAAATTGTGGCAAAGAAACGAACATTTTAATAAGATAGCATTCTTTCGTTTTTAATAGTAACTCAATAATTAATTGATGAACATAACGTGCTTAAACAAAAAAAACCGAATTGTTTCACTACTGCTGTACGATTTCCATTTTGTATAATCCTCGCTGGCAGTTGAGGACAGACCTGACGTAGCCTGATATTACTTTTTCTAGCGTAAAATTAGGAAATGCTTAAAAACAGTTAGCAAAAGAACTATATACATGTTAACTTACTAATCAATGGGCTTAAAAACTCAATTATTTTGGTTGCATAGGTAGTAAGTATGAGTGCATGTATGAGTGGGAGAAATATAAGCGAAAATGACCTCTGTGTATGTAAATGAAATCCGATGACATGAAAATAAATAGCAGTACATTGTCTAAAGGTCTATCGACACGATACGATTTGTCGCATACTATTCCTACTCTGGCGCATGACATGAAAACGAGCGCTGATGCCAGATTTTTACTCGTTCACTGATTGCAAAATTTGAAAACTGACGTTTTTTTACGCGTGTTCACTCGGTTCAGCGTAAGAGTCGTATGCGACAAATCATATCGCGTAGATTGCCCTTAATGAGTTTTTTCCTTCCAATTTCACTTCTGTAAAATTTGATTCTTTCTTTCATGCATATTATGGTCTTTTTCAGCAAGTGCAACGATGAAAAGACCTATGGCGCATGGTGTAGCCTGTGTTAAGATCCATCAATTTTTACGAAATTGCAGAAATTTATGCGGTATTCATGTTTTTCGAATGTTTTTCGTAAACATTGCGGCACAACTAAACGTGTGAGTATGCCCGTGAAATAGACTGTAACTTAAAATAAAAGAATGAACTCTTGGTTGAAGCCTCTCGTACAAAACTATAAATCACATTTTGATCAATTTGACTCTAATTATTCCATTTGACTCTAATCGTATCGTTAGTATACTGGACATCAATCTGATTTTTTATGGTATAAAACAAATAGATTTCATTTTTTGTGCGTCTCTTACGCAATAGGTCACAGACGACGTCATTGCGTGCGAAGAACAAAACGTCTTGACGTCTTCTATCTGTGATTTATTACGGCAGTGGCCAATCGGAAGTAATCATTATTCAAAACAGCAGCGGATGCTGACGCCATATGCTGAACGTACGGTGTACGTACGGATTCATAGGGTTACCTACGGAGTGTACGTACGGGACATACGTACAGGTGTATGTACCACAGAATACCACACAATTTTCTATCATTCATTTTTTATGTCACAAGTATATATCATGGACTATTATTGGTTTTTTGGAAAGGTTTTCCCTGTAGTTTTTCTTCCTGTGGGGGTGTTGCGCTTAGATTTAGCATATTCTAGTATTTCTGAAGCTTGACATAATTATTTGGATAAAATCCTAATGTACCACAGAATACCAGTGTGGCAATAAGTAAGTAATGGTTTATGAAATTGAACCAGGATTTGGTCTTTGATGCTGTATGGTAATACTGTATAGATATTGCTATCTAATTTAGTGGAAGGTTAATACTAAAGTCACTGCATAATACGATGCATGGTATATGCTACAATATATCAGGTTTATCAATAATGTTGAAAGATCGTTTTCTTTTATAGCAAATTTGATTGCTCCCTGTTATTCTTGAATGGCAGGAATGTTTTATCGCTTAGTACAAGTCTCTATGGACATAATTTATGTTGGTTTGCAAACTTGTTTTCTAGCGTCCTTTTTACGAGCAATTAGCAAAAAAGAGGTATCAAAAACAACGAATTATATTTAAACTTTATCCTCGTTACTTTTAAGAATTTTTATTAAAATATTCATTTTTCTTATTTATGTGTCAATGAACACCAAAATTAATATATATTTACGAGAATAAAGTATTTTGCACGTTTCTTTCAAATTTTATGCTGAAAATAAATACGACTGGTATTCTGTGTATAAGTATAGGTAATTAGAACTATATTGCTGTTATATAAGGTCTTTCACAATAACAGTCCCTATGCAAGGTTAAGAGGTTAGATACAAAATCTTTTGCTTAAATTTATTTAAATCAAATAGGCTTAGAATATCACACATCTAGTTTGCATAACATTGCATATATGTAAAATATCCTTTTAAATATTTGAATTTTGGCGCTTTTTCACGCGAAGATACAAGGAATTTTAGGGATAGTTTACAGTAACTAGGCTACCCACAGCATGAATCCCCTCTAGATACCCAATTCTTCATAACTATCCTAACAATTAAAGGCCTGGTTTCTGAGCTTCTTGTTGATAACAAAAACATGGCAAGATTTGTAGTTTTGAAACGTTTTATAAGCACTGATCTGAAAATAGATAACCTGGATAGAGTTTCTATACTTTCTATCAAAAATCGTGGCCAATTTTGATATTGAACACCCGATTCTTAGGACCACTTATGGCGTCTGATCAAGGCGTGCATTCGTAGCTGTATGCCTGTATCTGAGCAATTTGCAGTGTTTTGAGCTAGTAGATTCAAATTTAAGTAGAAAACATGCAAAGCACTGGTTATTTTGCCACTATTTACCAATTTGGTGTGCTCATTTGTGGTCCCAAGAATGGGGTGTTCAACATCAAAAGTGGCCACGATTTTTGTAGGTATAGAAACTATATCCAGGTTATCAATTTTCACATCAATGTTTACAAGTCGATGCAAACCTTATGGTCGTACATCGAGTTACTTATATGTGTTAAATTTTCATAATATTGAACACTGTTGGGAACCCGATTGAAAGGACGTATGATTGCCAAACTTACACAACAAGTGCTTAATAATGTGTTGCGTACGAAGCAATGCCTGCAAGTTGCACAAAAAATACGACCGACCACAATTGGACGATGAAAGTTTCTCGTTTGCGCGGAAATAGGGCCAGTTAATATAGATAGTACTGGACAGATGGATATTGGAATCGCATTGGCCTGGGAACCTTACCGAGGTAAGACTAGGGCATGAAACATAGTTTATTTTACTACCAAAGTGCTTCGGGTATCGTACGAATTCTGGCAAGGGATATATCTGCGATAGGACTCACAAAAATTCGAAGTATATGCCATTACCCATATATTTTATTATAGCACGTCCGCCATGTTTGTTTGCTAAACTCCGAATATGCGCAGTTCAAATATCCCTCATTTCTGGCAATGGAGCAAAGTGTAGCTGAAGAAGACCACAATGAGAGCGTTTTAATGAGATTGAGGTTGCTTCTTGGTAAGTGTATTTTAGCATCTACTTGTTTAAATAAAGGGATAGCAAAGCGTTTACGATCGGGCGTTTGATCGATATTTACATACTTGGCGTGTTATTTAATATTATAAGCGTTAGTGTGGCAACTGCTCACTAGATTTGGTAGTGAAGCCTGAAGATTGTCGTTGCTGTATGGAAATTCAAGCATGTCGTGATACAATGTTTAAATTCTAAACATTGAAAAAGCTCATCATGTTCTTGAAAGAAAGTGGACTGCCAAGTTTATCACAATATTACTTATTACGTATATTTGTAGCTAATTATACTCATACATTTATGCCTATAAAGAAATATATTTTGCCTCATTTTTTTATATTTAAGCATTATTTTGATACATTTACCCCAGGAGCTTGGAGCTCATCGAATGGGTTCATGCAAACATAAATTACAATATTACATTACATGCAATTACCACCACAAGTAGAGACAAAAAAGGATCGCTTGGCAATTGCATAAACATCCTATGCGAAACGTGCAGAACTACCAATATACCATTGTACTTCAGAGAAAATTGCAGCATTTGCTTCACAACTTAGATTTCTTAAACCATGTAACAGAATGTCCACTTGTTGAGAGATATTCAAAACATTCCATACATTTCCAGCTAGGTGCATGACAGAGGTAAGCATTGAAGCACGCAGAGCAGCAAAGCTTAAGCGAGGACAAAATAATAGAGTTACATCTTCACTAACTGCATCACAGGTACAAGATGGAGATCGAACACAGTTCATTAAAAAAAGATAAGGATTAAGACCACAATTGTTTAGTCTTAATCTTGTGTGCAAGACCGAAACATGCCGGACAGGAGGTATATAAAATCGTTCACGTAATAAAGCAGTTTTAAAGAGAACAAAGGTTGCAGATTCTCTCGTGGATTCAGCAAGATTATTCCATAAAAAAATTGTAGAATACAAGAAGGATTTTTTTGTTTTCTCGGTGCGAATGAAAGGTAAACTTAAATCGTTCCTAGTCCGAAGCCTATAATGATGTAGTTCTTTGGCTTACGTAAACAGGACAAAGATCCGACAAATAACCTGGAGCTAAACCTTTAACCATTTTATGCAATAATAACAACTTATGTATTTTTCTCCGGTTACTTAAGGTATGCAATCAATCAACACACATGCAATCAATCAACACACTTTCTCTATGTGTACCTTTCATTGCTCCAGAAATTAATTTTGCCGCGTTGTACTGAACACTTTCGAGCAAGTCCGATTCACCTAACGTACACCCATCCCAGACAACATTAGCATATTCCATCTTAGAGCGAACAAGAGATTTATACAAAATTTCAAAAGTTAATCTAGGCAATTTAAATTTAAAGCCTTTCTGATAGGTTTAAGGTTTTTGAAGCATTTTGGTAAATTTTTTCAATATGAGCTTTTCAAGACTTAATTGTTACGGGAAAGTAGGACACCCAAATGCTTGTGGCAACTATAACTTCATCAATTGGCTGTTTACTTAGTTTCAAAATAAGATGATCAGGTTTGTTGTTTTTTTCCGGGAGAAAGTCATACTCTTTGTTTTTGAAGCGTTCATTGTGACTAACCATCTATCAGACTACAGTGACAGAGTTAGAATTTAAGTCTTTATTCAAAGAGTGAGCCGCAGATTGTGGTGAGAATACTTTCTCCAATAGCATAGTATCATCAGCAAAAAGAAAATAGTCACTATCAATATCATGTTGAATACCGTTAATATACTGTATATTAAAACAGGGGTGGGCCCAGAACAGATCCTTGAGGCACACTTGCTTTAACTTCCTTCCAATTAAGATGAGCTAATATCTTCAATAACTATACTCGTTGCTGCCGACTTTTGAGGCAGGATTCAAACCAATTTAATAAGGTACCTCCTACACCAAGATTTTTCATTTTTGCTAATAAACCAGCATGCCAAAGCTTATCAAATGCTTTTGATATATCTAAAAACACAGCTCGTAGCTCGTTTCCTCTATCTAAACAATCATATATTTTGTTGTCTATGTAAACCAATTGCATAACTGTAGAGTCGCCAGAACGAAATCGGTAGAAAAAGCCAATGCTTACATGAAAGGTATATACTTTTATAAAAACCACCTTCTCACAGATTTTACTTAAGCAAGAAAGAAGTGCTACAGGGCGGTAATTAAATTTAATTTGTTCATTTTATTTGTTTTAAAGAGTGGTAAAACGTTTGCTAATTTTCAAGATTGTGGAAACTGACCAAGAGAAAGTCATATATTTATAAGATTCGTAAAAGGCTTGTAAATGCCATAATTACAAAGCTTAATAATTTTATCACTAATTCCATCCATCCCGCAGGCTTTGGCAGTATCCAATGGACTAATTAAATTTGCAACTTCAACTTCAGTATCAATAATACTTGATAAAATAGAATTTAAATTGGGAAAAAGTTCCGGTACTGCACTCTCAATTTGTAAATGAGTCTGACTTACAAAAAAAATCATTAAACAAGTCAGCTTTATCTTATAGAATCGAATACATATTCATTATCTTCATATAATGGTGGTATTGCTGAACTAGCCTTAGAACCGTAAAACGATTTCGCTACGTTCCACCACTTTTTTGCCCATGTTTCAGGGTTATACAGTCGACAACAACGTTAGACGGTTTTACAACAAGATTTCTATTAGTGCGGTACTTTTCCCACTTAAAGGAAGATTTAAACTTGGTATAGGGCTTTAATAATCTATCACGCTAACGTATAGCTCGACGAATGGCTCCATTCATCCAGGGTTTGTCTCCTGAGCGAATCATTACATTTTTTTGGGAATATACCGATCAACTATCGATGAAAACAATTCAAACCAACTTTCATAAATAACATTTATATCAGACGTGAAATCGCAAAAAATATTTTCCCACCCGGCTAGTATAAGAGCATAATTTAACTGATTCACATCAATATTGCTAAAATTCCGCACTGTTCTAACATAACATCTTGTTTTGGCTTAGATATTGATAATTTTCCAAGCACTATATTATGATCACAATTTGACGGTGGACTTAAGGAGCCTGTCGAAACAGACAGACCCGGTGAATCGGAAATAATTAGGTCTAGAATAGACTCGACTGACTCAGTTATTCTAGTACTAGTTTTCTTTACAAATTGAGCTAAATTATTGCATTCTAAGAAGTGAAAGAGTTTGAGTCCAACATCAGTATTGGGCATCGTAGTATTGGCAAAATTGTAATGGGCGTTAAAGTTCCCCAGAAGAATAACAGACATATAGTTAAAACTCTTAATGTTGTCTAGGCAGTCCTGAAGTGAGCAAAAGAAATCATTAATCTGAGATGCGCTGGAATTGGGAGCCCTATAGCAAACACCACATAAAATTTGAACTTATTTAAAATAACTTCTACACATAACAACTCCATATCTGGACAATCAAATTCATGTTTCCTTACATATGGTAAATAATCAGCGATGTACATTGCCACACCACCACCCTTGCTGACGCGATCTTTCCTCAAGGGAATATTATAACCAGGAATCATAAGCTGTGCACCCGAAATACACTGTTAAAAATAAATGTATTTTTACAGCAACAACTACTGTAATATTTTACAGTTAAAGTACTGTAATCACGGGTAACAGAAGAAAGTACTGTAATAAAACAATTTGTTTGTATTTTAACAGGTAAAATACTGTAATGTTTACAGTATTTACAATGTAAATACAAACTACAATATAAAGTTCTTAACAATTGTCTGTAATTTTACAGTACTTTTTTTGCGTCCAAGCTGCCAGTACTTTTTACTGTAAATTTACAGTGATTTTTTAACAGTGTATTAGCATTAAGCCAAGTTTCCGAAACAGCAAAAATATCAAATGCATTCGATAAAATCAGTGCGGGGATTTCGCTAAATTTTTTCAGAATACGAGCATTTAAATGTGCCACGGAAAGGCCAATTGTTGGTCTATGTCCTGCTGCCGCTCTATGCCCTTGCAAATCATCCCTCATCAAATATTACATAGGAAAGAATAATGTACTCAACTCTTATCACACGGCCCGCCACAACAAAATCTTTTTATAGATCTTGATCTTGTGCAGAGTCATTAGAATATACTGAGCACGACTTGAGCCCTAACAAATTTGCAATATAATATGAATATTTGTGCAACAAGTTCTACATGCCGTATATTTCTGAATTTTTATCACATAGCGCATTTTCCTGGCTTTAATATTTACATACTCTAGAGTAGATATTTTCCAAAGAACTCTCAGTCTTATCCTCCTCTTGAACAATAACGCGCAATAAGATGAAGTAAAAAGAAATTAAATGAATTGAATTTACTTGATAAATAAATACCGATAGTATAAGTGTGTATTTACTTACTTTACGACGCTGCCTTGGTGTAAATTCGCCCTCAGAAAGTTTGGACTTGGCTTTCCACACAGTTGGTACAGCTCCGAACTTTGGACGATGCGAAACTTCTTTTATTTGCTAAACACGTTGAAAGCTGTCCGCGGAAAAGTGTTTAGAACAAACCATAAAGCGTGTCTCGTCTAGTGGGATAAAATTCACGCACTTTATTCGAACAAATCGAACCCAGTTTGCTCTTGTCGCTCTATTTGTTGGACTTATATGCAAGGATGTCCCTGCAGTATAGCATCAGATTCATTGCTACAGTCCTGCACAACACAACGCGTTGACGGTATAGTATTTTTTAAATTTAAATATCACACACGTGCGTGTTAGTGTTTTATATAATTCCCAGCATGAGACTTTGTTGTCTTAAGAAAATGACGTCACACTTCCGTTTTGATTGCTGGAAAAAAATTTTAATGGCGGGCGCCAAATTCAAGATTTTAATTTGTAAAAACAGCGCCGCTTTTTAGAATTTTGATCTAAAATTCCGTACAGTAGCTAATAAGTATGTGTGCTTTATAATTATTAAATAAAAATTGGGGGTAAAAATTTCGTCTCATTGACACTTTAAGACATGATTATGTTGCATAGCCGTTTAAGGGTTATAGAATGTTGCGTAAAGATGGAAATCGGCACAGGCTTCTAATCTATATTAAAAGAGAATTGATTATTAACAGGTTCTGTGATTTTGATTGCAAGCATATTGAATCTATGACATTTATTATGCAACAAAAGAGAAGGACTAAAAAGATTATTGTAATTGCTTCGTATAGACCTTCATGCTTATCTAAATCTCTAGACTCGAGATCTTGGGATTTGCTGCTTCGAACACGTGATCGATATGATAATATAATGGCAGTTGGCGATTTAAATTGTGATTTATCCGTCCCAGAGAAACATGACAAACAAGAGCGTGCCCTTCTACGAACAAGAATTACCACTTCCTCGTTTTAAAACTTTTAGGCACGGAATGTTTGTCGAAATATTATAGTCGAAAATTGATAAGTTATTCATGAAAGTTCGACTTTGATATTGTATAAATTCGACTTTTATTCGTACTTCTCTTTGTAATTCCACTTTGATTCAGCATTTATTAAGTGATCGTAGTATTTATGAAAGATCGGAATATAACTCCCTAGAGAGTTTGTTAATGGGGTGGTTTCTGAGCAGGGCTGGAAGATTGCCTGCGCAAATAAGCCAAATTTTTGACAATACTCGCTGTTTTTCTTTGTAGTTGCCATTATTTATTCTCTTTGTTATTTTGATAGTAATAATGACAGTACGTTTGGCTAATTTACTCGTAAAATCTACCAAGCCTGTTACTGAATCTTAAAGTCAAGGTACATTCATCTCTGCATTCCAGGCGTACATGGTAATTATCCTACCCTTAAAATAGTTACATATCCCTATATTGATCTGATAATATTATTGCCGCTTCTTATCTCAAGTCCTTCAATTAATTAAGCCCATATATAGCTGTTGTGCATTTTGAATTCTACAACAACTCATCCAGAATCAAATATTCTAATGTTGCTTGGCAACGATGTGATGTGATGTATTCATTGTGATACTGTCTAGTATGATATTGTCTTTTGCATTTTAAAATTTTCCCTTAGTATTTGGCAAACATGAACTCTGCATTTCTTGTCACAGTTTTCTGCTTGCCTTGCTACAGTCATCAAGTAAAAAGAGGTCATTGGAGATCATCATTATTCTTACTACTTATCTTAAAGTGCTTATAAACCCAAATTGTGTTTTTTGTGATCCAAATAGAGCTATAAATGTTAGTTAGTAAGTTATAATTTAGTTTTTTTGTTGAGCGTTTAGTTGTGGAGATAAATGCAGTAAAACGTGCTAGTTTTGCCACATTTGGGAAAAAAGTGCGCATCCAAATTTTACGCTTAGAGGCCTGGGTCCCAGGAACCAATTTTCACAGTCACTAGGTGCGTTCTATTACGAATGCGTGTGTTACCGTAGTTTTTTGTGGAAAAATGCCTGCAAAATGCGTTGTTTACGGGCGTTCTTACGCAAAAATAGCTGGTCTTTAAGCTTTGAGACTAAAATTACTATGTAATTGTATATTAAGTCTACATAAACATGTTCCTGGGATCCAGTCTCCCACAGGCGCGCACTTTTTCAACGAGCTGGCTTCTTTGAGCCTGGTCATCTCCGTAACTAAGTGCTTAACGAAAAAACTAAATCATAACTTACTAACAAACTTTTTTAGCTCTATCTGAATCACCAATAACCCATTCTGGCCTTATAAGCGTTTTAAGATGTTTGTTTAACGGATAGATAACCTTACCCTCATTCAATCTTCTGAGTATAATTTTATTTTTCACTGTTTCAAGGCCGTAGCTATTCGTGCTATCCTCAAAAACTTTCTTTTGAAATCGGCTGTTTATTGGGTTGGTTTCAAAAGAGATGAAATAGGCAGAACATGCAAAATATTAACGCTCAAGTTACGCTCTCAGTCTGATAGTGTGAGGACAGTTTAATACACTATAGCAGTTTAATACACTATAGTATAGTGTAATGCATGCTAATACAGGCTAATGTATGCTAAGGCATACTAACTTATATTTCGAAATAGCTATACACTTATGTATATAACACGCATAGGGGAAATGAGTCAAATGACGGCTGGGAGTCGCCAACCTTTTAGAATATAATACATAAGGTAATCATTGCAATACACTCACATACATTGCAATACAAGTGTACGCCTGCGTTGTCATGGCAGCGGTTAAGTAAGCAACGTTGATACTTCATGTAGTTCATGCTGTGAAGCTGCAATTCAATAACGACTACATAATAAAACGATAAAACCACTGCTTCTCGGGTTAAACGTGGTTTAATGTGAAAAGAACGGACGCAGTTGGACAATTATAAGCTAATGTATTATTAACCTACTAATATTTTCGTGTAATAAAACTTGTATTTTTTTGGTTCTAGTTTCAGATTACTTTAAATGAGTATTATCACATATTACATAAAATCTAATCCTGAAACACTGGAATTTTATCCCAGCAAGGGCATAGCGGCATTTACCCCCCTAAAAATCTCAAAGTGGCTCTGATATGCAAGGAGTCCAAATTGACAAAATAAAAACGAACTAAAAATATTTCTGTTTTCTCCATAAAATAGTACTCGCACATAATCAAATTTGGCTACTCTAAATGCCACTGTCCTACCAGAAAACGAGTCAACGTTTCATCACACGATGAACTTGTCACATCGTCTTCCATCAACTTCTGCATCACGAGATTTCTTTAAAGGTGAGATTGTCTTGCGCTGCGGTATAGGCAGTATTCATCCTCGCGTATCGTCAAAGATCATAACATCTATTAAACACCTTTCTGCAATAGTGATACCTCATACGATCTGGAAATAACGAGTAGGGACAAAGTGCCCCTACTTTATGTGGGATCACACTACTCCATATGCTTTTGATGTATTTGAAACCTTTTTGTCCATCATGCTCGAGCGCATTTAATCTAGCTTGAGTAAATATATTGCCTTAATTTACTTTATAATTATATAAAGCAAAAATAATTTATTTTTGTGTTTCGTGCATGGCTGCAGTATGTAGTTCACAGTCGATGTCACCGCGCGCAAAGAAAACATTTTTTTCTCGCACTGCATCACATGACTATAATGCATATTTACAAAATAAAGACGCAAAAAAATGAAATCTATGCCTTTTTTTAATAGCACAAAAAGTTACATAACTAAACGAGCAATCACGCGGAAATACAATAGGGGTACGGCAATCTCTTGGTAAGCGACTTCTAAGAAGGAAAGCCATTAACAAACAGCACAACGAAAATATTAGCTATAAATGCTGGAAAATATTGCCCTTCTTGATGCTGCATGTTCATCATGAGTAAAATAATCTTCTTGCTTGTGTGCTTTGTTGGCTTGATTTGTTTGCCGGTTGATTTGGAAGCGCTATCGCCAGGAGGGTA
This sequence comes from Muricea muricata, assembly GCA_963855995.1. Taxonomy (NCBI): domain Eukaryota; kingdom Metazoa; phylum Cnidaria; class Anthozoa; order Malacalcyonacea; family Plexauridae; genus Muricea; species Muricea muricata. The sequence continues at coordinate 16,502,204 of OY979716.1, forward strand.
TAAGCTTTCGTTTCCATTTATGATTACGTTTTAGCAGTATCGTGTATGTAAAAGCAAGGCTTCGTATTCTCTCTCAGTAGTTTTGCTATTGTCATCACCTGTTCATGCTCAGCTCTGTACATTCTGAAAAATTTTTTTCAAGGGCGATCTTTCAATTTAGGAATTTATAATTACTCTTTTGCATCTATCGTAGCTTTTATCTTTTCATTTAACGCCAGTAATAGCGAAACATGGCTCTTCAAAGTTTTTTGGCAATAGTAATTTTGTAATTTAAGCAACAATAATGTATTATAAAAAATGTTTTAGTTCCGTCGAATCCCACGTCGCCACAGATGATCATGCACTTGTTTGAAATGGATACAAGAGCATACATGATTGTTGTATAAGTGTCATATATTTATGTCAAGATGGTTAAGAAAAGCGTACTCTCGTTTCTAAACATTTATTTGAAATTCTGGCTCTCCTATTCGATGAGTATCTGGCCTCCCACCCATGTGGTGATTTATGTACTGTTTATCTTTCTTTAGTGCGGTCTATTTATCTTAGAATAAGCCCTTCTTGTTTGGAGCACTACATTCCTATTTTATTTATCTGATAACATCGAGAAGGGGGGAAAAAACGTTTCGTATAATATATCCTGAGGTTGACTATGCGGATGCTCTTAGTATCGCCCATTGCGAGCGACTTGTCGATAAACACCCAAATATCTATGGTCAAACTTTTAAGAAAAACCAAAATCCCGATTGTAAATTTAAGCGTCAGTGGCGTAGTTACAGGGGGGGGGCGAGGGGGGCGACCGCCACCCCAATTGTGTTCAAGATCATCTCAAAAGTCTAAATCCGTGTAGAAGTTGGGGGTGGGCCCCTTAGAATGCCTTCGCCGCTCACTACTTGCCTCCTCAAAACAATGACCCTGGCTACGCCACTGTTAAGCGTATTATACCACCAATTCGTTCTAACATGAATGATCCAGATTTGAAAAACAATTCTCAATACTGTCTGCCGAAGTGTAGAACCGAACGACACAAAAAATAATATAAATGTTTATGTGTTCATTTGCTAACAATAAGTATTTGTATTTCGATATTTTTACCTCGATATATTTCTACTGAATCTTGTATTTTGTATTTTCATTATTGTTAACATATCACAATTCACCTTTGTTGCTATAACATGTTCAATATACAATTAATAATAATAATAATAATCTAACTATAAAGATAAATAGAGAGTTCCCCAAGAGTTCCCTAGGATCTATTGGTCATCTTATGGCAGGTTCAGAGGTGAAATGTTTTCCACCTATAATATGCATCAAATGCTGCTGAGTGTTGACCATATTTTGACAGGTAAAGTTTTTACGCAAACTTTACAAATAATTTTCAATGGTATACTATATACACATAGGCTATTCTTGCGTGTTTTGAGATTGCGAGTTGCGGCTGTCTAATATTTATGGCTTATCAACCGTGGAGTATTTTATGGAAGGAAAATCACAACCGATCAGGACAGATGACACCGCACATCTGGTTTAGGCTTTAGTGGTGATTAATGATACCCTGGAACGTCACTTTTATTTTGTAGTAATTATATATATTAATATTTGCATGGTCTTGGTTCAATTCGCAAAACGATTTTAAAAATGCTGACAATGTTATTTCAAAATCTGAAATGATGTTTGTGTAACGTATGTGCTAGATGCGTAACCCACGACATTCCTGCAATGATTGTTTACCACTTCTAGAATGTTCTCTTTCTTCTAAATATAGCCTGTGCATGGGTCATTTAATTAATTATAATTATTATAGGGAAGGTAGGTATTCATCTGATAAGCATGCAAATTACTCTAGCAGCAACAGAATCTCATGATTCATATAAAAACAAACGAGAAATGTTGAAATGCATTTCTTATGCTTAATGGACCATTCCTCAATTATACAAACTTTTAAATTCGAAAACAATTCTAGCACAGTTAGAAAGAGCTTCTTAAAGTTAGTGAAATCGTAAAATGTGAAAAATATAGTCCTGTAAATGCAAATTTTGTATATTTTTGTATTACGAACGGAAAAGCGTTACCACTATATGTAAGTGTGGTAACGCTTTTTCCCGCGTAATACAAAAGTATATAAAATTCGCAAGCTTTAAATTACTATATTTTCGACATTTTACAATATTTTATGACCAAACTTCACAATTTCACTAAATTTAGGAAGCTCTTTCCAACTGTGCTAAAATTGTTTTCGAATTTAAAAGTTTGTCGAATTGGGAAATGGTCCATTATACATCCTGAATAAATTAATTACCGTATTAAAATGTTTAACATTTGACTAAAAAATAGCTGAATTTTATTAAAAATATGATATAGCACAAAAAATTAGCCAAATCTAGAAAGCAATAGTGGGTTTATGCTTTAAAAAGCTAATTATGTTCATGAGATTTAGCAACCATTGATTTAAAAAGACTAGCTGGAGAACAGTTGAAATACATATCATGAGAAGCGTGACCGAGAATGTTTGTGACATTGATCCATATTATTTATTAGCCTTTCTAAAAGATTCGTCTAAAACTTAAACATCCAGCAACCTCGAAGGTAATTATTCTGCATGTATAGTGTTGACCTCCAGACACTCACGATTAAGCTGATGATAGCCAGCTTATTATCTTTTTTTGCGAGTTTTTGCGCCCATCAATAAACGGAAACTTTTGACAATTAACTCTTACAGGTGTTTCACCATTGGGCCTAAAACCGAGAGGGGAGAGAAGAATGGCGGAGCTTGGCTGGGGATAAAGTCAGGGGCATTTGGTGCAAATGCCTTCATATACCCCTTACCATTATCTTTTAATTAAATAAATTACACTGTATACTGCGATTATCATCACACATCAAACTTTGCGCTTGCTTGTTTACTTTAGTTTTTTCAAATAAAAAGAAACTTGGTAGAGGATAATGTGACGAGATTATTGAACACCGTGCAAACGAAAAAGTTCTCTGACAAATCTTCCTTTATGTAAGGAAACTGCATGCTCGCACGACATTTCCACCTAATTTTGACGGTGTGCACGACAGAAAATTGATAGCTTTTCCTTGACCAAAAGTGTGCAAAGCTGCATGGTCGTACGCCATATATAACAGTTGTTCTACGAACTCTGGTATCTCAATTAATTTGAGGGTGAGTGGAATAACTGTTTTTTTTTAAAGAAACAAGCTGGCAGAAATTAAAAATCAATGCTAACAATTTGAGTGGAAATTACTTAAAATAATTTATGACATATTTCCGCAAATGTGTAACCTGTTTCAATACAGTGCTTTTAAAACTGAAGACAAGAAAACTTTATGCAAGGAAATATTTTAAAGTTTACATATAAGCTCTTGAAAAATTTGCTTTCAATTATAGTGTAGGTGGTTTCACTCTGAGTTCTACGTCCACATTGGGGTATCTTAAAAAGGTCGTGGTTCAAGTCCTGCGCAGCCAAGCATATTTTTTCACCTTGGCAAGAGTGGATATAGCACTCAGACTAACACCATAATACCGACATCATTTCTTTCTATGTTCTATTTCACAAAGTGCCAAAGCTCCTTGTCGCTGGAACAACTGTCACTTTCAGTTTTTTAGGGCCACAACCTAACCCGCAACTCCTATAACCTTGAATTCGCGTAGACTCAATGGAAGCACCGTTTATTCTTAAGAGCAAGATTTCGTGTTTAAATTACGTGGAACAGTGTACACATTTTTTAATCAAATTACTGCATATCACATATACTCTTTTTCTCTAGGAAATATGTTGTTACAAAACGCGGAGTGTATTACGTAAGGCTATCAACGAAAGTGTTGGCTAAACAAACCAGAAGTACATGTACCAAAACGGGCTTTTGGCTAGCACGCCTAATACGATGTCAGTAAGTGAGACAAATCTAGCCAATATATTAACTGGCAGCTATTGCCTGGGTCGATTTAGTTTGCTATTACATAGGTGCATGATAGTATATACATATAATGCATGAGTGGGTGGAAACACCAAGTTTATTTCGAGCTTTAAACATGATTTGAGTGCAGTGAATGAATGAGATATCGAATGTTCAATACGAGAAATGAAACTGATATTTCCAAGCACCTATGTATTTTTTATCTATTATATAAAGAACATTTCCTATTCTATCACAACACAATAACATTGTATGTCAAAGAGTTATGGTCATGTCAATACATTTGATTTTTGTCTTAGCGACTTTTCTTCCCTACTTATTTCAAATTGCTGGCGAAATATTAGTTAGAATAAATTGAAGCTGCGTGTTGGCTGTCATTTCATTATTTTAAGTATTTGAATTAGGCCGGCCTTTTTAGGCATCACGGAAATAGTCGGGACAAAGTAAATTGACACTCCAGTCACAACCGGCTATATAGTTAATGCAATTTCTTCGAATATGCGAGCATTTTGTCATAAATTTAATCTGGAATATGAAAAAGACTATTAGATGGATTAACGATAATACTGAGTAACATGTTGACAGAGAAATGGATGTTACCCAACCATGCAATTATCATCATCTATCGTACACTAAAAAATAATTTGTGTTCGTGATCATTGCAAAGCGCGATTATGAGGCGTTCTGGCATTACTGTATTTAAATTTATGTCGTTGGTTTTACACATTTTCAACAACTAGTTTAATTCTGCCTCGCACTATTAGTACAAGCATTTAGAAATATGTGGAGTAAAGTGCTAACTTAAATAATATTTAAAGGAGCTGTGTCATATTTCACGCAAATGCGCACTACAAACTTGAAAGCGTTTGGCCAACACTAGATTTCAAGATGGTGTCTTCTAGCTAAAGGGAGCGAATATTATCGAAAACGCATTATTTGCGACAATAAAAAGGATTAAGATGACGAAATTCGACTAAAATTATGTGGCAATCAGCAGAAAAGAATTTACTTAGTTAACAATATATTTTTAGCATAGGAAAATGCAAAGCTCGGGGCGAGATATAGTGACTGATCGTTGTAGTGACAGGGTTTTGACTATAGAAAAATAAAAATATTAAAATCGATGCAATTTGTGTGTTTTCATTAAACATGAATCGATAAGAAATTCTTTAAAAGGCAAGAAAGAAAGGAAAGAAATTATGCTTGAAATATGAACCGCTCCTTTAAATGTTTGCAGATTAGTCAGATGTTTGAAAAAGTAGATTGATACTGCTGTGTGCATAAAAAAATTCGTTGTGTCCTGATGGATTTGAACTTGCCTATTTGGCCATGTAGACCGTCCCGAAGTTGTATGGGACATTGTTTTGGAAAACATTATTTGCAAATTAGCTCACCTCCATTACACGTAATTTAAATAATTGTTAAACTTGTTTTCTAGCAACATGTACTATTACATTTACGAGACAGCGTATAAGACAGTTACAAGATATCACATTGTGTATGTATGTCAAACAGGTTACAAGGAGATAAATGGAGCATGTCAACGTAAGTTGGTTATATCTTGATACCATGCATAAAAAATTAGTTAGTATTTTTATATTATAACCTTTAGTATTCCTTTTAATCAATGGAATTCTTCGATCATTTGAGTTATTTGAATGAATATTTTTGCATATTTTATAAGTTAAAAAGGATATGGCAACCCATGAGCTCTTTCAAAGCAATTGTGATATCCGTTGTTAAAGTTTGCTAGTATGCTTACTTTCTGAAATATCGAAGAATAAAATAGCAACACTAGTCGTTTCCCATCTTGGTTTATTATTAGGTCTATTTTAATGACGTCACAGCAGTTTAGACTTTATTCTGCGTAGATTCAGGGTAAATTGTACATAGCGCATTACTAGTGCGTTTCCCTTGTTCTTAAATATTTCAGAAACTTAGCTTTAGAAATATTTCAGAAACTTAGATTTAGAAACGGATATTTACCTTAAAAGTGGTTTTCGATAGACCAAAATAAAAATTTCTTGCCATATCCTTTAAAAATGTAGCATATTTATCTGCAGGTGCTCAAGAAAAGAAAAAATAAACTGGGACGTGATCGCATTCTGTTACGGAAAAGAGAATAGATACGCCTTAGACAAATTAAAAAGAAAATAGAAAAGAGTACAATTAACCTTTATTACTTTGAATTATTGACTGTATGAGTGTTCTTTGCCAGCATAGAATTTGAATTTAGGCAAAACACAACAGAAGTTACGGTAAAAATAATTCTACCATTGTAACTTATAAGTATAGAATAGATGGTTTGGAAACTCATTTGACTAAGTACATAAATCATTATCTATACACGAGCTATTGGACAGGCGCAGTGTGATATTGATTGTTTTTGTTATTTTATGAATATATATAATAAAATGATTAATAATCTATACGTTATTGACTATTATACTTACTCATGAATAACTTAATAAGTATCCAAAAGATGAGAATGTTCAAAGCATTTTGATTTTCTTCGGAAATAAACAACACTATATTATTTTCAACACTATATAATATACACTGTATATTTTTCACATTAGAGTCGTCACCATATTGAATCAATTACAGTTTTCCTACAACCCCCAAGGCAAAATAATATGATGGCGAAGACAAATACCGGAAAAAATAAGAGGGTAGGAACATTGTTGGGTTTTTCGTCATGCGCTGGATGGAGTGAGACTTCCATATTATATGGCACAAACGTGTTTCATACTCATATATGCCACAAATTAAACCCGTGCCATATTTAAAAGCCATTAACTAGCAACACTGAGCTTTATGTTACCGACGGACTTGCAACGATGCTTATCGCCCATGACGATTTATTAAATCAATCATAACACATAATTTCGAATATTGATTAGCTCATACACATGACAGACTCACAATGTTGCTATACCCTCTTATTTTTCCGCTATTTATCTTCGCCGTGTTTTATTTCACTGCGGCAGGGGGGGGGGGGATTGTGATTGATTCAGTGTGGCAAGGGTTTAAAACATAAAAATAATAGATATAGAATGCGTACTCCTATCTTTTTTCAGTAAAAATTTTGTCTCCACAAAATGGCGGATTTATAAAGGCATTTTGGCTAGTCCCAGACTCTTACGCAGAGAATTTCGTGCGGTTGCGAGGATTGCGATTGCTTTTTTTGTCAAGCAAGGCTTACAGAAAGATAAAAATTCTTGACTTTACATGGAAAAATGGTTAGATAACACTAAGAAATTGGAGTTACAAAATACAAGTATTCAAGATTGCTGCGAAAGCCGAAAAAGATAAAACTCAAAAACAGAGTCAGAGGATGAAAAACAGTCTCAACAGGTGTGTTATAGCGTTTTAAACTACATATATATGAAAACAGTTACGATGATTGATAGTTACAAAGAGCAAAATGGTTACCTTTGTTGGTTTTTGTCTGTGTTTCTTAATAATGTATTTAAAAGGCAAGCAATTTGGCAATGACAATTTCAAGTAATCGATATTTGCTCATACAATTACATTTCACACTCAACATAATAGTTTACTATAGTTTACATAGCTGCTGTTTTTTGAAACGGAAACTTAAAGATATATTATCAAGCTTCAAAAGTCAATGAAAAAACGATTATTTGGCCACCTTGGCTTTGTTTATAGCGAAATTTTCGGTCATGCTTCGGGAATGCAAAATGTTTCAAAATTAAATCATGTTTACGCAACCCTACATAAGTTTGTCGTGTTAAATACACGACTGTATGAAGAACTATCTTTATTATTTCATTTTGTTTCTTCAAGAGCACTATATTCTAAACTGTAAATGTGATACTATTTAAGTGATTTATTTATGATGAACTTTGTATGTATACTCTGCGGTTCAACTCCTGGTCAAATTCAATATGGCGGATTTAAAAGGGCGCTTGCGAAAAAAAAGTGGTGAAATGATTCGTGACCGAGTACGCATTCTATATCTATCATTTCTATGGTTTAAAACGAACAAAGCAAAGAATTATATATTTTCGGACAAAATCACAATGTTTAGATCATTCTCATCTAAAAAAAAATTAGAATTATTCATGAGTAAGTGGAATACCGTATAATATTTTTTTTATTATTATATTATTGATTTTTTTATAAAAAAATTATAAATCATGTTAAAATTATAAATTTAAATTCATTTTTTTATTATGTAAGTACATACAATATCAAACAATCAACATCATACTGCGCCTGACCTAAAGCTCGTGATCTATGTTTTGTCAACGTTTATGCAAAATATAGGCCTTTATCCTCACAAGTGTTTCGTGTTTTTGCGGAATATTTCAATAGCAATACTTGAATTCCAAAAACGTTCGACTGGTTAGTTAAACGAGAATAGATTAGATACATGACGCTGAAAAACCTTTTATTTCTGTATATACGAGAACAAAAACATTGATAATGACTAGTATTGTAATTGTAATGAGTATTCAAACCATCTGCATTATTAGCTATGTTTCACCTAAATCCTCGCCTTATTATTTACCATCCTAGTTGAATCAGAATCTTTCCCTACAAATTTGTACAATGCCATGACGCCTTTTGTGCCCTATCATAATATACAGATTGGCGCAAAAAATGAAATGCATTTGTCCAGTAAAGGGGAGAGGGCGGGTTTCTGAAGTACAAAATTCTGTCTTCGTTATTCTTGAATAATGTGCTCATGGAAACCTCTCCCCTCTGACGACTATTCCTCAAAGTTCATATTTAGTTCACGAAATGCATCTGTATACCTTACTTTGCATTCGTTTTCTTTGGTTTTCATCGGCAGCTGACTGTGGTACCGGATGCAAAAATGGAGGAAGCTGTGTGAGCGCAGGGACATGTACTTGCCGATACGGTTGGTCAGGAAGCAGATGTCAGAATGGTACCACTTTTTTCTTACTTTATTCATAATTATACACATGTACACAAGTTTCATTGTAGGTAACTAGGTTGATGAGAAAATAAAGTTCTCTGATCGTGAAATTACATAAACGACTATGTTTCCTGCAAAACTTCATTTTACTATGAATTTTGCTGGGGCATCTGGCATTTTTAATGCTTTGTAATAATTGCCAAATTGTAAACCAGATGTGGTAAAAAAGAATCGCCCAGTAGTTTTGTAATTACAGCGGGAGAACTTATATACCAAGTGGGTGCATGCAGGATTAAGTTCTTCCAGATAAAAAATAGAGTTTTTAAACATGACAAAAATGCTACAATATCTGATTGATCAAAAGGAGTAGCTGTTTTTTCAGCAAATGCATTCTCTATACAAAAATTACGAAGCAAACGCAAAGTAAACGCAAATACGTCTACATACAATTCACTTTGTTAAAGCGTTGGAAAACCTCAAAAATCTTCTGAGTTCTGATTAGCCCACATTGCGCTGAACTGATCATTCAGCGGCAATTGTGTATTCATTTTGTAATGAAAATAACTAGTCACGCGATAAGATCCAAATAAGTTGTCATGGAGATGCCACAGGAATTTTTTCTGACATGTTCCAGGAAAATATTTTAAAATTATTTTCGGACTCACAAGTCACCAGGTGTAGACGAACCTTAAAACTTAAATTTTTTGTCGTGATTATATTTTGTGTGTTGTCCTTGTCGTATAGATATGTTAGTAATCATTAGGGGTTAGGTGTCAAGTGGGACGTACATCCTGTTCCTTTCTCCTGTCACATTCTTGTCTTTTTGTATTTTGTATTAAAACATGTATTTTAAGAGTATCTGTAAATCATTTGTAAATTGTGGCAATTTTAATGTAATGTAATGTAATGTAATGTAAGGTAACGCAACGCAACGCAACGCAACGCAACGCAACGCAACGCAACGCAACGCAACGCAACGCAACGCAACGCAACGCAACGCAACGCAACGCAACGCAACGCAACGCAACGCAACGCAACGCAACGCAACGCAACGCAACGCAACGCAACGCAGCGCAGCGCAACGCAACGCAACGCAACATAACATAATATAATATAATATAATATAATATATACTGGTTGTTAAAGTCACTATTTTGCGTTTTTTGAAACCGAAGTTTTTTGAAACTTTATACACAACAAGCTCCGTGTTGTTCTGTTGATCATGCCATAATGTCATATATTCAAAACCACAAGGTACTAAAATTTGTACATATTGTCACAGTTATTACGTGACTACCTTGACTGTCATATAAAAAAATTCTTAAATCAATGGAATATATGGCGTATGATTCAGAAAATATGTTGTACATTTGCAATTTCCACGCTTTATTTCACATGCTGGAATATTTTCTAAAGCTGATGGTGGTTCCGGCTGTCGAAACGGAGGTACCTGCATTAGGGCTGGGATATGCTCTTGCCAAAGTGGGTGGAGAGGAGACAAATGTCAGTATGGTACGTTTTTAATCCTACACTTTATATATAACATTTATGATTTCCATGTTATATAAGTATTACAGCATCTCATTGAGTATCTCAAAACGAGACATGACGGTACGAAAATTTGTCCTTTATCATAATTAATTTGACCATTGCTCAAATGTGCTCATTACCCAGCAACGTTCGGGATTCATCCACATCAACTTATTATTTTAATTGTTCAATATGGCGGCCAAGATTTTCTTTTGCTGAATCTAAACTGATTTTTTGGACCGTATATCAAAGAAATATGATTGAAAAACTGTTTTATTTTGTTTGTCATTTCAATGGTTTCAATAGTTCGTGCTCAGTTATTATAGTTGAGCCAGAAACATATAACTATAGCACAAAATAGCCGGAAAAAGCTCCAAAACAAAACGAGAAATAAATGACTACAATTAAGAAAAAAACTGACGGAGGAAAAGCACGGTAACCCCGGAAACCGAATATCTGAATTTTAAACATCTATTTCGCAGATTTGACAAAACCACCTATCTCACAAAAAATCCTATATTCTAATTAATAGCAGACGATAAAATTAGTTGCCTAATATTTTGAGGAAGTATAGTATGCCTTATAAAAAACATAAAGATTTTACACCTCACATGTGTTCTTGCTCTTTTTGAGGAAATAATGATGATGTAGCTAGGGTGATCAGGAGAACGTGTTTGACATTACCTGAACATATCATAATTACATGCTCGAACTTTTATCTTTTGAATCGATTTAGCATTATATCTTTAAGTGCATGGTACGAACATTGAGTAGTACAAGAATTTTTTTCGACAACTCTAGTTGTACTCAATGGATTTGTGGTGTATATGATTTATGAAATATATGCTGTATAGATAAAATGTGTGAGTTTTTACATGAATTCCGGTATAAATTGCGCCCGAGGGGAAGAAATTAAACAGAGCAGTCTTCTTAGAGTGTTTATGAATTCATTGCGATTTTTGATCATAACCGACAGGATTCGCTTTCCGAAATTAAAACTCTTAAACTGCCAGCGTACACAGCAATTCGTATTCCAGTCTAAGAATGTCTGCCTTGTCTCCTGCCATGTCTGGTGATCTGATAAATACTTCCTTGACTGTCATATAAAAAAATTCTTAACTCAATGGAATATAGTGTGCATGATTCAGAAAATATGTTGTACATTTGCAATTTCCACGCTTTATTTCACATGCTGGAATATTTTCTAAAGCTGATTGTGGTTCCGGCTGTCAAAACGGAGGTACCTGCATTAGGGCTGGGATACGCTCTTGCCAAAGTGGGTGGAGAGGAGACAAATGTCAGTATGGTACGTTTTTAATCCTACACTTTATATAAAACATTTATGATTTCCATGTTAAATAAGTATTGCAGCATCTCAGTGAGTATCTCAAAACGAGACATAACGGTGCGAAAATTTCTCCTTTATCAGAGTTAATTTGACCATTGCTCAAATGTGCTCATTACCCAGCAACGTTCGGGATTCATCTACTTCAACTTATTATTTCAATTGTTCAATATAGCCGCCAAGATTTTCTTTTGCTGAATCTAAACTGATTTTTTGGACCGTATATCAAAGAAATATGATTGAAAAACTGTTTTATTTTGTTTGTCATTTCAATGGTTTCAATAGTTCGTGCTCAGTTATTATAGATGAGCCAGAAACATATAACTATAGCACAAAATAGCCGGAAAAAGCTCCAAAACAAAACGAGAAATAAATGACTACAATTAAGAAAAAACTGACGGAGGAAAAGCACGGTAACCCCGGAAACCGAATATCTGAATTTTAAACATCTATTTCGCAGATTTGACAAAACCACCTATCTCACAAAAAATCCTATATTCTAATTAATTGCAGACGATAAAATTAGTTGCTTAATATTTTGGGGAAGTATAGTATGCCTTATAAAAAAATAAGGATTTTACACCTCACATGTGGTCTCGCTCTTTTTGAGGAAATAATGATGATGCAGCTAGGGTGATCAGGAGAACGTGTTTGACATTACCTGAACATATCATAATTACATGCTCGAATTTTTAGCTTTTAAATCGATTTAACATTATATTTTTAAGTGCATGGTACGAACATTGAGTAGTACAAGAGTTTTTTTCGACAACTCTAGTTGTACTCAATGAATTTGTGGTGTATATGATTTATGAAATATGCTGTATATTTGCAATTTTTCTCCCTTTATTTCACATGCTGGTATATTTTCTGCAGCTTATTGTGGTTCCGGGTGTCAAAATGGAGGTACCTGCATTGGGGCTAGGATATGTAGTTGCCGAAATGGGTGGAAAGGAGACAGATGTCAATATGGTATGTTTTATTATTATATAGACTGCCAGCGGATATTAAGTATTCTGTGATCTGATTGGATCCTCTACTAGTGGATATTAGCTCATATCCTACTAGTATAGAAAAACCAAGATTGCGGTTAAAAGTTTTTCGATAGCAAAAATTCTTGTTTTGAGTTTTTGGCCAGCCTTTCTTGGGCATACGTACAACACATAAACCTTGAAGCTTTTGGCGACTCACTCTCGTCGTAAAAGAGCAATAGGCGACTCAGTGCTACGCACCTCGCTAGCTATTAGCTCATATACGACTCGATTTCGGAGAATAGCTGTTAAATAATGCTTGTCAGTAAGTTTTCTCCACCTGAGGTAAAGCCTGTACACAGACGTACTTATCTTAGGATGGAAGAACAAGGGAGCCCCTAGGGAGAGAGAAGACAGTCTGCAGCCAATGAAGTAATGATAAATTAGATTCTCTACTTCACATGATAGATTACGTGGTTTTCAATATATTATATATATATATATATATATATATATATATATATATATATATATATATATATATATATATATATATATATATATATATATATATATATATATATATATATATATATGTATATATATATATATATATATATATATATATATATATATATATATATATATATATATATATATATATATATATATATATATATATATATATATATATATAAATTACTACAAGATGGACCAACAAAATTACACCGAACTGGTTAATACCAACTTGACCAAAACGTACAAAAAGACCACCCAAAGTGAGGTAGCAACCATCAACAAAGAAGCAAAGCATATAGCAGAATCTATCAATCTTAGTGACCGCGTAGAGATACTAGCACAAAAGGAAGCCTTCATTACTCTTAAAGACCGCAAACCCAATTTTGATAACAAACCAACATGCAGATTAATCAACCCGACTAAAGCAGAAATAGGACAGGTTAGCAAAACTATACTCGAAAGAATAGTGAGGAATACAGTAAGTTCGACTGGAATTAATCTGTGGAAAAGCGCAAGAGACGTACTGACATGGTACCGAAACTGCCATACAAATCAGAAATTCAGTTTTATTAATTTTGATATCATTGATTTCTACCCCTCTATCACTGAGAGCCTTTTGCTCAAAGCGATTAATCATGCGAAACACTACACGGAAATACTAGACAAAGAGATAGATATTATCATCCATGCAAAGCGTACTCTTGTGTTTAATGGAGGAGAACCTTGGAAGAAGAAAGGCAACGACAGCGGCTGTGATGTCACAATGGGTAGCCTAGACGGAGCAGAAACCTGTGAACTCGTAGTATGTTATATACTATCATTGTTGCAACAAACATACGGTAAATCCATAGGACCTTACAGAGACGACGGCCTCGGTATTTCCACTCTGAGTGCGAAGCAAACTGAAAAAGCCAAACAACATATATGCAAAGTCTTTTCAGACAATGGCCTGAGGATCACTATAGAAGTAAACAAGAAAGTGGTAAATTTCTTGGACGTCACTTTGGATTTGAAAACGGGACAATACAAACCGTATATGAAACCTAACAACAAATTGCAATACGTTAATGTTCACTCAAGCCACCCACCAGCTATTTTGAAAAGTATTCCACAGAGTATAAACAAAAGGCTTTCGGAAATTTCATCATGTAAAGAAGCATTCTATAAAGCGGCACCAACCTACCAACAGGCATTGAATGAAAGTGGTTTTGATTTCAAATTGCATTACGAAGATTCACAACCCGAAATAATAAAACGATCTAGGAAAAGGAATATAATCTGGTTTAACCCACCTTACGACTTGAGTGTCAAAACCAACATTGGAAAGGAATTTTTGAGAATCATTACCAAATACTTCCCCCCCCCCCAGTAATAAACTACACAAAATTTTCAACAGAAACACTGTGAAACTTTCATATAGTTGTATGCCAAACGTGAAAGCTGTAATCGATGGGAACAACAAGAAGCTACTTGAGAAAGAAAAGAGTGATCCAAGGAAATGCAACTGCCCAAAGAATGCCACATGCCCTCTAAACGGAGAGTGTTTAGTAAGCGACATAGTATACCAAGCTACCGTGACGTGTGATGACAAAGAAGAAACATATGTTGGTATCACAGCTACAAGTTTCAAAGCAAGATTTGCGAACCACAAGGCATCATTCAAATCAAAGCAGAAGCGAAACAGCACAGAACTTGGCAAGCACATTTGGGAACTGAAAGACAATGACTTGAATTATGCAATTAAATGGAAAATTCTCTGCCGTGCATCTCACTATTCCAACAAAACAAAGAAATGCAATTTATGCCTGTCAGAAAAATACTATATTCTTTGCAAACAAAACACAGCATCTTTGAACAAAAAGAGTGAATTGCTAAGTAAATGCAGACATAAGGACAAGTTTTTATTGAAATCTCTAATATAGAACGTTAGAATTTTAACATTTTAACACTCTTAAAATATTCCCTAATTAATTAAGAACAAAAGTCATTTTAAATTACTAATTCCTAACAGAATTTTATTCGTAAACTACGTAATTAGGGAAGGTTTAAAAGCGCTGTAAACAATGTTATTTGTATTATATTATTTGGCACAGCACTGAAGAGTGCAGGTTTAATAACCTGTACGAAACAGAACTGTATGCAAAGCTAAATGTGTGTCCGTGTTTGATTATTACTTATATATATATATATATATATATATATATATATATATATATATATATATATATATATATATATATATATATATATATATATATATATATATATATATATATATATATATATATATATATATACATATATATATATATATATATATATATATATATATATATATATATATATATATATAAATATATGTATATATATATATATATATATATATATATATATATATATATATATATATATATATATATATATATATATATATATATATATATATATATAAGATACAAACAATTTGTCAATTTGTGAATCATATATAGACACAGTGCTCAATACAATAGTAGAGCAAATAAGAATAAGATTAAAATAAACTTGGAATATTACAATTAGATTTTAATTCACTACAAATTTGTTTCGTATAACAGGGAGAACCCTGTTACACTCATCAGGTGAATTTGAATATTAGCGCGTTTCGTTGCCTAGGATATACTATACATGTTTGACGTCACTACGTTGAGATTAAAAAGGTTATCTTACATTGTTATCTGTTACGAAATCACTTATAGCTCAAGAGGAATTTACTCCGGTGTCTACATTTAGATAAAAGTTCGTTTCTGGAGTTCAAAGAGGCAAGGTCAGGGTGGTACAATATAATATATTTCTCATGCAAACACAGATGGCATCGTTTGGTTTTGTTCGAATAGCTATTGCATCTTGCAAGTACCCTCCACTTAATTGAGTATTTTACATTCTTATCGTTGAGATTCCAGACATGTTTACTCAGTTCTGTGGCGTGCTTGTATTTCGCGTTTCGAAAAGAACTGGTATGGCCGTTATATCTCGTCTTAAATTGGCACTCTGTATGTCCTACGTAAGTTTCTTGTTCGTTTGCGTCATCTCTGGTAACTGTTGCCTGGTAAACCACGTTTGTTGTTAAGCATTTACCAGAGAGGGCAGGTATCTTTCTTTCGGCAGTTGCAATCTGTGTCTACTTGACTTGCTGATGTGACTGATTGGTCCTTGAGTAAAGATTTGTTGTGGCTAGAGATTATGGATTTAACGTTAGGCATGCAGCTGTAGCTTAATTTTAGAGTGTTTCTGTTAAATATTTTGCGTAAAGGATTATCGGGTGTGAAGCAATCATCGACGGCTTGAAGAAACTTATAGCCAATATTTGTACAAACCGTGGAATTCTAGGGTGGATTGAACCATATTATATTTCTACTTCTGGACCGTTTAGGTTTTGACGGTTGAGGGTTGTATGGTAATTTGAAATTCAAACCACTTTTTTGCAGAGCTTCCTGGTAAGGTGGAACAACTGAATCGAAAGCATTCTTATCAGATGATATATTCGATAATCGTTTGTTTATGGCTTCAGGCACGGAACGTAATATTGATGGTGGGTGATTACTGTTGCGGTGGACATATTGCGGAGTGTTACCAGGTTTCATGTACGGTTTGTAGGATGCCGATCGTAGGTCTGGGGTGATATCAAGGAAATTGACGCATTTCTTGTTTGCTTCTATTGTGAGCTTAAGGTTGTGGTCGTTGAAAATTTTACAGATGTGCTTTTTAATATTGTCAATTTCTTTTATTGCGTAGCACTGAGTCGCCTATTGCTCTTTTACGACGAGAGTGAGTCGCCAAAAGCTTCAAGGTTTATGTGTTGTACGTATGCCCAAGAAAGGCTGGCAAAAAACTCAAAAACAAGATTTTTTGCTATCGAAAAACTTTT
Organism: Muricea muricata; assembly: GCA_963855995.1. Lineage (NCBI taxonomy): Eukaryota > Metazoa > Cnidaria > Anthozoa > Malacalcyonacea > Plexauridae > Muricea > Muricea muricata. The sequence goes on from OY979716.1 coordinate 16,519,300, forward strand.
AACCGCAATCTTGGTTTTTCTATATATATATATATATATATATATATATATATATATATATATATATATATATATATATATATATATATATATATATATATATATATATATATATATATATATATATATATATCTATGTATATATATATATATAAATATATATATATATATAAATATATATATATATATATATATATATATATATATATATATATATATATATATATATATATATATATATATATATATATATATATATATATATATATATATATATATATATATATATATATATATATATATATATATATATATATAGAAAAACCAAGATTGCGGTTAAAAGTTTTTCGATAGCAAAAAATCTTGTTTTTGAGTTTTTTGCCAGCCTTTCTTGGGCATGTATATATACATTAATATATATACTGGCCCTATGACGCTCTACGCATGTCCGCATGTGTTGGTTGTGTTGCCTTGTACCGCGTGCGCTTGGTGAGAGCAAGTTCACGTGTATAAGTGTAATGCAGCTACATGTGTAGATGTGTACCAAGCTGCACTGATGAGGCGTGGAACGCCGAAACATGCATGTCTGCAGATTGTACTATATATATAAATATATATATATATATATATATTAATGTATATATATTTATAGGCGTTAACGATTCAGGCGTTAACGATTCAGACAAGGGTAAGAGTCAAGATGGCGACAACAAAAATGAAGACGACGACAGTGATAGTAAATTGAAACTCGATTTGTCCTTGGGTATTGGAATCCCATTGGGAGGTAATTGAATAAATTATAAATGTGTTGAAGTCATCCCGATGCTTATATGACAAGGGTGAACAGAGCATAGATCACGAAGCAACCAGTAGGCTGGAGATATAAACACAGACCTCCCTCAGGAAATATTACAAAAATTAAACCTCAACTACTCTTGATTGGAAATTATGAGGGGGGAGGGGACGTTTCTGTGAAGTTCATTACATAGAGAATTACTTTTCCGGCACGTTTTTAGCTACAAAGCAATGAACATTAGTATAACTGCAAACTTTATAGCTTTACTTTTTAATTTAATTAGTTGATCGGAAATTTAAATGGCATGGCGTTTTAACTGCTCTTTAGGTCTCCTGTACGGTGGCCCGGAAGGACCACTAGAACAAACCAAATTTTGCTATATCTAAAACAGAGACTCGCTGTACACCAAATAACTTTCTCAAAACATTACAAGAAACACTGCCAACAAAAACGGAAAATGCGAACAAAAAAACTGCACGAAACAATTAAACAAAAACGATACACGCAACAAAATTTAAGCACGCTGTAAAAAAAGTGAGTAAATATAACGCACAAAAACGGCACGCTTCGAAAAAAAACGAAGCACTTTACAAGTTAAGAATTAGCGATACTGCAAACAAAAAATTCACACGATACAATTTTCAATATGCCCACTTTAGCACGCTTCAAATAAAAGCAACTGCACGCTGCAAATAAAAGTGTAAATCCTTGCATGGGCATACTAGCCTGAGCTTCAGGCCAGTTGTTGCCTAGTTTCCCCTCCCTAAAATTAGGGCGGACTATGTTTCAATTCGTATAGGTAAATGTATAAAAATTCAGCTTATAAACAAACAACCAATTCTATACCTATAATTTCAATGTTTGTGATTTAGTGTTAAATATTCTATTTGAATTTGTTTTACAAAATTAGAACTAATGAGCATTAGTGAGCATGAACTTTGAAATAACTTTAAGTCTGTTGAAAAGCAAAAGAAAGCAAAAGAAAGCAGCTTTTCAAAGAGAACGGAGCCTTCCTCAATAGGTATTGTTTAGTGTTGAAAGCCATTGTTCTCCATAACGTATTAGAAATACTCCTCAAATTTGAGTCTGTTTCATCATTATCTTCAATTTTTTGCTGCAAGATATTTTGCATTTCCGTCACCTTTTCTGCTGATACCTGAAACGAGCAACGTCCAAATTCTTCTGGTAAAAAGTACATCATGTCAGGTACGCCAGCAATTTAAGCATACTTTGATTTTCTTATTCGATGTGAGTTCCAGTAATCCTTAACCTTGTCAAGATCACCCTGAATTAGTTCTTTGAAACAAAACCACAATGCTTCTCTGTGCAAATCTGTAGTAAGGTTAAGAATGTCAGATTCAATAAGATCACTTACAAAGTCAATCTACAGGTAGATCTTTGTTTTCGGAAAGGCAACCATTGGCACTCTATCCTTTCAATGCTTGTACTAGTTACATACTTGTGAGCCAAAGAGCCAGCATATTCATCCAGCCCCTCCCTTCTTAAGTAACATTGCATTGAAGCCACTAGCTAGTCCATTTTCAGTACCAGGATCTGTGTATACACGTGCCGGACATTCTCGTACTGACTTAATGCTGTCTAAAAAGAAGTATTTTGTCACCACACTTGGGTTTTTGTTCCAGCGCTGTACCTCCAGCCAAATTATCCGTCGGCTGAAACCATCCATACACCCTTGTATGCAAAATACAAATGGTTTGAGCTTGTCATAACCGTCCATGTACCAGTAAAAATTAGGACCACGTGATACATATGTCCTCCGTACGTTTAAGGCAACGTTTTTTTTTCTGTACGCTACACCCTGAGAATCTACCTCCCTTATGATCGATTCAACCACATCACGAGGAACATTGATGTAGTGTCGTACACGTGATATGGGCCAGATTGTTTGGTACCCGTTAAGACTATCAGGAAAATAGAAAACGGTCCTGATTTTTGTTGCGTGTATCGTCTTTGTTTGATACGTGCAGTTTTCTTGCATGACTTTCCCGTTTTTGAAGCAGTGTTTCTTGTAGTGTTTTGAGCAAGTTTTTTTGTATACAGCGAGTCTCTGTTTTATATTACAGCAAAATTTTGTTTGTTCTGGTGGTCCTTCTGGGCCCCCGTACTCATGAGCAGTACAAGCCAGTCATATTTTACGAAAGACCACTTTGTGCCCATTTAATTTCTGCTTGCAGGCTTAGTAAACGCATTAACAGGCGCCATGTACATGTTTAATGCAATTCCCAAGCAAAGAAGTTTGATTTATTTGCGAAAAATAGGAATAAATTTTATTCAGTGCGATAATACAATCTATCTTTTCTCTCTTTCAGCTCTCATTACGATTGCCTTGTGTTATCTACGTTGCAAAAACGTTAAGGAAACCTTGTTACTTTTCTTCAAAATTTGTCACTGATTTTTAACAAGTCAATATTAATTTTATACTGATAGATGTATTCTGCACTGTCTAGCGTATTCATACACAATATTTTACGAGCAATATTTTTGTCCTGCACTTGTGCTTTACATAACTTTGTCCACAGCATCTTTATATTAATCGAATTACTGTTATATACGAGTTTCGAGCTTGCTGGTTAGCTCCAGAAGAATCGTATAATCTAAAATCAGGTATCGTCAATGCACGCTACGAGTATACGAGTTAATGTCGCTGATTGACTGCTGAAACATGTACATGCCCTATTTAAAATGTTATCTACGTAATGCTGAGTATTTTAAATCTCAGACGACGAATTGCGCCATATCTGGCATATTGTTGTAGTTAGTCAGTCAGTTACAGTTGATATTGCTGATAGTTATCCTTACATAAAGTAAAGCGTAATTAGTAGTTAGAGCACTTCCGGCTCACGAGAGTACGTTTGCTGCACGTTGTTGTTGTAATAATATAATACATTTTCGTTATTCACATCGTTCGTTATTGTGAGTCTTTCTTCCTTACTGGCGTGGTGGCAGCGCTTTGTTTTACTATTTTCCGACCTCTAACACATCAGAGATCATAAATCACAGTTACGAAGAAAGTTTCTTTCACCAAAACAAGGTAAAAACGAGACAGCTTTATCTTCAGTTGGTCTACGATTCACAGCGCGTCTACCGTCGGATCTCAACGTAAGTTAGTCGTTTGTGTATAAGTGGGTTGTGTATTACCGAGATGGCAAGCAACCGAGCCCCCAAACAGTGGTCCCTTACTAAACGAGAGACAATAACATCGTTTGAGGCCTGGCGTCATAATCTACAGCATACATTATCGTTAGATCCTAACTTTGCCCCATGCTTAATTGACGGCGTAACTTGGTTAAAGAAAACCACTGCCGCCCCACACGTGGTTTTGAATATGACGTTGATCCCATACCTGAAGCACAGCGTCGCACTGCTGCACAAAAGGCGAGCCAGTTAGAGCTTCTCTTGGGCCAAGTAGCAAACTACTGCCCTGTAATTTCTCGCAACGCCATCGTTAGAAACTCTACATCATTAAATACCATCTGGCAAACAATTCGTGCCCACTTTGGGTTTTAATCTAATAGCGCCCACTTTTTAGACTTTAATGACATCCACTTAGAGTCTGACGAGCGTCCAGAAGACCTTTACCAGCGGCTTGTTAGCTTCATTGAGGACAATTTACTGAAGGCTAATGCTGCTGTTCAACACCATGGTGAAGCCCCCACAGCAGATGAGGAGATCTCCCCAACCCTCTAGAACTTCCTCGTATTGACATGGCTACGCCTCATCCACCCTTCTCTACCCGCTCTGGTCAACCAACGGTACGGCGCGGACCTTCGCTCTCAAACTATTGCATCCCTCAAACCAGAAATCTCTCAGGCTTTAGACTCCCTCCGTGATGAAATTCGCTCTGCTAACGATGCCAAGGTACTTCGCACAGCCTTCCAGCAATCCTCTAGAAACCCCCAGGCAAACAATCATCGCCAGACTCCTGTGTTACCACCTAGGTCAGCTACTGTCCCTGTAACGAAGAGTTGTCCTTGTGTAAACAAGCCGGGCGACAACACCAGCACTACCTCAGCAAGTGCTCGTACCTCCCGGTCGAGGACCGACAGTACATATCTCACTCAAGACAAGTACTAGGCAGCGAGCTTGTGGATCTTTTCCTGACTGTGAGGTAGAAGCTCCAGATAGCTCTCATAATTATCGAGTAAAGCCTACCACCAACCGAGTCAGTGTCAAGCAGTCGCCCCATCTCAAGGCATTCTTTGAGCATCACCCACTACTGTTAACCCTAGACACTGGAGCTGAAACAAGTATGATTAAGGCCAGTGTTGCTAAAGCAGTTGGCGCCACTATTCAGAAAACTTCTCAGAAAGCTCTCCAGGCAGATGGCGTAACCCAATTAGCCGTTGTTGGGGAGGTACACCTAACCTTGGCACGCAGCAACCTCAGTCTCCACCTAGACGCACTGGTCATTGATAACCTGGATGTTGATATCTTAGCTGGGACTCCGTTCATGATCACCAACGACATCTCTCTTAGACCAGCAAAGCAACAGATCACAATCCAGGGGCAGGAAATTTGTTACTATGGTACTACTAACCGTCCTAGCTCATCTGAGAATCCAAGTTCCATTCGTCGTACACAGGCTATGGTCCTCCGTGCCCCATCTCCCTCTTCTGTCGTTGGCCTGGACATTTCCTCGAGTTAGACCTTCCCCACCTTATTCCCCTAGATTCTATTCTCGCTATTGAACCGCGAAGAGATTGCTCCAAGTCCAGCTGTGATTGGCCACCCCCAGCATTATCGAAGCTGCAGTGGCACGAAAGATCCGCATACCCAACGAAACCCATCAACCAAAACGTATTCCCCGACATGACCACCTTTGTCAGGTCATACCTACCTACACCCCAGATCTTGGTGCAGACTGCCCCCAGTTTCCAGACCCTTGACAGTCTCCCCCCCCCCCCATCTCCTCCACCGCACTCCATCTCTGTCCAACTAGACCCAGATTCGATCTTGCCTGAAGGCAGTCACACAACATTTAGCCAGATCCTTGCAGAATATGATGACGTTTTCGATAAGAGTTTCTCTGGGTATAATGGTTCCGTAGGTCCATTTGAAGCAGTGGTAAACATGGGTCCTGTACAACCCTCACAACGGAAAGGACGACTTCCCCAGTATTCCCCGACAAGATGGTTCAGTTACAAGAAAAGTTTGACGACCTTGAGTCACAAGGCATTTTCCAGCCTCCCGAAAGCGTTGGTGTTACCGTTGAGTACCTCAACCCGTCGTTCCTTGTCAAAAAGCCAAACGGCGGCCATCGCCTCGTCACTGCGTTCGCAAACGTTGGCCGATATAGCAAGCCACAGCCATCGCTCTTACCTGACGTTGACTCAATACTCCGAGCCATTGCCAAGTGGAAATACATAATTGTGACAGACCTCACCAGCGCCTTTTATCAAATTCCATTGGCTAAAACATCTATGAAGTATTGTGGTGTTGTAACCCCTTTCCGCAGCGTTAGAGTTTATACTCGATCCGCCATGGGTATGCCCGGGTCAGAGACAGCCCTCGAAGAACTCATGTGCCGCATACTCGGTGATTGTCTTAAAGATGGCATCGCTGCTAAACTTGCAGATGACCTGTATTGTGGTGCTGACTCCCCAGAAGAGCTCCTGCTAAACTGGAAACGGATCCTGGATGCTCTTAGGAAGAGCAATATCAAGTTGTCCCCATCCAAGACTGTCATCTGTCCTCGCAGTACCACCATTCTAGGATGGGTTTGGACTCAAGGATGTTTGTCCACCAGCCAACACCGAATCGCTACACTGTCATCCTGTTCTCCCCCTGTAACAGTACGTGGCCTCCGGTCCTTTATTGGAGCATACAAGATTCTTGGACGTGACCTTCCGCAGTGTGCTCATATCATCGCCCCATTAGAGAGCTCCATCGCTGGACTTCAGTCACAGGATAAGATAAAGTGGTCAGAGACTTTGTCTGAGCAGTTTAAGTTAGCACAGACATCCCTGTCTAATCACAAATCCATCGCACTTCCTAAGCCGTCTGACAAACTGTGGATTGTAACGGACGGGTCTGTAAGCAAACGAGGTATTGGTGCTACCTTATATGTGTCACGTCAACAGCAGCTCCTCCTCGCTGGCTTTTTCAGTGCCAAGTTAAGAAAACACCAAGTGAACTGGCTACCATGCGAAATTGAAGCGTTGGGAATTGCCGCTGCCGTGAAGCATTTTAGTCCCTTTATAATCCAGTCTCAACACCACGCTTGCATACTTACCGATAGCAAGCCATGCGTCCAAGCCATCAACAAGTTAAGACGCGGCGATTTCTTCGCCAACCCACGTGTTACGTCATTTTTATCGGTCGTCAGTCGGTACCAAGCGGACGTACAACATCTTGCCGGGTCAGCTAACATACCGTCAGACTTCTCCAGTCGGAATGCACCAGAATGCAACAATCCGCAGTGCCAAGTTTGTAGTTTCATCTCGACTACCGAAGACTCCGTAGTTTGGTCAACATCTGCCCAAGACATCCGTAATCAGTCCCCCATACCATTCGCAACCCGTTCCTCTTGGCTGCAAATCCAGTCCGAGTGTCCTGATCTACGTCGAACGTGTGCCCACCTCAAACAAGGAACGCGCCCTTCTAAAAAGTTGACAAACATAAAGGACGTTAAACGGTATCTGAACGCCCTCACTATTGCTAAAGACGGTTTCTTGTAGCCCCCAGGACCAACCCCCTTGTGCCACCTACCGAGTTAATCGCTGTTCCTCGCAACGTCCTTGATGGTCTCGTGACGGCCCTACATATTAAACTCGATCACCCGTCTCAGCACCAACTTCAAATGATAATGAAACGCACCTTTTTTGCACTTGACATGCAGGCTGCTATTGCTCGCGTGTGCAACTCGTGTCATATGTGTGCCTCCTTGAGAAAGCTCCCCCACAGGCCGTTCAGCATAGCACAGAACAACCACCCGATGTCGTTGGAGTCTCTTTGCCACCGATGTACTTAAACGGTGTAAGCAAACTATCGTCGTTCTGCGTGAGACCGCAACCTCCTTCACTGCAACGTCTATTATTCAGGACGAGAAAGCCGTCACACTTTGCGACGCCCTTGGTCGTTTATGTAGCGAGTTACACCCATCTGAAGGTCCACCTGCCCTCGTCAGAGTCGATCCAGCTCCTGGTTTTATTGCTCTACGTGACGATCCAACCCTTAAACGCGTCGGCATAACGCTAGACATTGAACGGGTCAAAAACGTCAACAAGAACCCAGTCGCCGAGAAAGCCATCGCCGAGCTCGAAGAAGAAATCCTCCGTCAGACACCCAATGGTGGACCCATATCTACCCTTACTCTAGCTGTAGCCACATCTCGACTTAATTCCCGTTTTCGTAGTAATGGTCTTTCGGCGCGCGAGCTTTGGACTCAACGAGACCAGTTCACCAGTGAGCAACTTCCCATATCTGATCGCGAGATTATCTTAAAGCAGCACGTTCAACGAAAGAAAAACCACCCCTACAGTCAGAAGTCAAAGAATCGCACCCGAACTCGAGTACCACCCCCAACCGTCAAAGTAGGCGACATAGTGTATTTGATGCCCGATAGAGATAAAACTCAGTCCCGTAGCAGGTATTTGGTCGTTTCCGTTGAAACCCCGTGGTGTTTTGTCAAAAAGTTTTCAGGCAATCAGCTGCGTGCTACTTCCTACAAGGTTAAAGTATCGGAGTGTCTCGTAGTTCCAAACCAGTCAGTGTGCAAAGCACCCTACTCCCACCGGGACGAAGATAGTTCAGACGAAGAAGCTCTAGAAGAACCACCCTACATAACCCACAGCATCCCACCCGTGTTATCCCTTTCAGCGGAAAACTCCTCAGCATCGCGCCCTGATCCCGAGCGTTTATCTCCATCGAGCCAGTCTGACGAACTAAACACCATCACTTAACGCCCCCAGCGAGAGCATAAGCCGCCGGAGTATTATGGGTATAGTTAGTTGACATTATCCGTGATTACAGATCACATAAACTATGTACACTACTATCATCGAGTAAAGCTTAATATTTGTTTCAAAAGAAAGAAGAAAAAAGAAGACACCACGCCATATCTGGCATATTGTTGTAGTTAGTCAGTCAGTTACAGTTGATATTGCTGATAGTTATCCTTACATAAAGTAAAGCGTTATTAGTAGTTAGAGTACTTCCGGCTCACGAGAGTACGTTTGCTGCACGTTGTTGTTGTAATAATATAATACATTTTCGTTATTCACATCGTCTTTCTTCCTTACTGGCGTTGGATGAAAAAGAGAAAATTCAAAACATTGTAAAAGGTGAACACATGCATGGAAAGAAGTTCAAAGCTTATTTATTAGCTCTGAATTTTATTCAAACTTGTGAAAAATGGATAACTTTTACTACCAGGAAGCTTGGCTTGCATTGACTGAGGCATGGGGGATAAATCTTGTATACCCAGCAGACTTTCAGTATAAGTTATACACAAGATGTGTAAAAGTAAACAAATCTGAATCTCAACTCTCTACATTTCTTGGGGCGTCTCAATGTAGGAAATTTTTAATTAAAAAAGATTTTTTGGTACTTATAATCTCAAATATACTGAACAAATAAGAAATTTAAAATTCATTACCCGGGGCTTTGTGTCTTTTACGACAAGTTAAATATGCCTTGGGCGAACAACTTGAATGCTTGAAAGTAACCTTGACTTGGTAGATGGAAAATTTGTCGAGTGATATTTTCGTGGACAAAATTTCAGAGAGCTTGCTTCAGTCTAGGCCGTTATAAACATTGCACGAACTTACATATTTCAGCAAAATCAGCTTTGTGCATGCTTGATTTATACATTTATCTAATTTGCATACAACTCCCGAGGCCATTTAATTAAATTAGCTGGAACATTTCTTTAGAAAAACGATTCTTATTCAGAAAAATATACGTTCGGAGGACGTTGTGAATAGCTTGAACTCAATCAAATATTTTAAAATTTTTAACAGCAATAAAACACAAAACATATTTTCTACCTAACTCAAAATTACTTTAATTTAAGCATTCAAATTTCGCGTGCAAGCAATTTTTAATGTGTTCAAAAATACGCACAGCCCTGGGTTTGAAACACTTGAAGTTATGTCAGAATATATTCATTTATTCCACACCCAAGTACTCAAGCAATGTTTATTAATAAAAAAACGACACACTCCAATTCGGTTTGCGAGGTTGGCAATCCAAGCAGGTTCAAAATATTTGTCTATTTCTTTATATACCCTGCATAGTTAAATGTTTATTAAAATGTATGTATCATGAGTAATTAGTTGCATTGTATAAACAATTATAGCAATCAACATCCGTAAAACCTTGTGAAGCTCATTTCATCATCTATACGTGCAGCAGTTGTGATTGGTTGATGAAGACACTAAAAGTCAATAAAATTTAAATTCTATAGCCAGAACGACTCATAAACAATACACCACAGACTATATATTGTCTCAGAAAGCTAATCACAGAGCGTGTTTATTTCAAGTAAGTGTTTACTTAAAACCCATTTACTAGGCGTGAGGGAAACAGCTGTCTTGTGATGCCAAGACCAGCGATGATAAAACTTTCCTGATAGAGGGATCGCAGAACGTACTGATTTCTCAGGGGTCCAGTGAATAAGTCGTTTATTATATATCAAGTGCCAAAGTGAGCAACAGTATTAAATAAGACAAAACTGTTTTTATTGCACTAATTTTCGCGATCCATTGATTTGTAAACACGAGAAACAACTTTCTCGAGACACGCGAGGAACCGGCATCATAGGCAAATCGGTCATATTTCACGTGACACAGGCATCACTTCCGGTTATTTCATTGCATACTGTTCTTGGCGATCACAGTAATGACTAACGTGACGAACGTCAGACACTTTTTTTTATTTATTTGGGCTAAAAGACCTTGTGCATAAATCGTGAATCAAACCGTGTACCCTAGGAAACATGAATTTATGCATTGATATTGGTGCATTGAGGATGTTTGCGACGAGTAACCAATAACAATGCGTAAATTTCCGTTTCCTAGGATACGCGTTCCGAATCACGATTTATGCATAATGTATGGGTAAAGTTATAATGTAGCCGGTGTCAACAAGAAAAATAGGGCATTGAGTTAGAGTTAAATACCGAGAAGGAGGGATTTATGGCGTATACAGCACCCGAAAACGCGCAGCGTCCGAGGGCTGTATACGCCATAAATGAATACGCCATTAACTAACTGATTTTATTTTTAAGTAGGTTTTCTAGTAGAATCTTTTGACTTTAAACAATTTAAGTCGAGATTCGTCGAGATTTTTCCACAACTTTGATCTAATTATTTATTCAAGAACTGTATCTGATATACAGCACGCGGTACATCAAAGAAAACCGACTCAAATATAAAACAAACACTAGTACTCTTAATGACAGAGTACGAGATGTTTTTATTTTATTTACTTTATATCGCTTATATAGCATCCGCGATAGTTCTACCCCTCCGAGGTTTCTTAAACAAAATTGAAAGATCAGGCTATACACAAATGACAATATCTGGCTCTGTAGCAACATTTTGAAAAACGTAGTGTCCAATTCACTGTCGTATGATAGCGATAGCCTGGAAGCTACAAGCCCATAAATCCTTTTTTTCGTCTGAAAAAAAAGCAGGTAAATCACCAGTACAGACGATATATAAGCTTGGACAGTTTTTTTGTAAACTTAACGGAAGCTTTTGCAAACGCTGGTTGCGCTCGTTGTCCATTAGAATATGCTCTCTTAGCAGGGGGCGCATTCTGAAAAATATTGACTATAAATATCGATTTCTATGTGATTTAAATAATGGACAGAACATTTATCAACTAAATTTATTTTTCAAAATAGCATCATTATACGGTAATGTTTATTGCATGGAACATTTCAATATTTAGTATTTGGTAATAACTAGGTAATAGGATCTATATTGGTGACTGGCAAAATGAAACAATGTTTTGTAACAACAGTCCCTTTGTTCATAATGGGGCAGCCTCTAATATGACGTAGCATAAAATATTATGTAGCACGCGGGTCGGTTTTGAGGGACTTATTGTAAATGTATTAAATATGGAAGGTTAAAAGCAATATTAAGGGGCTGATTATATGATCCCACTTAGCTGGGATCCAATGAAGCGTAAAATGATTTTGAGGTATTGAAATGAGTCATAGTTTATGATATAAAAAAGTCTAATTCCTGATTGCTCGAGATTTTTGTTTTGCCGAAATATGAAATAAACAAAATAGTGTCGGGCATAAATTTTTACAAAATATATCTTTTTCATTCATCAACACTGAAGGCATTCTAACTTTGGCTGTTTCGTAATTAATAAAATGACTTTTTTAAATACCTCAAGATCATTTTACGCTTCATTTAATCCCGGTAAGTGCGATCATGTAATCAGCACTTAGTAATAGAAATATTCAAATACGTAATAGAATCCTTGGATTTTGTAGGTTAAAACAACTGCCCTTTATATCTGTAATAATCATACAAATTTAGCTTACGAAGACAGTTAAGCAACTAAAATTTTACTAAACAGTGTTTAGGATCCCATCCGAGGATTATGTAACTGAAAAAATTCCAAGCGTATGAACAGAACACGGGTTTATCTCTAGGGGCCTGGGGCCAGTTGTTCAAAGCTGGGTTAGCGCTTATACTGATGAATTAGAGATTAACCCAGAATTTCAATTTATGTATTCTGCATATATTTTTTAAACATTGGGAAACAAAACTATACCATTGATTCAGTAAAGATTTAAAAAAAAAATCCAAGCTTGTAAATTAATGGCTGCAAAAGGGAAATAAAATACAGTACAAGAGCTCACTAATCTTTTAACGGATCTAAAATCAGCCGAAGTGACCATCTTTTCTTTCGTCCCGAAATATGAAATATCAGACGCGAGCGTCGTTGGTATGCTACTAGTCAACAAAATTTCAATTTCAAATTTTATTCAATGTGCAATGCTCACATAAGCTCAGGGTTTCAAGGCGCCAGGATTTTTCGGCTTAAAACACATGTTCGATTTTCTCGGCAGACGACTCGCTCTCTCCATGTTTTGATGTTTTCCTAGTTGCTCTCCCCACTGCTATCGGATGTCTGCATCCTCTGTTCACATTCAAACTAATACAGCGAAGTACAAATGCTATGTGCTGGAAAAGTTGAGCATTAGAATAAGAATTATTAGACAACAGATTGGTTTACTTTCGATAAGGTCTTTGCATTGTGAAATATATACCTCAACTTTTACCAGTTCCTATACGAGCCAGTATTGGCTTAACTATATATTATTTCATAGTATTTAATGCACTATGGCTTGTCTTGAAAAATTTCTGTCCAGGCTGCAGTCTATGCTGTGAGTATGTATTATCAACATGGGTCAATTATCTCTTAACATTTGATTGTGTTTAACCACATGCTGGTCGCGTAATGTATGGTGAAGAACTGCCCCTATTTCAGTCGGTCGGAATTCCCTGTCTTATACATATACGTGAAAACAGTGGTGATTTTCAGCCAGAATTTAATTTCAGAGTCACAACAAATGGCCAATTTACATTGTATCGCATAGCCTTAGACAGTACGTGCTTTAAAATTACATTTGATAACAATGCTTTTGTAGCAATTTTTTACGAACGTGCAGACGCAAAACTGCGTGATACGGCACACGTCTTGCGTCATCAAAAAGTAAATCATAACGATACTGTTTATGACTTATTTTCATACTATAATTTTGCCCTAATCATGCTGTTTCTGTATCTATATAGATTATATATTTAGATAATCTTTGCTTAAGTGTATACGACCGCATGATGTGATTTTTTGATGATTTTCATAAACCATTGTAGCAATAAAAAACGGAGAAAACTTGCTAACTACAATTTAGCATTTAAATTAATCTTAATCTTTCTCTAATCCCTAGTAATGCTGGGGTTTCAGATTTCGTTTTGATATATGATATAACTCGCAGCGATTCGAACTGTGCAAATCGTTGCGAGTGATATTAGGCTCACAAGACTCACACTTTGCGAGAGCGTGTGATTACGAGTACTCACGAGTAACGAGCCAAAACGACTGAGTACTCGCTTCACTCGCGAGCACTCGCGAGTAGCGAGTGAAAGTACCCTTAGTTTATACATTTATCTTGATATTTAGCAACCCCCCTCTCCCCAAAAAAAAAAAAACGAGCCAAAGGAATTCGAGATTTTTCAGTTTGAAAATCGTAAACAAAAATGAAATTAAATTGTCAATTTGAAATGACAATACAAACTTTGAATATAAAAATGAAGCTGGAGTTAATTAACGCTTGTACCTTGCTGAATATTTCAGATATCGAAAGCCCAATTATTCTTTCATCGGAATCCGTGTCAACAAATTCGCAAATTTGAATAAAAATGCACAAAATTGGAGGATACTAAAAATTGGAGCATTTTAGTGCGCTATGTATTTATCTTTTTAAAAAGCTTTGTGAAAACAACATCAAATAACGCGATTTCATTGGTCAAGAAATTCACGTGATAGCTGTGCAACCTCGCTCTGAGGATTCTGTAGGATATATAACCTGCTGGGTATGTGCCTAGAGGAATGAATAAAAAACCAAGGCACTCGTTTTTACATCCATGTAACGTTATTTATGTCTTAAGTTACACAGTTACACAATTGTTTACATATAATTGAAGTATTTTTGAAAATTACGTTTATTGTCACACTGAGAAAACTTAAGGAAATTTAAACATCATGGTCACTCTGGGACCAACCGTTTGAAAAGTATACAATACCATATAACTACTGCTAACCAAAAGATTGCCATTCCAGAGCAGAAATAGATTGAACTCATCTCCGTGAACACAAAACTAATCGCTGCCCGGTTTATCAGAATAGATAAATGTAGAGTTGCATATGATACGCCTTGAACAAATGAGGCTTGTTTAGGGTCCGTTACCTTTGAGAGAAGTGAAGTTCCAAGCGGATAAGAAAAATATGGCATACCAAAACAAATATACGCGAGTAAAACATAATACTGATCGGATGTTATTTGATCCCAAGAAAAACTTAAAAATGCGAGAGATGAGATTGCAATAATTTGCATGAAAAACGAAAATGCAAAGAGAATTCGTTCTTCAAAATATTGTGAAGCAATATAAAGACAGATAAACACTACAATCGTAAATAATGTACAGTTTAAAAAAAGCAGCTTGACGTGTAAAAGTTCTAGATGAAAATGATCTAATGCTAGTATTGGAACATAGAACAATGTTGTGCACGAAACTGCTTCGTCAAAGAATATTAGAACAAGAAGAAAAGCATTTCTTGAGTTCCTAATCATATCACTGGCTTTCATCCCTCGGTAATGTTCTACATGCTTTTGGTTATGGTCATTTAAGCCTTTATTGTACTCATTTTCAACGGGAATTGGATTCAGTTCCATTCGTTGAACGCTATGTGTCATCCAAATATCGCTGCGTGCGAGCAATGAGAAAAAAAGAATTGAAAAAGAAGAAATATCATCGCCATTACAATTCCAGGTGAATTACCCTGATCTATTTCCCAACCAAATACGTTGAGCTGAAATGTTATGAAACCCCCAATTGCTGGACCAAGCACATAACCAACACAATATGAGCAATCAAGAAGCATAAATTTACTCCCACGAGTTTTTTCGTCGGCTTGTAATGCAATTTGTCCCAGAAGAACAGTGATGCCTACTTCGCTTAATCCACTAAGAAGACGTCCAAAAAGGGGAAAATATGGACTTAGGTTGACGCTATACATAACATACGCGATGACTTTTGCTATGGAGGAACAAATAAAGAAAAACTTTGTATTTCCTACTCGATCTGATAGGTATCCACCAAGAGGCGAGCCAATGACAATACCAACGTTATATGCAGACAATACAAAAGCAAGAAAAAGCACGCTTTCGCCCAGTGATTTGATATAATACCACGCAGAGATTATGATAGAGCACGTCTCCAGACCAGCAAGGAGGAAACGAGCAACGGCTAATATTAATATCCAAGGACGTTCACGCATTGTCTTTGATATCTTCATCGCAGTATTCTGTAAGAGAAACATATCATAAAATTACGGCATGTGGGAAATTGATATTAAACGTTTTCTATACATCGTGCTGCGTACTATAACATGAGCATGAATTGCATGTTAACGATTAGGCAAAAATGTCTAGGCCTTTAAAATATTCTAAGAATATAATATTTTTACTTAGTATTGTTCAACCATTGTTCGCAGCAGATAAAGTGATTATCGGTGAATAATCGCCCTTTAGGGTAACCAATCAGAGCAGAGAATTTTTACTTTTCACATATGTGACAATGTTCACTGGCACACTGAGCCCAAAACTTTCCATTTCATCAAACAACAACGCACAACCTTCTACATAAGTACAAACTTAAAGTTCCTAAAACTGTGTTGATATATCTTAAGATAAATTCGATGAATCTTATGAAAAATTTAAACATTGCCTAACATAATGTTCCATTGTTACGAATTCTATATCTGGAATGCAAATTTTTAAAACTTCAGCAGGAGGGGCAGAGAGAGAAAGAGGAAGGGGAAGGTGCCCACGAGCTCATCACGCCTCTGCAACAGTAAATACATACAATTTGTATGAACAATATTCGATCATCGTCTTTCAATCAATTTAAGTGGTGTTGTAGTTTGATAATGCACGTTGTTTTGACAAGGCTGCCTTGAAATGGCTAGTCCAAAAAGTGAAAAAGAGCGTGCAGGCTTCATGCATGTAGGGCCTAATTTAGCGTGTAGCATTTCACATTTTGTACAGTATTGATGGAAAAGTGTGGGGTATCTAATGCAAAAGTGTGCAGTGCTGAAAAGTGAAATGTCTCATGATGAATATAACATGTACGTGATGAAATGAGAAGACAAAAAGTTATGCTGCATCATCACAATATCATACATGCTTTTATTTTTTCCTTGTCCGGTTTACCAATGAGTCCTGTAATCTGATTAGCTGACGAGCGGTCCAGTTTTTTCGTATACGGACCGCTCAATCGCACCGCTAACGGTTTTCCCTAGCGCTTACCATATATGGTTTGTTTTTTGCCATTTATGGCAACAATGTTTCAAATCTCGCATGTGAAAAATTGAATAGGGTGTACAAATAATTTTAATTTAAGAATGTTTTCAATAAAAGATTGAAATAGCAAATCAGCATTGCCTGGAGTTTTATTGTTTTGAGTGAAAAAATAAATCTGTTATTTACCGGCAGCGTCAGTCCGGATGGAGCGAAACTGTGCCCTTGCTTTTGATAATGGCCCTCACCCCCGGCGGGCTCGGGCCGTTCTGTTAACAGTTTCTCCCTATCCGGACCTTCTATCCGGTAAATAACATATATGTATCTTACACATGAAATGCATTAGGTAAAAATCGCTGTGTTCGTAGAAAGGTGAACAGATGGAACACTAACTGTAAAAAACTCATAGTCACGTTGTTTTATACTCAACCAAGCAAAGCTAAGGCTTACAGTACATTTTCCAAGATAGTTATTAAAAATGTAAAGACTGTGATACCGAGAATAAACTGTTTCTTATAAAGAAGAAGAAACGATGTTATTTTATAGAACAGTGAAAGGTAAAATTTGCCAAATCTATTTGATTTAAAAGTTTTAATAATGTTTGCTTTGGTCAAGTACACACTATTAAAAAGCCCATAAAATTGGCCATTGGATATACGTTGAAGACGCAAACAACTTTCAGGAGACAATTATTTCAAATTGGAACTTTTCTCTAGCTAAGCTCAAGAAAATCTATACCGAAATTTTGAACAACAAAACACGTACCACATTCCCCATCTAGCAACTTAAAACTATATGTAAGTATTTTAATTTCGTACGCAAACGATTTTTAGCCTGTTCGAATGTATGCAACTCTTCCTGCTTTGTAAACATTTAAATTTCTTAACTCTCAGGATATTTTTCGTTTATTATTTTACATATAACCTTCTTAAACTCAAACATGTATATAGTATATCCTAAACAACGAAAAGCCATATAAATGCTGGTCGGTGCTTTCGGTTTTAAACACAAAGACCCCGAAAATTAAACAAAAGCAAATAGAATATATTACCACTCAGTATTGAAAAGGTACAAATGTGAACCAATAAGAAAATGCCCACGGAAGTGTCCGTCCGACTGCGTTACCTTCATCAAGATAAAGGAAAGAAAATCTGTGAGCTGTTAAAGATGAAACAGTTCTCTATTTACTCCAAATCTAACGTATACTTGCATGCTAAGTTACCCATCCGTTCCGCACACAAAGATTTGCGAGATAACAACAAAGGCCGACTACGTTTACTGACAGAAAGGGACCAGCGAAGTATTGCTAGAGCAATTGGTTCATTACGCGAGGCAGAAGGATCATTTAGTGTAAAATGATTAAGATTGGAAGCAGGAATCGACAAGAGATTTTCAGATTGCACTGTGCGACGCTGTTTAAATGAACTTGGATACAAGTATCTACAATCTCGTCGTAAAGGTCTAATGTCTTGCAAAGACATAAAAATCCGTCTTCGGTACGCTAGGAAAGTAAAGAGACTGTTGCCAAATGACTTTTGGACTAATGGCTTTAGCTTCTGTTTGGACGGAACATCATTTACGCATAAGCACAGCCCATGCGACCAAGCGAAAAGCAGGCGATCAATAGTGTGCCAAAAAAAGTGTGAAGGTTTGAAATTAGTATGTACATTCAAAGGGAAAAAAGTAGGTACTGGTGGCAGGATGGCACATTTCTTGTTGCTATTGCGTACAGGAAAGGGGTAATGCTATGCGAGCAATACCGAGAGCGGTTTACTGGAAAATGTTACGCAGAATTTGTCCGAAAACACTTTCCACGTGCTTTTGCAGAAAGCGCCTACACACGAGGTAAATTATTCCTTCAAGATGGTGATCCCAGACAAAACTCTGCTGCAGCGAAACGAGCCCTTGACCACGTGGATGCAAAATTATTTTCGATTCCACCAAGAAGCCCTGACATTAACCCAATTGAGAATTTGTTTCACTTAATCCAATCAAGGCTGGACAGAGATGCGCTGGAACGAAATATAACAGATGAAAATTTCGAACGCTTTTCTGAGCGTGTCAAGGAAACGATGGCGAACTATCCAGTAGACGCAATCGATAAAAACATCGATTCTATGGATAGAAGAATATCCGAAATCATCAAGTGCAAAGGGCAAAGATTGAATTATTAAACGAATGTATTGAAGCGCAAATTCTCACTATAGATAAGAAAAATAGGAACGTGCTTATTAAACTGACGTTTTTACTAACCGCTACGGGTTGTATCAAATAATAATTGCATAACTTGTTTCACATTAGATAATGAAGCTCGTTATTATAATGCAGTGTATGAACAGGAATGTCAACTTCATTAATATAATAGCAAACATTTGTGCGGTAATGCAGGTTTCTGACCAACTTAACATAAAAAAGACCATACGTAACAACACGTAACATTATATGTAACAGAAATTCCTCTTTGTTAAAGGAATTTTAGACACGTAACAACACGTAACAATTTTTTTTAAGTATGAAATTATAATATCTTAATAAAAAAGCGTATTACATGTTGTTAGGTGTCGTTACCTGTTGTATATGGAAAATAATGACAAAAACCTACTTGTTACCTGCATGTTACGTGTTGTTGCGTGCATTCAAATTGGAAAACTCCGGACAAAGTACTAAAGAATTTAAAGTTCTCCCATCAGAACCAATTTCGAAAAACATTTCGAACAACAGGGCACTTTCTTTTGCTCTGACTTCGGCATCTGGTGTTGAAACTTAAAGAGCCTCCACCTTACTGATATCATTTCGTTTTCAATCTCATCGGTGGTGTGGAATTTGCCAAATGTACTTGATTTCTGCTTTACCTGTTGCAAAAATTGGGGTGTCTCTGTCCAGACAAATATCACGGGCATAGATATTCTCAGGAGTAGGAATGTGGACAGTTTGTCCTTCAAGTAAGAGCAAGAATTCCTTCCACGCGATTGATCCAGCGAAAATCGTTTAGGAATATTACTTCGGCATTCTCAACTTTCAACCAAGAGTATCTGTTGTCAGCTGGGTTGGAAAAAGTATTGAATATATTTTGCAGTGGAGCCAAGATCATGAATATGTTTCTGTGCTTCCCCCTCCCGTTAACTAAAACATCGCGTAGGCCTTCTGCGAATACAATTGGATGCAAGCCGTTAGTTTGAAGCACTTCCAATGAGCATTTTAACCATTTACCGCCACAGCCTTTCACACATTCAGCTACTCCTGCTGCTTCACGTATTATATTCATTCGTGGGGTGCTGCGACGAGCTATAGATGCCTTCGCATTTTGCATCTTCCACGTAGTCATAGTTAAATCCTGCAGTGATTTTGGTGAGCGATTAAGCAAAAAGTTATAAAGGTCGTCTTTTCCAGCTTTTTGTTGCTCCGTTGCTATGACAAACAGATCTGTAACTTTCATTTGGTAGAAATTGAACGCCAAACAAAACCCAAACGAAATGTTACTAGGTAGACAGGTGCGTGGATAAAACGAACTCGATAGAAGAATTTCTGACAACAGCTTTATGACAGTTTAATAGAATCAACAATATATAGACTTGACGGTAGCTTCAATAAAGGTGAGTTGAGTTAACAGTTCGGTTGAATTATAGCTGAATATCGATGAACCGCTCAAATCACTCGAATTGTTTAATCGTTAAATCGTCAATCGTCAATCGATTTGAACTAGAATTTAACAATTAAATAGAACTAACTATAGTATAGTATTAGAGATATCATGATAACAAGGCTATTAATATGTGACAATAAACAACAATTAACACGTACTAGATTAAAACGCGTATTTAATTATTATAGTAAAAACATGCAATATCGTAACTGAATTTTAACAATTGCGCTGATTTGAAAGACAATATACAGTTTAGCGATTTTATCGCTTAAACCTAACTTTACTTAACTGAAGGGCGCTTAAGGCGGATTTCCATTCAGTGCAAAATGTCGCGCGATCGATTTTTAGCGAGCGCTTTCTTTTGAAATGTGTGAAGTCAACCACAGCTAATGAGATTTGCTCCGCTTAAGTGTTTGTAATTCAAAAGAAAGCGCTCGCTAAAACTCGATCGCGCGACATTTTGCACTGAATGGAAATCCGCCTTCACACGAGTACAACTAGAGACTATATGCTTGAATATAGAAATTAATGCGTTAAACATGAAACTGCGCACGTAAATACTGGTGGCCTTTTAGCCGAAAAGTATGATTGAAATAAACAATCCCTAATGCTTAAACATAAATTATGGTAAGCGGAAAATGTGTACTTACTTTGGTTTGCGCACGCACCAATTCGTAGCTTTACAACTTTACTTTATCCAAATGAAGTAGATAGATTTAAATGTGGATAGAATTAAAATCCTGATACGCCGATTGATCCATAGAAATACAGACAGAGCGGTTGCTTAATCACAAGCGTCTACACAAAAACCGACTTAAAATTGACGAATTGGCCGCTTATACACACAATAAAAACACCAGAATAAATTCTCCCGAAACCTATTGCTTACGCAGCGGACATAGTTTACTTGGGCTAGTTTACCGCAATTTGCGCATTTGCTGCTGAAACGTGCTTCTAGCTGTGGGAAGATTATGAATTTGCGCAATTTAATCGGAACTGTTTGCTCGTAACAGAAAATAACAAATTTGCTTGTTTGTGCAAAAATCGCATGAAACATCCTATCGCATTTTAGTATTCGCACTTTTCGAAACCAACAAGATCATTTTAATTCTTAATGTTGTTTTTCACCAAAAACTTTGATACATCAAAGTTTGAAAGTCGCTGTACCTTGCTCTGACTTGCGTATTGCATTTGGCTGCCGTTTATTGTGTTCAGGCCATTTAGTTGACTTACTGTAATTTCTCTATTTTTATCGAGTTTTCGTTTACCGCACCTTTGGTGGTAGGCACTCATACATTTCTTTGTATAGTAGGAGACCCAAGCTCTTGTAAGTGCGTGGCATGTTTAAATAGCGTCTTTAAATATTAATAGTTTAAGCATGCATATAGATGATTACGAATCTATATGAATATTAGTAAATTTGATACTTTAGCAATCAATGAAACCAAGTTAGACTCGTCTATTAGTAGTTGCGATTTATATAAATATTAATTACTGGTTATGATATTGTTAGACTTGATGGTGCACTGAATGGTAGAAGAGTTGGTGGAGTGTGTCTTTACATTTGAAGTAAATTCAACTTTGTCGTTTGAAAAGACTTACTCAATAAAGATCTTGGATTATTAATTATTGAGATCTCAAACCCTCATCCACGGCCATTTTTGGTAGGTACTTGGTACAGGCCGCCAAACTCGTCCAATAATTTATTTTCATGTTTTGGGAAAGCTGTTGATATGATCGATGCTGAAAATCTCGAACTATATTTATGTACTAGGTGACTTGAATTGTAACGTTTTATCTGACACTCTAATACTAATACGTCCGAATTGTTGAACATATTTACCACTTATAACTTATATCCACTGATTACTGAACCAACTGGAGTAACGAACAATTCTCAAACTTTAATTGATCTTTGTGTCACCAATACTCCTGATAAAGTAAGAGCTTCTGGTGTTCTCTCTATTGGTATCTAGTGATTACTCATTACCTTGTTCGAAAGTCAACGTGTGGTAAACCTGTGGTAAACTTATCAGTAAAAATGAGATGTTTTAAGAACTTCAACGAAACTGCCTATTTAAATGATCTTAGTAATCTCGTAAACAAAGGAACGAAGGTAATATAAAAAAGATCGTTGTGATGGTAAAGATGTTACTAAAGACTCTGAAATATCAGACGCCTTTAATACCTATTTCATTTCCATAGGAGCAGAACTTGCCAGCAATATTCGTACCACAAGCCTCGATGCTATTTCTTATATTCTTCAAACTGACAAAGTTTTTACATTTAGCAAAATTAATGTTGACACTGTTAATAATTTGCTTAAAACTGTTAATACGAATAAGGCCACTGGTCCAGATAATATACCAGGTCGTTCATTGAAAATTGCGTCTGATATTTTGTCCCCATCACTTACTGAAATCTTTAACAAATCACTTTCTACCGGAAGTTATCTGGATGATTGGAAAATGGCTAAAGTGATGTTTATATACAAGCATGGAAAAATAACCGATATAAGCAACTATCGACCAATTTCGATTATCTCAATAGTTGCGAAAATTTTTGGTAGAATTGTCCATGATCAATTTTATTCCTGTTTGGTAAATAATGAACTGTTATCTAAGTGCCAGTCAGGGCTTCGTCCCACATATAACACTGTCACAGCTCTTCTAGAAACTACGAACAATTGATGTGTTAATGTTGACAAGGACTTATTCAATGGGGTTATTTTTATATATTTGAAAAAGGCTTTTGACGCCATTGATCACACAATTTTGTTACGTGAACTAAAACATTATGGAGTAGATGATGGTGCGTTACTTTTGTTCAGGTCATATTTAACCGATCGGAAACAGAAATGTTATGTCAATGGAAACCTCTCTAGCACTCTGACTATAAATTACAGGGTTCCACAAGGTTCCTTATTGGCACCATTGTTGTTCTTAATCTATATCAATGACCTGCCAAATTGTCTGGATGTGGGTTCACCTAGAATGTACGCTGACGATACTAATATAAGTTTTAAAAGTGGAAACTTAGTTGAGTTACAACACTGCATGAACACCGAGTTAAAAAGCCTTAATACTTGGCTTGAAGTAAACAAACTTAGTTTAAATATAGCCAAAACTGAATTTATGGTCATTGGTTCACGGCAAAGGCTGGCTACTCACGGTAACCTTGATTTAGATGTGTTTGTTGCTAACAAACGCATCAAACGAGTTTCTAGCTCTGAATCTTTAGGTTTAACAATTGACAAAAATCTAAATTGGAGTCAGTGAAACATGTCGATAGTAATTCAAAAAAAGTTTCTTTGGGTGTCGGTGCTCTTAAACGAATGCAAAGTTTTATTGATAAGGAAACTGCAATTAGAGTTTATCAAGGCTTGATCGAATTTATCTAACATATTATTGTGCTTCTGTTTGGGATGGAATGGGTAGCGAACTATGCGAGAAGTTACAAAAATTACAGAATAGAGCTGCTCGTGCCATCACCCGTGCTTTTTACGATATTCGAACGACCTTTCTTCCAGAAGAGCTTAAATGGAATAAGTTGGTGATAAACCAATAAGAAACAGAAGGCTATCCTTGTGCATAAGACTATTAAAAAGATGACACCGCAGTACTTAAAGTGTTTATGAAACGAAATCTTCTCCCACAATTTTCTTATTGCATTGGAAAGATCAGTTAAAATCACTGTATAACTTCTTATTGATAGAATTTTTGTAACTGCCTTACTTTTCGAGATATTCAATTTTATTTGATTTGAAAATGACACAACTAGTGACGTGATTGTGCATAATCACTTTTCAAAAAAGCTGCATTAATTAAAAAAGTACTCAAGATTTAACACCTAAATACCCAGGTTTGGATGTTAAACATATCCTACACACATGTAAGTGTAGTTTTAGTTATTTTCCACTATTATATGCTACAAAATAAGCAATCTAACAGTCACTCATTATGCAGTATGACGTCGGTGGTTGTGTTATTTGCATATCCTATAAAGTTTAATATCTTGGCAAGGAACGGAGTTACAACAATTCTTCCAAAGAAGTTATATTGTTATTTTATTTGATCTTCTCAATACAACCATCAAAATGTTGGACAAAATTTCGTTTCATAAACACTTTAAAGAGATGTTCACTTTCAAAGAAAATGACTATAGTTTAAGAGATTCTGATAACAAGTTAATCGTTCCTCAGCCTCGCACCGAATACTTGAAACGTTCTTTTAGCTACAGTGCTGCATTGTTGTGAAATAGTCTCTCAGGATCTCTCGGATCAATGTCTAGTATTTCCTCCTTTAAAAAAGGTATAGACGAATTCTATACTGATAGTAATAATCTATCAATTTGATCCCCATACGGCAATCCGGTAGAACAGTTTCTTAAATTCTTGTAAATATTTTTTATGAATTTTGTAACACTGATGATTTTCCGTGTTTAAATAAAGTTGTATGTATGTATGTATGTGTGTATGTATGTATGTATGTATGTATGTATGTATGTATGTATGAAAACGAGGCTTACTATGCAAAAGCTCTATTTTTCTTGTTTACTTTTTCCGAATTTAGCGAGTCTCTGTGTTTTACAACAATTTAGACTAGATTTTTACCCGTTTTCATATAAGTTCTCTATTAGTTTGGTAAATCGTTACAATTTTCATCAGAATGGGAAGTTTTGTTGGTAATTAACGTGTTTTTGTTGGATATTTTTAACTTTACTGTTGCTTCACGCCTATGGAATTGTCATGCAAAATATGAACATGAAGTCAAGTAAGTTCACATATTTTTTACTAAACTTTCCCAGTTTTGCTTGTTCTGAAGACGGTTTGTTTATTAAACTCTTGGCCCATTTATAAATCGTTATTTTTTCTTATATCACTTATAAATATTGCTAAATGTATATTTCAAGTTCGTGACAAAACTGTTTGTAACTAAAAAATACAATTTTATCGACTAGATTTTAAGAAAGGGGTACAAATATCCGAAATTATACTTGAATCATTTTGTAAATTTTACGGTTTTATTATCCCTTTAAATACGATAAGTCGATATAATAAAATCCTGTTTTTTAGGTAATTTCCCTTGTCTTGATATCTGCATAATATATGAAATTCAATAAATATCCTTAAGGCATAATTTAAATTTGCTTTGGTATTTTGTACTTATGCATTAATACTTCGTCTATTAAACTGTAATTAAGCACTTAAAAAAACATAAAGACCATCAATGCTGATGAGCGTCGAAAATACAAATGCCATATTTATTCAGGATATAAGAAAAAATAACGATTTATAAATGAGTCAAGGGTTTAAAAACAAACCGTATACAAGACAAGCAAAACAGGAAAAGTAGTTAGTAAAAAGGTGATGAAATATTTGAACTTAGTTGACTTCATGTTCATGTTTTTAATGTCAATTCTACAGTCGTAAAGCAATAAGAAAGTTTAAAAATATCCAACAAAAACGCGTTAATTGCCAACAAAACTTCCCATTCTGGTAACAATTATAACGATTTACTCAACTAAGGGAAAACGTATCCGAAAACGTGTAAAAATCCAGTCAAAATTGTTTTAGAACCCTAAGACTCGCGTTCTCAAATTCGCAAAAAGTAAACAAGAAAAATAGAGCTTTTGCATATTAAGCCTCGTTTCCATGTCACAAGAAAGCGCGGTTACTAAGTTTTGCAATTGGTTATTACATTATTGATTTCTTTAGAAACCGATTGTTTTCATAGTCATTGAACAGGAAAATATTTGCATGGTAGGACTAAAGGCCATATTGACCTTTCACGGCTTTATATAAAAAATATGAAAAAAAGAGGTCTGTGGTAATACTACGGATAAAACAAATAAAACTGTTTTAGCTTTGATGCACATTTACGTCCAACGCACAAATACAATGGCTTGAAACTAGAGCAATTGATATATGCTCTGACTATTTAGAGGAATGATAGGAATTTTGTGATAAAGCAAACATAAACTCAATATGCTTAAATTACTGAAAGGTCAGACTGAAAACTCCACTCGTGGATGTTTTCCTCCAATTCAAAACCTTATAAAGATTTTTGTATTTTGTACTGCTTTAACATAAATATTACATATCAGAAACATGTCAATATGTAAGCATGTATGCATATAAATTTACGTGTGCCACGTTGCAATCAGAGGAATAATATACAGTCATATACATGCAGCATTACGGTTGAATAAATACGGAAGATGGATCAATAACATTCGCTATAGTAATATCATTTTAATTCTCACTGTCGGTTGTCGCATCTTATACCAACACCGCATTGGATCAGAAGTTGTGAATAAAAATATGAAGAGAAGAGCTTTTCGGCAATACAGGTAAAACATGTGGGACTGTCTTAACTTTGAAAGCCACTTTAGCTTCAATGCCCTAATACAATGGCTCGAGCTTCGGTAATTTATATACATATTATACTCCGATTATTTTTAAAGGACGATGGGAATGTTGTGGACACGGTAGGCGTTTACGACAAACGGCGAACCTCAAAAACATCGCTTGCGATAAAGGCAACATTAACGAAAGATGCCTAAATTATTGAAAAGTGAGACTGAAAACGACCCTTCTGGATACTTTATTAGAATTTAAAATCTTGTACAGATTGTATACAAATCTGGCTTTTATGAATAATTAAGGTTAATTTTTAACAATGCTCTTTGATTTTCTTTGTATTTGCCTTTTATACACATACATGCAGCATTACGATTGAATAAATACGGTAGACAAATCAATAACATTCGCTATAGTAATATCACCCTAATATTAACCAACGTATCTTACCAACACCGCACTGGATCAGAAGTTATGAATAAAAAAATATGAAGAGAAGAGTTCGGATATCCACTCTATTGTTGAAGATACACACTCTATAGCTTCAATACACAAACACAATGACTCAAACTTGAGCAAGTGATATAGACTCTTTTATACACTCATCGCAAATACCATGTACAAGTACAGCGAGCTTAAAATGTGCGAGTGATTTCATCCAAACATGTACAATGATTGATGTTAAATTAGTTTAATAACTGGTCAATTATAAAACTTCAGCGAGCTTATGCGAGTTTAATTATAGTTTTATCATTCCGTTTATGAAGCTATTCGTTCGCTTTCGCAAATCACCTTCGAGAGCCTCGAAACCAAACGTTTAATTATTTCTCCTTCGAAATTAACCTGATATATTCCTCAGAATTTGCAACTAATCGATGATCATTCTCAGTGAAGTAGCTAACCGGTCTATCAAATTATCTCAGTGCTCACTCCGAATCAACCATTTTATTTTATTTTATTGATTGCTTTGGAAGTTGATTGTATTTGCAGTCAGTTAACAGAAAAATTTTTGCATAGTAAAACTAAAGGCTATATTGACCATTCTTGGCTTTCGAATATTTTATTTAAACGCAGAGATATTCTTTTTAAATTACTCTACTTAGAAACCCTTGGATAGGTTGCATCAAAGGCGCTTAAAAATATACAACTGGCCCCTGTTACTATAGGTGGTCAGTTAAAATTACCAAAAAGTTGTTATATAAATCAAAGATACCGTGAACGAGTATATTTTGTGTTGCTTTAATATTTTATGTATAGACTCAACACATAAATATACAAAACAAAAATTTCGCTGTGTTTTCTGTTAAACTCCTTCTGATTTAGATTATAATTATGATATACTACATATATCAGAAACATATCATATGTAAGCATGTATGCATGTAAACGTATGCCAGGTTTCAATCAAAAGAATAATATACACATACATGCAGCATTACGGTTGAATAAATGCGGTAGATATACCATTAACGATTCTTGTATAGTAATGTCATTCTAATACTCACCTTCGTGTCTTATATCAATATCACGTTGAATCAGAAGTTAGGAATAAAAAATATGAAGAGAAGAGTTCTTTGGCAATACAGATAAAACATATAGAACTGCTCTAACTTTGACAAACACGCATACACTCAAGCTTCAATGCATAAATGCTATGATGGAACTTGAGTAATTGATTTACATGTTATGCTCTGATTATTTAAAGGAACGACAGGAATGTTGTGGAACGGTAGGCGTTTACGACAAACGGCGAACCTCCGAAAACATCGCTCGCAATAAAGGCAATAAAGGCAACATAGACGAAATAGGCTTAAATTATTCAAAAGTCAGACTGAAAACGACGCTTGTGGGTACTTTGTTCGAATCCAAAACCTTGTATAGATTGTTTCCAAAACAGGTTTTTATGAATAATTTAGGCTAACTTTTAACAATGGTCTTTGATTTTCTTTGCATTTGCTATACAAATAAAATAAGAAAATTCGCCTTGTTTTCTGTTAAATCGCTTCTAAGCTAGGCTATAATTATAATATACTGCATATATCAGAAATATGTCCATATGTAAGCATGTATGCACTTAAACGTATGCCAGGTTGAAATAAGAGGAATAATACACACATTGATGGTTTGCATTAACGTCACAGCGGCCATGTTGGAGGTATAACACAATAGAATATGTTATTAATTCCATTGTCGTGTGCCGCGTTCCGAGAGATTGATTGCAAACCAAGAATACGTGCAAGATTACGATTGAATAAACACGGTAGACATATCATTAACCACATTCCCTATGGTAATGTCATTCTAATACTCTGCACTGTCGTTTCCTATAACAACACCGCATTGGATCAGAAGTTATGAATGAAAAAAATTGAAGAGAAGAGTTCTTTGGCAATTGAAGAGAAGAGTTCTTTGACAGATAATACAACATATACAACTGCTTTAACTCTGATACCCACTCCAGGTTTAATGCACAAATACAATGACACAAACTTGAGCAATTGATATACGTAGATGTTATGCTCTTCAATAGATCAAACAAATAATGAACGCGTCAGAGATACTGTACCTGTAGCTCATGATACTATATCTCTCTCAAGACTTCTCCAAATTAAACTTTTATGGAAAACAACATCTAAACTCTTTTATACACTCATTGCAAATACCATCTACAGGTATAGCGAGCTTAATTTGTGCGAGTGATTTCATCCAAACATGTACAATGATTGATGTTAAATTAGGTTAATAACCGGTCAAAAACTCATAATTTTTTGTCTCCATATAAAAAATTCCAGCGACCTTATGCGAGTTTAATTATAGTTTTATCATTCTTTTTATGAAGCTATTCATTCGCTTTCGCAAATCACCTTCGAGAGCCTCGAGACCAAACGTTTAATTATTTCTCCTTCGAAATTAACCTGATATATTCCTCAGAATTTGTAACTAATCGCTGATCATTCTCAGTGAAGTAGCTAACCGGTCTATTAAATTAGTCTCAGTACTCTCTCAGAATCAATGGTATTATTTCATTTTATTGATTGCTTTGGAAGTCGATTGTATTCACAGTCAGTTAACAGAAAAATTTTTGCATAGTAAAACTAAAGACTATATTGACCATTCTTGGCTTTCGCATATTTTATTTAATCGCGGAGATATTCTTTTTAAATTTCTCTACTTAGAAACCCTTGGATAGCTTGTATCAAAGGCGCTTAAAAATATACAACCGGCCCCTGTTACTATAAGTGTTCAGTTACAATTACCGGAGAAGTTGTTATATAAATCAGAGATACCGTGAACGAATATATTTTGTATTGCTTTAATATTTTATATACAGACTCAACACATAAATATATAAAACAAAAATTTCGCTGTGTTTTCTGTTAGAGTCGTGGTTGACTAAAACTTGATGACTTCCCATTATTTCTTCTTGGTTTCCCATTACCGGCAATAGGGCTGACATTGGTAGGGCAATGTAGATCACTCTTATAAACCGTGTGGTAGGAAATGTCAGAAAAATTACAATTCCCGATTTGTCATCGACTGCAACTGCGATTAGGCATTTGATAACACCTGATAAATTCTGCGTCCAGAAGATATATACAGTATTTCAGGCACGATTGTGACGACTATCCTTTCTTGGGGAATGGCTTCCTGGACCGGAGGTGAGACACGCCTGGCATAAAATGTAGGGAATTCGGCCAACTCGAACAGTAGCGGCGCCAGCGCGATAAGTGAGGGGGACATATTCATATATTCGTGTTCTGCACAATTAATTTCTTTTGAAATCGAATCGAACACGAATATATGAATATGTCCCCCTCACTTATCGCGCTGGCGCCGCTACTGAACTCGAACATAGATATAGTAGGTCTAGATTGCTGACTCATAGTATAGTTACTATTGCGTAGGCGTGACCTGTATGATAAATCCAAGATGGCGTGGGAACCGGGCAAAAAACTATAAGACTCTACAGGGAAATCCATGTTTTTTTGCGATTTAAAACGTTTCGTTGCTTGGAATCGCTTCGAATCAACATTTTTTGGAAACAACTAATTATTGCGGAAGTTTTGAGCACAATTTGTAAAATTTCTGTTGAATTCCTCGTGAAAATCTCGCTCGTGAAATGTGTTGTGAATTGATCACTTGGTCAGTTCGAGACATTTGTTGTCCAAAATATGTATTTTTGACCGGCTTTGGCCTCTTGGGTGTTATTGTGACCTACAGCTATCCTAAATCAAACACTTACAAAACGATGGAGCAAAATATTCGCGTGCAAATCGATTATTCGCTTGATTTGTATGGTGTGTGATTTTCATTTACAATGAATCATGTATACTGTAATGCAGTGTCACAGTGTGTCGATGAATCTATGGAGCAAGATGATACATTTTTAGACGTTGCCAATTTGAAAATTATTCTAACGGTATTTGTGTTCACTTCATACAATGTCTTTCACGCTTAATTAGGCTTAATTAGGTTAAATTTGTGTTGAGTGTGTGCAAACTACCCAGACTGAAAAGTTTTATATTGCGCATAAAAGATCCTTTTCACCAGAGAATTTTGCGCAGAAATGTAGAAAACTTTTAGAGTCTAATCAGGTGTTCTGGGTTCAGTTTAGTTGATGACCCTCAGACTCAGTAAATAAATTTATCATCATCAATTTATCATTATCAATATTGAGCACAGTTGGCAGGTTAGCCTAGATTTTCTGATGATTTGTGCAGATTTCTTCATGAATTATTAATGATTTTATAATCACGACTAATTTTTCATTGGAATATAGCAAATGGGCATTAGAATATTGCTTTACCATACTCGCATGTTTGCTGACTTTGCTCCAATGTTGCACAAGCTAGCAAGCAGGTGCATGTTGCATTCTATGTACAGTGTATGCAAAAGTATGCCAAAGTTTACCATTATGTTAATTTTAAAGTAAACATTTAGTTTAAATTCAAATAAAAAAATTTCGTTCATTAAACTGTGGACTGTTCAGTTAATTCTACCCACATTTAACACACGATTCACACGAACGAAACTAGCAGCTGTAGTACCAGTTTTCGAGTGTATTTTGGTAATGCATATTACATAATTCAGACAATATTTACTTGATAACCTATCCGTCTTTGAAGTTCGAAAACAGTACGTTGGCTTGAAGTCGTATCTATGTAGTAAATATTACTAACGTATCAGGTATCACACAGCACACAAATCAAGCGAACAATCGATTTGTACGCAAAGATCTTGCCCCAGATGCAATTATATTAATGATGGACAACATTTGCACTGAAAATTTACACTATGTATATCTAGTGATATAATTTGTCACTGATTTGAAGTAAATGTGTGATATTGTACTATATTGTACATAAGCTTTTGGCTTAGTGTAGTATTCATGCTGTTAATAGTTAAGAATTTCATGTTGGTTGTGCTATGAGTTAAAGAGGAGTTTGATAAAGGTTGTAGCTACTATGAATTAATCCACTACTGTGTTGAGGATACTTTTTTATTGAAATTGGTGGTGAATGTTGTGAAAAATCAAAGCTGTGTTTGTTTACTTAATATGTTTTCTTTATACTTGTTTGAAAAACAAACATACCTTTGTTTTATCAGACATTCATCCAATTTCATTCTGTACTCATTACAAAGGTAAACTCACTAACAGTGTAAATTTCTTGAAACACTTAAACACCATTCTCATCTGTATGACTTAACTAGATTAACTAACTTATTAATACACCAAATACTGTCAAGGTACATACACCTCTGCATACATATGGACACAATGCTATTTATTTTATTCATATAATACTGTGAATTACAATGACAATAAATGCCCCCAGTATCAATTACTCTGAATATAACTGGTCAAGCTGTAATGCATTCTGTGGATACCATGCATGTAGAGTCAGATACATTGGCACCTGAAGAATGTGCATGTAATTGCTGAGCTGTTTTAAAGCATATTTGCACTAAGTGTACCTTGTGAAAACCTTATAGTACTGGTAATTTATTCTTGTATTATGAACATCATACATGTTTGCAATGATGCCAATAAATAAAAATTAATATGGACAGGGGGAAAGTCATGAACTCAGTAAGTCAAAACTCACGAATACAATGATATAAAATTAGCCAAAAGGGCCAGATTCTACGCAAAACTACATTATCTATCGTGGCGATTCTCAGACTATTTGTTTTTCGATGATGTTGCAAGGTTGTATGTCTTGAGTCCCACAAAACGAGATAAAAAAATAAACTCCTAAATGTTCAATATTCTTTACTCCTGGTCGGCGCTATCTTGGATTTTTATCACGCTCATGGGCGAAACCGCTGAGCGCAATGACAGTCCAACTTGGCCGAATTCGCTGCATTCAATGCCAAGCGTGAGAGAACTTCGACTGCAGTTTTCACACACATTCTATCTTTATTCTTAAGAGCTTTTAATGACACAGCTGCCTTCATTTTGCTTCTCATTTCCAAATTAGCGTCTTTCCTCAAAACAAGCAGTAGCCTCAAGCAAACGAGGAAATTATCTAACAATAACCAATACCAGAACAACCCTGACCGGACAGACTTAATATTGTGGGGTGTATCTGGGTAAGCATACTGGTGATGCTTCTGCAGCAGCTCATTCATTCTTTCCATATATGCATTCTACTTCGTTCGCAATCAGATGCCCAGCCTAGCTGGCAAAACTTAACGCAATCCTTATTCTCTTCTAAACACTGAGAACAAGGCCTAACCAGATCATGCCACTCACGGTAACCTAGATCTGTGCAAGTTTCACATACACGTCCTTCAGAGGTGCATGTTTCACAAATGTAGTTGCAGTCAGTCTCCGTTGTTAAACACTGTTCACACTTCTCGAAAACATGATTGATGTTTTCGTGCATCTCATGTACGGACTTCCACTCACCACGGGAGTCTTTGTAAAACACACCAACTGGTGCTGAAACAGAGTCATCAAGACAAGTGGCATGTAGTTCCACAGCTTGATTTGCAAAAGTAGACTCTTTCATAAAAAGAAATGATCTCATCCTCTGGCTTCGACATTAACTCCTTTACTTTAGTTATATTTATGATTTCTTGTTGTAAAATACCCACCAACCTCTGAGGTTGCAGGGGGTTGAGGTTGAGGTCAACGCATGAGAGGAATATTGAAGAGAAGGCTTTATCGCCATCGCATCTAATGATAAAGAAATGGAAAATTAACCAAACCAGATTTGCTGAGAGAAAAAGCGTTGCTAAGTTGCAATGATTTTAGAAGATGTAATGCTTCGTCACTAGACACTCCATTCGTAATGGAGAGAGCTGCAGTGCAAGAATAATATATCGTGGCGATAATCCACAAAAACTATGGGGTTCAATCCCCTGCTTGCAAGTCACCATTGTAGAATCTTGTTTACCTCGGAATAAGTGTGTTGCACTTTTGCCATGCAGAAATTGGTTAGTAGCCATCCACGAGCTCAGTGAAGGGTACTTTTCTGAAAGCTCGTTTCTGGAAAGATATTGCCCAGTGAACCAAAATAAAAGGCTTTAACGAGTTGATAAAAACATGTTTTGCATGCAATAATCCAGACTGAACCATGTACCAAAACAGGATTACTGTCACGTCCAAGTCTTCTAAATTTATACCGTACTCTTTCTGGCCATATAGTCATAACTCTATGGTACCTGAAAAAGCAGCATTGTCATCATTATGCTGCGCCTGGGCCATCATTTTTAGGAACATCTTTTTAAGAATCTTGTTATTATTCAGTTTAGAATGCTTGGCTCTAGAAACGTGTAAATCGAAACTTTGCGAATTATAAGATTTGCAGGAAACCTTTAAATGACAGGCTGGATAGTTACATAAAATTGTTTTTTCATCAATAACCGTAGCTTTGGTGCCATGTATGGAAAGTAAGCGGGCCTTGAAAGCTTCCAAACGTTCCTCTGATGTTGCTGGTCTCTTCCCTCTCTTCAACTGACTATCTTTGTCACTGTCGTCATTTGGCTGGATGACATCTTTTTCTACAATTTGGCGCGCGCTTGCAACGGCTGCATCATATTCTTTTTGTATTCTAATGGTAGCGACTTGACATTCTGATGGATTTCTCTTTTCTGTAAGATACAATGAGCACACATTTGGGTTATTACTGTTTGCCACAAAGAGTTTTAAAGCAGCCGCGAGATCGTTATCCGTCTTTACTGGCATTTTAAACCTCTTCATATGTATTCTGGGAGGAAAATAGACCTTTAAATTCTTGCACAGTTTCAGCTAATGTATAGGTATTAAACTTGTTAAACCACCATCTTCGCAGTTTCTCAGGAGGGTATGTACTAGGTGGATGTGGAGGTGGCAAGGGAGGTTTACGAAATAATGTAATGCCAACATCCCCACAATCAAATGATACTTGAGTACATGCAGCCATGTTCGACAGGTCCATATAGAGGGAGTTACCTGATATATTTAAATGCAAAAACCGCTACAACATACTCTGATACCATAGTCTTATCTTGTAAGTAAGGTCATCACCACCCAATAATGTTTTTTGTACATATATTTAAATTCAATTTCACTGTTGGAAAACAATGTTTCTTAAATAATTACTTGGTTTTAGCGCTGTGCAATATATTTGACAATATCCGGTTAAAATATTTCGAAAACAAGACAAGATATAGAGAAAGTCTAAATTAGGTAGATTGTATATTACAGTTTTAAAAGTTCTTTAAATTAGATGAGAATATATTTTGTTGCCATTTCCTTTTAAGAAATACGAATTTTGAAATTTTTGTACTTTTTCCATTAAAAATGTGAGAAAAACCTGATCAGTTTTAGCTTGAATATCAATTTCCTAAAATGGAACAATTTTGCATGCTAGACCAGTTATTTGCACAAGGTTTGATCTTGTAAAACTGCTGTATACTTATTACTATTCTGCGAATCAGTACTGTATATTTGTGGTATTCATCAGAGCTGTGTTCCCAGCAGTACAGCATATGCATACAGCCCTATGCTTGGTTGATGGATCGATTAGTTTTTCATATACAGTAGAATAGCCATTATGGATAGATGAATAGCAAAACCTGTAGACCAATGAAATTACGTTGCTGTCCTGCTGCAAGCTTCATTGTATTGAAATATCACATAGCATATATACACATGTAACTGTTAATCACCATGTAAAATTTCACTTCTAGCCCTGAGATCAAACTGGGAGTTATGATCAGGTCATGAATTCGCTGATATGATACTGAGCTTTAACATGATTTTGATGATTTAACAAACTACGTCGTCAGCATATGCAAACCTACTATTAATGACAACTTTTCTCTACAAAAGTATAAATTGAAATTGCACAAAATATACAAACACATCATTCGAGACATAATTGCAAGTTTTGTTTGTGTCTATGAATGTCATCATGACTAATACATGGACACGTTAGGATCAGTACGAGAGGAACCGCATAATAAAATCCAAACTAAGATATACTTTCTCACAATATACTCACATGGATATATAATGGCTATTACCTTTGGAACAGCTGCTTGTTTGTTTCATTTGTGGGAGAAAATAAGTTCTTAAATCAGATGATGGGGTTCTGTTTGAATTGCTCTCAGTCCTGCAAGGCTGTTCTGTCTGTTGGCTATATTAATGCATATAATTTTGAATAATTTGGATTAAGACAAACCACAAACTGACTTGAACTTCACAGCAATCAGTTAACTGACTGCCATGCAGTTCAAAATTAGAATGAATTAGAATGACCCTAAAAAGCATTTCTTTTTGCAATCTCTGTAGTTTCACTTTCATTGGTTATCATTCTTTTGTGCTGACTTGAATAATTTTAAAGGCAAAAGGAATGTGAATTATTTATGTGCCAGTGTTGAAACAAATAACAATATGTAATATCTGAGCAGTACCTTGACAGCACCTGAGGTAATTTGATAGGGGAAGTAGAAGAGTTTGTAGAAGAATTACATGAACTGATGCTAGAACTCCTAGATCTGAAACAATTTGAATTATTTTGTAAAATTGTTAGTTTTTATTAATTTCAATTAATTTGGTAATAATCTTTTATGAAAACAATTTTGTTTTGGTATCAACAACAATGGACAACAGGTCTTAAATTGCTAGTATGCCATCAACAGTATTACAGTATAACAAAATATTTAGCTCCTTGGTGACTTTGTGAAGTAAACTTTCCCATGGACTCCATACAGTCCAACATATATATGACCTTTTACCAGGTTAGAATTTGTCAATTTGTATTTACAGTACATACCTAGTTTATCAAAAGTAAACTCACTACATTGATTTTGAAACTACATTGCCCTTTATTCTTAGTACCTGCTTTCATATAGGGAATATTCTAAAGCATATAGTTTGAATATGGTTACTAAAACTGATGCAGCCATTTATGATACTGTACTTTGATCAATCACAACTTCGTATGATATTTGAAATGCAATGACGTTACAAAAATTGTGTGATCAAACTAAACTGTATTCCGACATGTATGTAGTTCAACTAAAAATGATTTTAATATTCTCAAAGAGTATATTCAAATTAAATTTACTGACGTATCATTCATATGTATTCATGATTTCATAGATTGCTAATAATTAAATTTCATTCAGCATTATCGGGAAATGCACTGAATTTAACTCGTAATTGCGGTAAGGGATTATGTTTTTACCTATATCGATAATGTGATTTATGCTTGCGCTTTCTCATGCATGATCTATCACTCAAACTATCACGGCTCCGTGAGCGACCAGAACGAGAACTTGGCCTATGTAATTAATACAGTATAAAAATCAATTTAAAAAGCTGGTCAAGTGTTTCAAGGTGTTTCGTCGCCAAAGTGGAAAATGTACATGTAAATATTGAAAATATAAAACTCATCAGCGAATACTCACCTGTGCTCACTGTGCCTCTTATCACTTTTACTTTTTCTTTTGTGCTTTCCCATTCTCAGCCTGCTTCAGATTGATTCAGATTTACTGTCTGAATCACAGTAAAATGCTGTTTAATACTAATGGATCTCATGGAGCATCAGGTTGAAGTTTTCTTCATTTCCACTTCCGTACGACACGGAGACACAGACTTCCCAGCCTCATCCCAAAACACTGCGTTCAATGGGAATTTCCTTGTTTCAAGGAATATTTACAACCAAATTGTGCAGCGAGACTTACCGGGAACGACTTGTCAGCTTGGACCTCTTGCCACTATCTTACTGGCATGAGTATTATATTTGAATCTCGTATTCTTTTTTAAAGCGGTGAACGGCTTGGTCGACGTGTCGCATGATGTCCTCCCTGAAGTCATTTCTGAAACCAGAACGACCAGATCCTCCAGCGGCAACCAAATTTCCTTCAATCCGGCCAAATGCAAAACAACTACCTACCAACGCTCCTTCTTCACTCGTGCAACTAGAACCTGGAGCTCTTTACCACCTACACTAAGATCTCCTGGTATTAATATTAGACAATTTAAAGCCGATTTACAAAATTACTACCTGATGGCCCTAAGAGAATGCTTCAACGAAGAAGATCCGAGGACATGGAAGACTATATGTCAGAAGTGTAACACTAGTCGCCACTTTCGTTCCAAGCTAACTTGTTGTTTTTAGTAGTCTCCTGTCCATGTACTGTGTGTGTGTGTGTATTATGATTGTGCGTATTATTGTGTAAAGGGCCCACAGTAATTGGTTTAAACTGTTGTGGTGCCCCTGCCATTATTGTCTAATAATAATAATAATAATAATAATAATAATAATAATAATAACGAATTTATTAAGGCATATCTACATCGTAGCTCTTCATCCTTAATTTCTAAACTAGGATCATAATAATAGATATATATATATATATATATATATATATATATATATATATATATATATATATATATATATATATATATATATATATATATATATATATATATATATATATATATATATATATATATATATATATATATACAGGTATATAATATAAAAAAATAGTAAAAAAAAAAGCACAGATAGTTAAAGTGTTATAAATGTTCGATTCGATCACGAGTCTTATTCAATAAGAGAGATTTGAGTGTGTTCAGAAAAGATCTGTGATCATGGACATTTCTCAATTGTGTAGGTAGTTCATTAAAAATCTTCGCGCAACAATCCTGGAATGTTCCTGTTTCCAGTGGTACCTTTAACAGTGGAACATTACTTGATCGTAGTAATCTATTGTTAGTGCGCAGTTCCAATCTCAGGTATTGAGGCCAGGAATGATCCCATATGGCTTTGTTTGCGAAACGCATAAGTTCAAGCTCAGTTTTTTCATGTATTGGCAGCCATCCCAGTGACAACACATCTCCTATGCGACAGTATTTATTGGTTACAAAGCTTGCAGCTGCGTTTTGGACGCGTTGTAGTTTCTTTAGTTGGAAAGCAGGTAGTGGGTGATAGGCAACTATATTATGGTATATTTTTGGAAGTATCAGAGATTCTGCCAACTGTTTTTTGATATGAGATGACGTAAGATTTCTTAATTTCTTTAAGGTGGAGAGAACTGCGTAACAAGATGAAGTCACGTGTTTTATGTGACATCCCCATTTGAGGTTATCTCTAAACCATGTGCCTAAGAGTTTGAATTCTTCAACTTTCTCTATTGTTTGTGCCTTGACTCTAGTATCAGGAACAACAGTGTCCAGTCCGTGTACTCTGGACATTTTCGAGGTTGTTATTAACATTTGTTTGGTTTTTGTCTCATTAAGGGCGAGATTTGATTCTGCTGCCCAGTTTTCAAGCACAGTCATTGCATCCTGACGTTTCTTGGCGCATTCATGTATCTTTGAAGGGGCACTATGTCGATACAAGGTCGTATCATCGGCATACTGATAACATGAGCATTCCAGATCTGGTTCTAAGTCGCTTACATACAAATCAAACAGTACAGGCCCTAAAACAGATCCCTGCGGCACTCCAAACTGTACGTCAACTGCCTGCGATTGTTTCTCATTAATTTGAACATACTGTTTTCTCCCAGTTAGGTAATTCAATACCCAAAAGACTGCATCATGAGAGAAACCGACGTTATGGAGTTTCTTAAACACACTGGCATACTCGACAGTGTCAAATGCTTTAGAAAAGTCAGCGAAGGCGATGAGCGTAACTTCTCCTTTTTTCATCGCACGAATGATGTCGTCTCTGATTCGCAGTAACACTGAGTTGATGGAGTGGCCTTTACGAAATCCTGACATGCCACTGTGGAGTATATTATGGTCTTCTATGTATAAAAGCAGCTGTTTGAGAACGAGGCGTTCGTAGATTTTTGATAAGACTGGCAAAATTGCAATAGGCCTGAAATCATCTGATTCCACAGGGTGATCAATTTTAGGTATTGGGGAAACTCGTGCAAGCTTCCAAGTTTTTGGAAACGAGTTATTAGAAATGTAATGGTTAATGATGTGGGTCAGTGGTGAAGCAATCCAGTCTGCTGCCAGCTTAATATATTTAACTGGTATTTGATCCGTCCCGGTTGAGCAATCTGATGGTAGGCCTTTTATTTCATTTAAAACCTTCTTAAAGGTTGCTGGACGTAAGGTAAAGGAGTGGTTAGTGTGAACTGGGAAAGTGTTGATCAGGTTCTCAACAAACGTTGAGAAGTTGTACTAAAATGGTGGCTCAAAACATTGGGATCCGCAGAAATTTGTAGTTGACTGGGATGTAAGATACGATAGATAGTGCGCCAGAGATCTTTGGGTTTTCTCGACGATAGAGCTTTCCGGTAGAAGGATCGTTTCGTTTCCTTGATTTTAGTTTTGATCTTGTTTCTAATTTCATGAAAAAATTGCCAGATGCTATCTTTCTTTGTGGCGTGAGCGAGATGTCGAAGCTTGTTCCTTTGAGATTGTAACTGTTTGATGTCCTCAGCATTTAGCCAGGTTGCCGGTGGTCGTGTAATCTTCATCTTTCTCAGTGGAGCGTGTCTGTCTATGCTAGATTTGAACAAACTGTTAAAAATCTCTAGTTTATCGTCTGCATCATCGGTGCTATACACTATATTCAGTGGTAACGCTGCGACATCTTCAAGGAAGGCATTTTCCACAAATTGTCGTTCATTTCTAATAATTTTAAAGCGGGGTTCGAAACGAGTGATTCTCACATTGATGCAGGCGTACGGAGCGTCATGGTCGCTGATCGTTGGACAAGGCAATACGCCCGTATGCGTCACTCGACTGGGTATGTTGCTTATTATGTGATCAATTAATGTTTTAGAGTTTGCCGTTATCCTTGTTGGTTGCTGTACGTGTTGATGGAGATTGAGCGATTCTAGCATGTCAATATATTGTTTTACTTGGGGCTGTTCAGGCCTGAGCAGATCTATGTTAAAGTCACCGGTGATCACGAGAAGCCCATCCCACTCTGTGCGCAGTTGGCTGATTACGTTTTCGCTCATATCTATCCAAAGT
Source organism: Muricea muricata (assembly GCA_963855995.1). NCBI lineage: Eukaryota > Metazoa > Cnidaria > Anthozoa > Malacalcyonacea > Plexauridae > Muricea > Muricea muricata. The sequence continues at coordinate 16,560,618 of OY979716.1, forward strand.
TTGAAAATCTTGCATCCGATTTGATCGATACATAACACCTAATAGTAGTTTACTATTCTTATTTCGGCCACTGATTTCTACCCAGATCTGCTCCAGGTCAGGCTCAATTTTCTCAGTATCGGTCCTACGTTTAAAGTTGATTGAATTCTTTATATAGACGCCGACGCCACTTCCGCGAATTGTCGCCACCTCCGCGACGCCGACGCCACCTCCGCTTATTGTCTAGATGTCTATTTGTAAATCTGTTAAATGTTTTTGGCAAAGTTAAATAAATAAATAATAAACAAATAAATAAATTAGATTCAACCAATATACATGCTCAAAACATATAATTTAACTATATACTGATCTATGCATGGCTTCTTCATCAAATCAAATAGAAAAGTTCTTAAAAATGAAAACGTCCTGTTTACATTATTTCAAAATTACAAAATTCTGTATTCCGATCAAGCACACAAAATTCCCAATTCCGTTGCGTAGGAAACAAAAAATTCCGTATTCCCGGGTGAAAAAAAGCAAAATTCTCCATTCTAAAATCCCGCCTCACTCCCCGACATTAATACAAGCAGATTTAAAGTGGAAATAAACGTTCTGTGGCTCTCTTGTAAATTGAATTTGCCGGGTGTTTCGATCACAGTATTGACGCACGTGTTCGGTGTTCCGACTTTTTACCAGCAGTTAACCCATTTATGCGCTTTATAGACTTCACATATACGTTACAGCTAAAGAAAACGCCAAGGTTCGTAAAGAGAAGAATCGTATCAATTACATGTTTTGTTGTAATTAGGTTGTTTAAGCAGTTATAATGTCAGTAAAAAAAATTCCAGACAACTTGTCGCCGTCTTTGCAGACAAAAATAATTTTCTTGTGATGAGAAAGTATTGCCACAGTTTGCCTCAGAACTTTTTCACAACCCAAAAAGCTAAGATGGGTGCAAAGTTGGGATTTCAAAATAAAGCCATATTATTTGAAAACGTTCAATTTTGCCGAAGGTGCAGAATATAGTAAGCGTTGCATGTATATTATAAAAATCAGTGCTGCAGCAATGTGTCAAAATGTAAAAGATTGCAATTCTACAGATTGCGCAACGAAAACTGTGAAAGCATTTTGAACTGATACGTCGGTTATATTTACAAAAGCCGACGTACAAGTTACGACAAAACGCCAAAATATAGCTTTGCTTCTTATAATGTCTGCTGTATTATGGATCATTGAGCCACTACAATCCTTAGACAAGTTTCTAGTAGTGTTATAAATATAATTGGCCTGAATGTGCAAAAGCCGTTACCCGTTATTCCCCGATATTTGCCGGTTCCCCGATTCCCTGTTCCCCCTTTTAAAGATAGCCTGAAATAGATATGAAATTAAAAAGTTCTGAGGCAGACTGTGGCAATTCTTTCTTATTACAACAAAAGCGTTTTTTGTCTGCAAAGACGGCGACAAGTTGTTTGGAATTTTTTGCTACTGACATTATAATAACTGCATGAACAACCTAATTACAACAAAAATATAATCGATGCGATTCTTCCCTTTACGAACCTTGGCGTTATTGTTAGCTGTATAGTATATGCGAAGTCTATAAAGCGTATACATGGGTTAACTGCTGGGAAAAGTCGGAACAACGAACACGTGCATCAATACCGTGATCGAAACACCGGGCAAGTTCAATTTACAAGAGAACCAGAACGTTCATTTCCACCGTAAATCTGCTTGTATCAGAGTGTGATACCCACACTTTACCTGCAATGCTCTTGTCATTTCCTCAGATTTCGTACGTTATTTTCAGTCTGAGCATATTGAAACACTTGCTAATGAATTTAAATTGGGTCTTAATCGTTAATATATGAGCCACGGTGATGCAATATTTAAATCCAAGGGAAACTATAAGTTCAGCATGTGAACACAAACATTTATGTCGATATTATAATAATTAGTTTTGTTGTGTTACTACATGAGGACAAATGTAAAAGGTTATGCTATTGTAACATCACAGGTGTTACAGTATGTATGTTGAAAAATTATTTTAAAGGGACCGGTAATATAGTACGTGCGGGGAAGGGAGGGAGACTACAGGAAGGCACCTCGATGTTTGGTGCCGAGCAGGGAAGTTTTGTCTCAGATATTCGGAATTTGGAACTAATTAAGAGTCTTCTCTATACTTTTTAATCATTCGATATACAAGAAATATTGTTATACCCATCTAGGCAGATTTTACCTTGACCCATGCACCCCTTCAATATTTGATGCATGACCTATCCCCAACACCCGCAACTGACCTATGTAATAATACATCTAGATTACATATCGAGTAGTTGTAATGTTTTAATATCTGATGTTATTGACATTTGATTGCTTTTGGTTTTAACAAAGTTCTGAAGCTGGTATATTATATTACTAGAAATACATGCATGCAGCAACCCCTCGCCACTAACTAAGAGCATGCAACTATATTTTCAGAATTACATGAAGTACTTCTATAGGTTGTTGTCATGGCAACACGGCAATTGTTATTCGTTCTGTATTTTTTTCAAAATGACAAAATATCAGTTTTTAATCCTTGTTTTATTGACAATTTTTTTAAAAGGCACAACATCTGTCATCAGTATGTTATTACGCCTAATGTAAGCTTAAATTTCGTATAAAATACGACCTATTAATTACATTAGTAATAAGAAGACAGTATTGCATTTACAAAACATAAACTTACTTTGGAATTTAAACAGTGAATAGACTGGATGAGTACAGCTACGCCGGGTTTTATAAAACATTAAAACACAAGTATAAATACGCATTATCAACAAACTTGCCTTGTGTTTCATGCCATAGTCAATTCTTGGCGCTTCTCTGTATCTTCCCCGAATTAATCTCTCTTCGAGAGTCTTGTGGCAGTTGTTTTTGTCTTATTTCTCGCCTTTTTGGATGCCTTAAGTGTTTGCTACTCCTGATAGTCCACCATGTTCCTGAGATCAGAAATGACCACCCTTTGTTGGTTGCAGTGAACTCTAATACAACTGGAACGATAACTCCTATGTTTTCGTTCTATGATTGGATGAAGCCAAATTTGAAGCAAAAGGCGGGAACCGCGCAGGGAAAATGGCTTGTTCGAAAGGACTGGGGGAAAGTTACGAGGAGTGAAAAGTTTGTTTTTGAGCGAAAATATGCTTGAAAAATGAGAATTTTCATCACAAGACTTCAATTTTAAAGATTCGATCCTGGTTTTCTGGATAGTCCTGACTGTTCTACACTTTGTTACGGCGAAAATTGAGGGCTATCACTTTTTTACTCTGGAAAATGACGAAAGTTTCAACGTACCGAAGCAAACTACGAGGCAAACTACGCTCTTCAATTGAAAAATATATTGCTTTAAAACATTTCAACACTTCCAAAACGTATCTTGTGCTAAAGTCCAGGTATCGTTGTCTATTTTGAGCTTTTAGTCTTTGCTGTAGCCCTTCTAATACGTGAGTAAATTGAGGTTTTCGAAGTGGTGTATTTGTATGGTTAATTCAAAAATATGTATAAAACTTACATTTTTCGTCAGATAGCATTAGTTTTAAAGCTTTAAACTTCGGTTACGGATAGTTCTTGGCAGCCTCTTCCATCTAACTGTTAAAACTCGAGAGGTAACATTTTTTTAAAAAAGATATTTCGTGACAAAGTTTTCGCCGGAACTGTTTTTCATTTTTAGCAGCCAAAAAATATTTTAAAACCTTACTGGACGTCCTAGAAAGTTGAGGTACATGAAATTTCAATCTATCTAGAAAATATTTAGCACCTAACTGGCTCTAAAACACGAAGTTAAAGGGTCGAAAAGAGCTTTTGAAAATAGGTCATATTTTCGCGGCGTGACGTACATGGCGGCCTTCAATTTGGCTTCAAAGATGGCGGCCAAGTTATCGTTCCAGTTGTATTAGAGTTCACTGGTTGGTTGTGAAAGTTGCCAAATCTTTTTGCAAAAATACGAAATATTGTAGTGCAATATAGTCCGCCATATTTTTGAGATCAGTGATGACCACCCACTCACCGCCACCACAGAATAAAAATTAACCAAAAGGTTTACTCTCGTTGAAACCTGTCACAATTTCATATCGAGCTAAACAAGTGTAGTGCAGTTCGCTACATGTTCCCATCATTCAACCGGACGTATACTATATTCCAACAAGAAAGAGCCTTTCAAATGGATTCTAAATAATCTCTAATCCAAATCGTAATTCTAAGCATAGCAACAGGAAACGACCACCTGCACAAATACTACACAATACAAATTAAAATTGAGAAAATGATGCAACGTCAGTGTGGTGGATGGAAAATAATAATACACTTGTTTAGGGCACTGCAACGAGCGCGCCAAATTGTGTAAAGCGTGACTAGTGATTTATATAAAGTGAACCTTCTGGTTAATTTTCTATTCTGTGCCGCCACCCTTGAACCACGCGCCCGCGATACTTGATGAACTTCAGACTTCGCTATGCTTTCCTTTTCCCGGGTGTAAATAGCCGTGCGGAATTAGTACCCTCGCACGGCGCTTAGCGCCGTTGCCTCGGGGAAAAGGTATCGCTGGTATTATGTGTTCATTACATGTGCATGGCCGTGTATTGTATTTTAGTTGTTTTCCAGTAAACTTTCTGTATTTCCAAACACGTTAACGTTAATCTCTTCAGGTTTATCAGATTTATTTCGTGAGGGGTGCACATGTTTATTTAAACTAGTTACAAAACTACTTTATTTTACAAACTACTGTTACTACATATAAGAATTTAATAGACACATATTACAAAACACGTATTCTCCGTTATTCCCCAATATTCCCGGTTCCCCGATTCCCCGGTTCCCGGATTCCCGGATTACCCATTCCCCCTTTTCAAAATAGCCTTTATTTCACAAGCCAAAAAACAAAGAAGGGTGCAAAGTTGGGATTTCGAAATAAAGCCATGTCACTTAAAATGTACAATTTTGCCGAAAGTGGCGTATTATGGATCCTTGAACCACTACAATCCTTAGACAAGTTTCTAGTTGTGTTATAAATATAAATGGTCTGTATAAATGTGCAAAAAGTTGTTACCCGTTATCCCCCAATATTCCCCAATTCCCCGTTCCCCCTTTTAAAGATAGCCGTGTTGTTATAGGATACGACAGTGAGTATTAGAATGACATTACCATAGGCAATGTTATTGAAATGTCTACCCTGTTTATTCAACCGTAATGCTGCATGTGTATATTATTCCTCTGATTGCAACCTGGCACACGTTTTCATGCATGCTACACGCTTACATATTGACATGTTTCTGATGTATGTAGTATATCGTAATTATAACCTTAATTAGAAGGAGTTTTACAGAAAACACAGCGCAAATTTTTGTTTAATATATTTATGTCTTGAGTTTATATATAGATATTAAAGCAATACAAAATATATTCGTTCACGGTATCTTTGATTTATATAACAACTTCTTCCTTAATTGTAACTGGCCAACATATAGTAACAGGAGCCAGTTGTATATTTTTAAGCGCCTTTGATACAACCTATCCAAAGGTTTCTAAGTAGAGTAATTTAAAATGAATATCTCTGCGATTAAATAAAATATGCGAAAGCCAAGAATGGCCAATATAGCTTTTAGTTTTGCTAAGCAAAAATTTTTCCTGTTCATTGACTGTGAATGCAATCAACTTCTAAAGCAATCAATAAAATAAAACAATTGATTCGGAGAGAGCACTGAGACTAATGAAATAGACAGGTTATAGCTACTTCAATGAGAATGATCATCGATTAGTTACAAATTGGGACGAATATATCAGACTAAATTTGAAAGAGAAATCATTAAACGTTTAGTCTCGAGGCTCTCAAAGGTGATTTGCGAAAGCGAACGAATAGCTTCATAAACAGAATGATAAACCTAATTAAACTCGCATAAACTCGCTGGAATTTTTTATGTGGAGACAAAAAATTATGAATTTTTGACCAGTGATTAAAGTAATTTAACATCAATCATTGTACATGCATGTTTGGATGAAATCACTCGCACAAATTAAGCTCGCTATAACTGTAGATGTTATTTGCGATGAGCGTATAAGGGAGTCTAGATGCTCTTTTCCATATAAAGGTTTGATTTAGGAAAGCCTTGAGAAAGATTTAGTATCATGAGCTACAGTATCTCTGACGCGTTCATTATTTATTCAATCTATTGACGAGCATAACATCTATATCAATTGCTCAAGCTTAAGTCATTGTATTTGTGCATTGAACCTAATGTGGGTATCAAAGTTAAAGCAGTTGTATATGTTTTATCAGTATTGCCAAAGAACTCTACTCTTCATAAATTTTTATTTATAACTTCTGATCCAATGCGGTGTTGTTATGGGAAACGACAGTGAGTATTGATGGTTTCATTTAACGTCACGGCGGCCATGGTGGAGGTATAATATGTTAGTAGTTCCATTGTTGGATCCCGCCGGCGTGAGTGGTTGACATTAGGGACCTTAAGATTTATAGGACGGCAACGCGACGGCAACGTTGAGAAAACACTTTACAATATAGCTTATAGCAAAGCATAGAAGTTGTGTTACAACACTTTGGTTGAAGACATGAGCTACATGTTTGAGAAGAGTTCTTAACTAGATCGAATTTAAAACTCCACCAGCTAAATTCAATATACGCCTGCGTTAATACAGTACGTAAAAATATTTGATTTGCCGTCGTCAACAACACGCGAGCCGCTTTTCAAGTATTCAAATGTATTGTTGACAACTATAATTATTCACTTCTTTTCAATTGACTGTTTGTCTTAAGACGTTGCCGTCACGTTGTCGTTCTGTAAATCGTAAGGTCCCTATTGTGTGCTGCGCACCGAGAGATTGATTGTAAACCAAGAATTCGAATGACATTACCATATAGGGAATGTAATTTATGATATGTCTACCGTGTTGATTCTACCGTATTGTTGCATGTATGAGTATATTATTCCTCTTATTGCGACCTGGCATACGTTAACATGCATACATGCTTACACGTTGACATGTTTCTGATATATGTAGTGAATTATAGAAACACGGCGAATTTTTTTGTTTTATATGTAAAGCAAATACAAAGAAAATCAAAGAGCATTGTTAAAAATTAGGCCTAATTATTCATAAAGACGTGTTTTGGATATATACAGTCTGTACAAGGTTTTGAATTTTTGAACAAAGTATCTACAGCCTTCGTTTTCAGTCTGACTTATTAATAATTAAAGCATATTTCGTTTATGTTGCCTTTATCGCAAGCGATGTTGCCGAGGTTCGCCGTTTGTCGTAAACGCCTATCGTGTCCACAGCATTCCTATCGTTCTTCAAAAATAATCAGAGCATAACATGTATATTAATTGCTCAAGATCGAGTCATTGTATTTATGCATTGAAGCTAGAGTGGGTATCAAAGTTGAGGCAGTTGTATATGTTTTATCTGTATTGCCACAGAACTCTTCTCTTCATACGGTTATTCATAACTCCTGATCCGATGTGATGTTGGTATAAGATACGAAGGTGAGTATTAGAATGATATTAATGGTAATCTTCCCTATTTATTCAACCATAATGCCGCATGTATGTGTCTATTATTCCTCTCATTGCACCCGGACAAACGTCAACGTGCATATACATGCTGGCACATTGGCATGTTTCTGATATATGCAGTGTAGTATAATTATAACCTAAATTAGAAGGAGTTTAATTGAAAACACGGCGGAAATTTTTGTTTTATATATTCATGTCTCGAATCTATGTATAAAATATTAAAGCAATTCAACATATTGTTATTTGTTCACGGTATCTTACACCCTATCAGGAAATTATCGATATCTCGAATAGCATTGACACCATAAAAATAGGAATAAAACAACATGAGCTTTACATAATGGTTTAAGTTTATATACGAAGTGCAATGGAGCAAGAACAGTTAACTCCAAAGTAATTTGTTTTTTGCATAAAACTCTCCTAGTTAACGTAAATAATTATCATGCAACTTTTATAAAAACCAGCGAAAATCTCCCTCAGTCTGTTAAAAGTTACCAATATAGGACGTAAACCAGATCCAAAATCTGAAAAGAAGCAAAGAATAGTAGAATTGTTAAGCCACGGCAAAACCACTTTGATATTTAAAAGTTAATTCATCGAGATCATCGCACAGTCAAAAGATTTATGGAAAATAGTAACAAAGTGAGGGAAGGGGGCGGATAAAGGAAAGTTCTGAAAGATTTCTCGTAGGAAAATCAGCTCAGTAAAAAACGTTATCAAAAAATCCTCATTCAATGAGTGCCAAGATATTTGATGAAGCTGGAGTCCCATCAAGATCCAGAGCTGGACGGTGCAAGATCTTAAGAAGCATTGGAAAAGTTACAAAGCCAACTATTAAACCACGATTAAAACAAAGACATAAGCTGGCACGCTTGGACTGGGTTAAGTCATGCATGAAAACCAATTTCGAAAATTTTTTGTTTACTGACAAGTCTCGGGCAACTCTGGATGGTCCAGATGGTTGGATGAGCGGCTGGCTATTCAATGGTACAAAGCCACAGAGCAAGATCAGGCGGCAACAAGGCGGTGGAGTTGTTATGATTTTGGTGGGAATCATTAATAATCAAACTGTGGGCCCTTTTCGTGTGCTCGATGGGCTTAAGATGTGTGCTAAATCGTATGTCATCTTCCTAAAAAAATTTTCTTCATAGGTATAAGAAACAACCACTAGCATTAAAGAGGAAGATGATCTTCATGCACGACAATGCCCCTTCCCACGCAGCTCATTACACTCGGGAAGCGTTAATCAAATTTGGGTTTAAGGAAGCTCGTTTGATGCTATGGCCAGCATGTTCACCCGATCTCAACCCCATCGAGAACTTCTGGTCAATACTAAAAGCGCAAAATACACGAAGATGGCCAACAATATTCATCTAAGAAATGTCTTTGGGAAGCAATTCAAAGCTGTGCATCTTCTGTAGATAAAGGCACAATCAAAACATTAACAGATTCAATAAGCAATAGACTTATTAAAGTGATGGGTGCAAAAGGGGGTTACGTTCATTTCTAACTACTAGAACCAGTATGTTTAATGCAAGAGAAAGATTTGATTTTAATTGACTGTTATTGAAATATATGTTGTCTGGATTTTTAGTTCATTTGAGGTAAACTATTCACATCGTATATGTTATCAGTGCCTAGTGCACGGTTTTAAAAAGTTTAGATTAAATAATGAGCGGCTTTTCATATGTACTGTATAATAATTATTTTCGTAAATTTTGAGTGTAAAGGGAAAAATACTCAATATAATTTAAATTATACTGTCAATTAACTCCAAAATGGTTGCAAATTCCAAGAATTCGATAAATTCTATGTTGTTGTAGTCTCATTGTCATAGTTTCAATGCTTTTTGAGACATCGCAGACATTCGCATTTGCATAATAATCATTAACAGGGTGTAGATTTTTAAAACAACTTCAAATTCGCCGGTAATTGTAACTGACCTCTTATGGTAACAGAGGCCAGTTGCATATTTTTAAACGCCTTTCTTGAGACGTTTATTATGATTACTCAGCCATTTATCCTCCTCTCCACCACAAATCAATGTTGCGTGACTAAAAAATTGTTTTTAGTAAAGACATTTGCATGTGTTTGAGGGTCCTATAAAAGAAAAAAACAACAGCAAGTATGATTTAGAAGATTTGTCGCGACAGGTTTTGTCTTGGATTATGGCAACTTTAGTGAGAATGATCTTCAATAAGTTACAATTTATGAGGAATATATCAGGTTGATTTCGAACGAGAAATCATTTGTTTCGAAGCAATCAACGTTTGGTTTCGAAGCTCTCGAAGGTGATTTATCTATATATAACAACTTCTCCGGTAATTGTGACTGACCACCTGTATAGTAACAAGGGCCGGTTGTATATTTCTGAGCGCCTTTGATACAACATAATGGAATTTTTAATGTGGAGACAAAAAATTCATGCATGTCCAATACTACTGTCAATCTGTATCCGATCGACAAATCAACCTTACCGCCGGTACGTTTCGCTCCATCGGTCAGTTGTTACTTACGGTCGGACAGTTGTTATTTACAGTTGGACAATATTTTACAGTTGATACAATGTCGTGCCATGCAGGAAGTGCGTCATACAGCACTAGCGCTTCTGTCTTGCTGGTTTCTTCCCTAGCTTGAGCCTGCTGTGCATGTGCATGGTCAGTGAGATGGTCGGATCAATCGATCGGATCCATCGGACAAAGCTGTTTACGGTCGGACAATTTTTTACTGATGCATTTATTCTAACCTACTGATGTATGCTAATAAGTCACATGACATGTATATTGATATCGTTGATTTGCACAACGTTAATGACTGCGACTGTATATATATATATATATATATATATATATATATATATATATATATATATATATATATATATATATATATATATATATATATATATATATATATATATATATATATATTTATATATATATATATATATATATATATATATATATATATATATATATATATATATATATATATATATATATATATATATATAAGAATAAGATAAAAACAAACTTGAAATATTACATTTAGACTTTAATTCACTACAAATTTGTTTCGTATAACAGGGAGAACCCTGTTACTCTCATCAGGTGAATTTGAATATTAGCGCGTTTCGTTGCCTAGGATATACTATATAAATGTTTGACGTCACTACGTTGAGTATAAAAAGGTTATGTTACATTGTTATCTGTTAGGAAATCACTTATAGCTCAAGAGGAATTTATTCCGGTGTCTACATTTAGATAAAAGTTCGTTTCTAGAGTTCAGAGAGGCAAGTTTAGGGTGGTATATTATAATATATTTCTCATGCAAACACAGATGGCATCGTTTGGTTTTGTTCGAATAGCTATTGCATCTTGCAAGTACACTCCGCTTAATTGAGTATTTTACATTCTTATCGTTGAGATTCCAGACATGTTTACTCAGTTCTGTGGCGTGCTTGTATTTCGCGTTTCGAAAAGAACTGGTGTGGCCGTTATATCTCGTCTTAAATTGGCACTCTGTATGTCCTACGTAAGTTTCTTGCTCGTTTGTGTCATCTCTGGTAACTGTTGCCTGGTAAACCACGTTCGTTGTTAAGCATTTACCAGAGAGAGGGCAGGTATCTTTCTTTCGACAGTTGCAATCTTTGTCTACTTGACTTGCTGATGTGACTGATTGGTCCTTGAGTACAGATTTTTTGTGGCTAGATTATGGATTTAACGTTAGGCATGCAGCTGTAGCTTAATTTTAGAGTGTTTCTGTTAAATATTTTGCGTAAAGGATGGTCGGGTGTGAAGCAATCATCGACGGCTTGAAGAAACTTATAGCCAATATTCGTGCTAACTGTGGAATTGTAGGGTGGATTGAACCATATTATATTTCTACTTCTGGATCGTTTAGGTTTTGATATAATTTTTAGGTATAATATGGTTCAATCCACCCTACAATTCCACAGTTAGCACGAATATTGGCTATAAGTTTCTTCAAGCCGTCGATGATTGCTTCACACCCGACCATCCTTTACGCAAAATATTTAACAGAAACACTCTAAAATTAAGCTACAGCTGCATGCCTAACGTTAAATCCATAATCTCTAGTCACAACAAATCTGTACTCAAGGACCAATCAGTCACATCAGCAAGTGAAGTAGACAAAGATTGCAACTGCCGAAAGAAAGATACCTGCCCTCTCTCTGGTAAATGCTTAACAACGAACGTGGTTTACCAGGCAACAGTTACCAGAGATGACACAAACGAGCAAGAAACTTACGTAGGACATACAGAGTGCCAATTTAAGACGAGATATAACGGCCACACCAGTTCTTTTCGAAACGCGAAATACAAGCACGCCACAGAACTGAGTAAACATGTCTGGAATCTCAACGATAAGAATGTAAAATACTCAATTAAGTGGAGGGTACTTGCAAGATGCAATAGCTATTCGAACAAAACCTAACGATGCCATCTGTGTTTGCATGAGGAATATATTATAATATACCACCCTAAACTTGCCTCTCTGAACTCTAGAAACGAACTTTTATCTAAATGTAGACACCGGAATAAATTCCTCTTGAGCTATAAGTGATTTCCTAACAGATAACAATGTAACATAACCTTTTAAATCTCAACGTAGTGACGTCAAACATGTATATAGTATATCCTAGGCAACGAAACGCGCTAATATTCAAATTCACCTGATGAGTGTAACAGGGTTCTCCCTGTTATACGAAACAAATTTGTAGTGAATTAAAATCTAAATGTAATATTTCAAGTTTGTTTTTATCTTATTCTTATTTGCTCTACTATTGTATTGAGCACTGTGTCTATACATGATTCACAAATTGTTTATATTCTATATATATATATATATATATATATATATATATATATATATATATATATATATATATATATATATATATATATATATATATATATATATATATATATATATATATATATATACATATATATATATATATATATACATATATATATATAAACTTACCACTACAGTCTGTTTCATCCAAAAAGAATATTCAGGTGGTAGACAAACTTCGAAAACATGCGAGCTTCTTTTATACTTAAGGAGGAAAAGGGGGCGTGTGGGTGTTCAAGTACCACGCATTCTTTTGTTCGTTTAGTTTACCTGAAGTCTATTTCTGATCTTTTATTTATTTCCTTGCTTGATATATACTTAGAGATATCGCACCTGAAATTGCCCCTTCCCCAAATTTATCGCCCTACTTGCGCTAGTGCTACCAGAGGGTTGAACAACATCCATTTGACGCGATGTATTTTTCTGGATGAACATAAATGAACAAAATACGTCATTTTGTTTTAATTATCCCATAGGCCTAGGCAATTTTAGGGAGTTGTGTGTATATTTTGCAAACTGAACTGAGTTTAAAGCTTGCAAAACATCAATCTCTTGCCCGGAGCCAGTGATCCTCTTGGGGTAGGAACGAAGTGCTTTGCCGTTATCCACTGTTTTTCTCAAAAATGGAGATCGGGTATTGCGCATGGAAGTAAACAAAGTAATTTGAAAGCAGTGATCATGGATCGTGGGCTCTGGGTACGAGATTGGTTAAACATGTGAAAATTTTTGATAAATCCTGTGGGAAGTTGATATATTATATTCATGGTCTGAAATATTGGACAAACATGGGATCCTGTTCAATTCTATTCAAAGTAATCTTAATTTCTGTTGAATATTTTTATTAAAGATAACCAAGCATTTCGAAGACGATGAACAAACTTGGCTGGATTAGGAAGCTTACTCTGCTTCGTCTCTTCCTGGCTGGTTTGGAAACGTACTCCATTGTGCCCACTGCATGGCATTATATTAAATCCCTGAACCAAACGACGTTTTTTCTTGCTCTAGTGGTGTCTGCTTACAACTTTGGCGTTTTCATTGCTTCACCTCTTGGTGGATTCATAACAGATCGTGTTGGCAAACCAAGGTTTGTCTTCATTTGTTCCTGCATAGCAAAAGTCATTGCCTACATTATGTACAGTGTCAACCTAAGCGCCTATTTCCCGCTTTTTGGACGTTTTCTAAGTGGTTTGAGTGATGTTGGCATCGTAGTACTTTTAGCCCAAATTGCATTACAGACAGACGAAAAAAGTCGTGGGAGTAACTTTGTTGCAATTGAGGCAGTATATTGTCTCGGTTCAGCATTCGGTCCAGGAATTGGGGCTTTCGTTACATTTAAGGCCAGTATTCTTGGTTGGAAAATAGATGAAGGCAATTCACCTGGAATAGTGCTATCTATAATATGGCTCCTTTTTCTCATATTTTCGTTGCTCCTACCCAAAAACATTTGGATGGAACCTGGTGATTCAAAAGAAGCAAATACAATTGCAACCTCGAGTGGTGATGAAGACAAAATAAAATCGAATAAGTGTTGCAAGCCAGCAAAAAGTCTGGCTGAAAAGTTCTCTGAACTGAAGCCGAAAAACATAATTAGGAATTCCAGAATTGTTTTCCTGCTTTTGCTAATATTATCGAGCGAGTCGTTTTCAAGCACAGCAACGTTCTATGTCCCATTATTAGCATTAGACCATTTTCATCTAAAACTCATTCATACCAAGTTACTTTTTTTAAATTGCACAATATTTACAGCTCTAGTCTTCATCTGTCTTTACATTGCTTCCGAATATTTCGAAGAACGTAAAATATTTGCGGTCTCATTTTTCATGCAAATTATTGCCATCGCATTTCTCACGATTTTGGCTTTTTCTTGGGATCAAGTGACCACTGTTCAGTACTATATTTTTCTCCTATACATTTGTTTCGGTATGCCATTTTTTCTTTATCCGTTCGCAAACTCACTTCTTTCGAAAATCACCGATCCTCGAAATGCAACGTTTGTGCAAGGCATATCCTTTGCAACTTTGCACTCTTCCATTGTTATAAGTCGAATTTTAATCAGTTTTGTGTTCACCAAGATGAGTTTGATCTGCTACTGCACGGGCATGGGCATAATTTGGTTGGTAGTTGTTATATGTTATGCAACGCTTTATGAAAGATTGGTTCCAGAACTATAGAAGAAGGAACGTACAATTTATATCATATAATGTATCACCATATTAGTTCATTAGTTACAAATCTAACAATCAATCAATCACTAATTGATAGCTATTTTAACTATATTGTAGTTTCATTTTTCTGAATTGCAATTTGCATTTAGTCCTTACATTGCTAAAATCTGGTTATGTCACATTTGCGAGAGTATTGTTCGATTGTGTAATAATGTATAAGGAAATGTTTCTCCACTGTGACGGGTCAATTTCAGTGCAGTTGATCCCAAACACGAGTGTCGACATCTGTACAACAGAGCAAAAATCTGTAACTACAGATAGGAAAACGGGAATGCAAATGTTCTCAACGAAGCAAACAAACGTGGTAGGTGAAATTTGAAAGCAATTTTGGTCAAATTTGCCTGTTCTTTTTTAACGAAATAGATTAATTTAAACAAAATTATCTCAAGATTGGGAAGTTCGGGAAGTTCTGGCTGGAAGTGCTATAGTTCTGGGTATTTATCACGACGTTACAGACGTAAATTTAAAGTAAGGGAAAAGTGGAGAGGAGCGATTGCGTTGTAAGTACAGTTGTATTGCGTGTAACGAACATTCCCTTTAGCCAATTTTATTAAGCTGTAAGCTATTAATAAAATGAAGTTAATGAGGAAACGTTCTGATCAGATTACGGTTTATAATGTCTTGGTTTTGGCAAAACCAGACATGCATCCTGCATGCGGCACAATTAGGTTGTCATCATGTCAGATATACGCCAGACTCGTTCCAAGGTGCATGATTTAGAGCATGCAAATGAGTGATGCACGTGAATAACAAATAATTCTCCTCTAGCCAATGAAAACTGTGACTTTGTCAAGCGCGAAACAATAACCAATCGCAAGCGAAGCTTAACTGAATACAAAGCGAAACGCGCACTGAATTTCATTATATTGCATTTGGGCTCGCTCAAGCCGGTACGCGGCTAAAAGTTTCAACAAAAATCGTTTTTCGTAAAAACGCCAAACGGATTTCTAACCGCAATAGTCGATCTCGATCAACGGCGGCAGTGGTGATACGGAGAGTTTGCGACGCCGATGTGCTGAGAGAGGACTACCTAACCATGGACCAAAGAATGCTTTAGTCTCTCGGCTACAACAGCGCGCAACCAGTTCGTCTTCGAGGCCAACGGTAGATGCCGCAGGGAACGAAAATTTGCCCTCTACGTCGACATTTGCTTAACGTGACAACCCACAATCTTCGTTATTTACCGAGGACCACTTGGCGCATATAAGATATGATCAATTGTTTCTCGTAGCGTGGAAGAATCGGTAGCCGTTGTAGCGACCAGTGCGGCCCGTGCCGCTGTCGAAGCTATGTCCACGAATCACGATGTCTCAACAAGGTTGTTACAACAGCCGTTCTAGACGAGATCGCGGTCAACACGTACGGCAGATTCTTGTCCAAACCCAACGTCGAGCGTCGCGTCTCAGTCCTGTGGAAGAGCTTGTATGGTGTCTCCAGCATCGTTTCAAGCATGCGTGTATACTGGCTGTTGACGCGGTTTCTTCCCTGTGCTCTGGCGAGTACGGTACAGCAGATTTTGCAACAACACCAACGTCTGAAGGGGATTGTGGCACCTAGTTCAGTGTCGCATCTGATATTACATTTATCATGATGTGCGCTAGCTGTATATGGTATCGTAAGTATTCAGGGCATTCCAAAATTTTTGTTGCATATTTTGTTTAAAATCTAATCAAAATGCACACAATTTGTCATTTGTGGTAGAACACGAGCATAAATAAGGCTTGCCAAGAGAGATTATTGTGTAATCTTACCTGATCTAATCAGCTGAATATATTTTAATGCGTTTTAGACATGCGATACAAATATGATTGCTTTCCTAGATGAGATATCTTGAGAAATATTGAGCACAAGATCTGTATTTGACACATATCAAGAAATTCTATCCCATTATTAAGACCAGTGGAAAAAAAAAAAAAAAAAAAAAAAAAAAAAAAAAAAAAAAAAAAAAAAAAAAAAAAAAAAAAAAAAAAAAAAAAAATTTTTTTTTTCTGCTTTCACAAAGGAAAATCTATTTCTTCAAACTATACTTAAATTTCAATGTTTACTTCCAAAATTAATATTAATTCTAGCGGCATTCGGCATCTTATTGGTATGGTAATGGTAATGGTTTTAATAACATATGACAATAGCTATATACAGCTAAACTATCACATGTTTACAAGTAATATTAGAACAATAATTACCGTTCCGAACTTATATATATATATATTTACATTTTCAATTTTAAATTAGAGTTAAATTTTGACACAGTTTATTTATTTCAAATTTGTTTCTGCTAAAGTTGCATAACCAAACACTATACTGACTCGTGAGGCATATAGCGGCTTGCACAGTGAGTTAAGCATCGCTAGCTGTAAGTCTGCGCGCGCCGCTCGGAATTGCAAAGTACAAGCTTCAGTTTATCGATTAAGGCGCAGTCAATTTGTAAAACTAACGATAAAAGTTTCCAAAAATATCGAAAATGAAGACCACAGCAAAACAATGTTTTGAATATGACAAGTTATTTTTATTCTTGCCATAAAACACAAGCATGCTGAACTGATTAAATAGTGATGAACAAATATTTCAAAAAGGCTAGAGTGGTCAGCTCTGTTTTCCGTATTACCAGTGGTTTCATCATTGAGTTGTAATATAGGAGCTTTATGGGGAAGCTGCTGGATTTGTCTGGCCCCATCCAGGTTTCCTGTATCCAGGTTTTTCCCGGCCATCCTGATGATCCAGCTGTAATAAAACCAGTGGTAATGCCTAAACAGCAAGTCTTACCATTTCCTAGCAAAAGCTGTCTTCTATATGACTACAGCTGTTGTGGGAGTTGGTTGTTCGTCTATGGGGAATACACATTCTGTGTATTTGTGGGGATGAAACGCTCCTGATTGTCACGTTCAAGCCCATAGACTCACGCTTATTTATTGTAATGATAGATCAGTTGAATCTGAAGAACTGTCCAACTGTGTATAAAGTTGGTCTGATAGGTATTGAGAGTATAGCTATCTCCTTGGTATGCGCGTGTGCGCATATTTAACGTTCTGTCGCGTGTGCGCTTAACGGAAGGAACTGTGTGTACAGTTGCATAGCTATCTCCTTTGATATATAACAATCTAATGAACAATCTAGTATAATGTAACATGAGTCTTTGGGATGACGTTTTTGACCATATTTTGTAACCAAGACCAAGAGTGTTTCACCCCGAAACCCCTTCTCCCACAAAAGCTTGCGTGTGTGTATTTCTTATGTTATCGCGCATCATTGCGAGCCTTGACCACAGAACAGCTTTAATCATTAAAGCCAATTTTATTAAGCTGTAAGCTATTAATAAAATGAAGTTAATGAGGAAACGTTCTGATCAGATTACGGTTTATAATGTCTTGGTTTTGGCAAAACCAGACATGCATCCTGCATGCGGCACAATTAGGTTGTCATCATGTCAGATATACGCCAGACTCGTTCCAAGGTGCATGATTTAGAGCATGCAAATGAGTGATGCACGTGAATAACAAATAATTCTCCTCTAGCCAATGAAAACTGTGACTTTGTCAAGCGCGAAACAATAACCAATCGCAAGCGAAGCTTAACTGAATACAAAGCGAAACGCGCACTGAATTTCATTATATTGCATTTGGGCTCGCTCAAGCCGGTACGCGGCTAAAAGTTTCAACAAAAATCGTTTTTCCCGCCCACCCAACCCATGCACATATCCTAAATGAGTTTCACAAACCATGGTGTATATGTGGCTTGAAAGACGACAACTACGCTCAATAGATGTTCAAGCACCGAAGGGTAACGTACGAACTATCAACACTGGCTCATAACCTTAGCACAAATCACTACAGGACTTCATGGTTTATAGACGACCTTGGCTTCATCTACAGGGTCGGAATGGACGTACGCGATTAACGCGTCACTAGCTATAACTTGAATGTATACATATGTTACAATGTAATATTTAAAGAATTATACAAGTTTGGGTTCGGGGATGAAACGCTCCTGATTGTCACGTTCAAGCCCATAGACTCACGCTTATTTATTGTAATGATAGATCAGTTGAATCTGAAGAACTGTCCAACTGTGTATAAAGTTGGTCTGATAGGTATTGAGAGTATAGCTATCTCCTTGGTATGCGCGTGTGCGCATATTTAACGTTCTGTCGCGTGTGCGCTTAACGGAAGGAACTGTGTGTACAGTTGCATAGCTATCTCCTTTGATATATAACAATCTAATGAACAATCTAGTATAATGTAACATGAGTCTTTGGGATGACGTTTTTGACCATATTTTGTAACCAAGACCAAGAGTGTTTCACCCCGAAACCCCTTCTCCCACAAAAGCTTGCGTGTGTGTATTTCTTATGTTATCGCGCATCATTGCGAGCCTTGACCACAGAACAGCTTTAATCATTAAATATCATTAACAAGTAATAGTATGGTTTCTTGTTTCTCGTTTCGTCGTCATTGACCCCCCCCCCCCCCCTCCCCGTACATGTTATTTCCAAAAGCCAGTTTATGATACGTGGATTATAGATTAGAGTTAATGGAGCAATGCCGCTAACATACTTGAAAGTTATTATAATCAAGCAGTATACTTAAAGTGCCCATGACACGAAAATTTTTATTGTATAATGAGAAAGAGTATTTAAAGCTGTAATACAATTTCTTTTGTACTTTTGCGCTGCAACGTTTTGTTGATGAGATATTTCAGTTTGAATATTTTGTTTTGTTGGCTAATCACGTCCCACTTTGCATAATGAGGCATCAGAAAGTAGATTATAAAGTTGTTTTACTATAAAGAGATGACGTGAACATTAATGGATGCTTATGTTTTTCCTTAATCTACATATCCTTTCAATATTACGAGAATTTTGCTCATTGAAGACATAGATAACTGGTATTCAACAGCAACTCATTATGCAAAGTGTGACGTAAATTAGCCGAGAAAACAAACAATTCAAACTATACAAAACGTTGCAGCGCAAAAGTTTAAAAGAACTTGTATTAAACAGTTTTAAATACTTTTTCACATCATGTAATAAAAATTTTGGTGCCATGGGCACTTTAACGTCGCAAGTGTCATTCATGGCGACACCACGACGATCTGCGAGAGAGCAACAACCGATACATAGATATAGCAATGTAGTGCTCTCAGAACCTATATCATAAGAGAAACTATAATAGTAAAAATGACGTTGAGTTTTGTTAGTAATGCATGCGACATACATTATGTGTGCGAAAAGGCGCGAATAAGACAGGGCGCATGAAGTGAAGGAACAAGGAATGACTGATTGTAAAACGTAAAGTGTTTCATAAATGAATATTCTATATGTGGCAGAAGGGAAAACATTACAATAATTAATTTTCTTATAATATTCTTCATTTTTCTTGTAATCTAGGTTTGTGAAACATTCGTCAAGCCCGCATCCAGAATTAATTTGGAAGTCGGCAAACAACCACATATGGCAATCTGTACGCCAAGTGTACGTCATTTTTTTAGTAAGCGCAACATACGTGATATCGCGAATAATCGCGTGTGTAAATCGTGATCAGAGTGAAAATCGCGAACATAAATTTACCTTGCGAAAGCACGATTCATATCAGGTATAATCTCTGGCAATGCGTTGAAATCTTATATGAGTGGAAATACCGTCTACTCGATTTGGGAAAATATTTGGATGATTTTGCGTTTATATTATACAATAATATGGTATACATTATGAAAAAAAGGAAATGATGGACAGTTTATAGATGCAAGAGTTATGAGTTCTAAATTGGTGTATTTTCGTTAAAAATAAAACAACCGAAACTGCTTAGTGCCCAGATGCTTTCTGCTCTGTGTGTGTCGAATTTGTTCTCTTCATGCACAAACATGAAATTATCACATCAGCGGAGTGAATATACTCATCATGTCTGCATTTGACTGGGATTTCTAATTCGTGCTGTGTATTTCAATTCTAACACATTTATACTATCACAATTGCAACAAAGTATTAAGCGATGTGTTTACTGTCTGTGAAATAAGAAAATATATTATCTTGTGGCATATTTCTACCAATATCATCAGTCACCTGGATTGGTAAAGAAATTGTTGATCCTGCTACACAACCATTCAAGGTCTGTTTCCTTTTGCATTCAGGATCATAGAATTACTAAGTTTCAATGATTCAACTTAAAATTAAAGTGATTTGTTACTTGCCAATTGTATATGGTAGCATGGTAGACAACAAAACTTTTCATATACTTAACCATGCCGTAAAACTCCTAGAAAGGCAGAAAAGACACTTTGCATAGCATCATTAGCATGAGAACGTATGCTCCAGACTTGACACATAAGCTAAGGGTAATTCCATGTCTTATCCCATATGTGTGATGAAAGCGGGCTTCTGATTGGTTCTCAGCAGGTTAGTCTTTTTCGAACTAACCTGCTTTTTCCGAACTAACCTGCTTTTTCCGAACTTACCCGCTTTTCTCTTTTATCGATAAAACCAGGTTTCTGATTGGTTATAAAAACCCGAACTGACCTGCTTGTTGCTTACGCTGCCGTCCGCCTCAAACTGCTCAACAACAATGGCGAACAATTTTTTATTATTAGACACAATTTTTTATTATTAGCCCCAATTTTTTATTATTAGCCACAATTTTTCATTACTAGCGACATTTTTTACTACCGGGCGAAATATATCATCTTACTATAAAATTACTATTTGCTTGCCTGGTTCCCGCCCTTTGCTGGCTTTGCTGACAACGTAAACAATATGGCTGATAAAACCGCTGTAAAACACTTTCTTTCAAAAGCTTTAATAGCTGTCGATAACATACATGATTCCGCAACACAAACAACAAGAGGGACAAATTCAACGGGCGATAACACCTTGACGCCAAACCAGACTAAAAGCACCGGTAGTTTTAGAACAGAACTTGAAAGACTGTTTCCTAATGTGTATGGGAACAAGAAACGACCTTCGTCAGCCCCTGATCCACGAATAACTTCTAGCAACAAGAAACGCAATACCTTACCCCCCAAAAAGGAAAAGACAGTTATTAGAAAGTTTGCTTGTTTAAGTGATAAAGACCAACTGGAAATCCCTTCAGCTCATGCAAAAAGAGACCTTTTCGTATGCGGTTTAGGGGAGAAAAAAATTCAGCTCCCATTGAATGGAAAATACGCTGATTTACGTGCAACTATGCGAAAAGAGTTTCCAATGTTGTCAGATGCTGGAGGGTTTGAGCTGATATTTGCCGAACAGGGCAAAAAAGAGTTTATGCTGATTCCAAATGGGCTTCCTGAAGAAATTATACCAATGGATAGAATTTATACCAATGGATAAACTTCGAGAGCATGTAAAGGTAAGAAATTTTAAAAATGTCTTTCGGGACTTGTACAGTATAACAACGCTCAAAAAAGATACCCTAAAAATACCTTGCTGTAAAGTGTATGGTGTGATCTTTCTCATTCACTAGGTAAACGAAATTGTGTACTGAATTATTTTTTAAGGGGGGGATTTATTTTTGTGGCTTGTTTAATGGACTATTCAAAGAAAAGGGGTGTGTCATTAACAGGGGCGTGTCTCACAGCATAAAATCAACCTCTGACACTAAGTTCATCAAATATTTAAAGTAACAATTTTAAAAATGCTAAACAAAATTTAAAATGTTCTGTAAAACACACAAATACTTATAAAATAATTTTGGATAGAAACTACAAGTTAACTTAAGTCATTATTGCAATACTTCTTTGGAGACTGCTGCAGAGCTTTCCAGTTTTAGACAAAGCCAAAAAATAGTAAGTAGGGTTCCCTAGGGTGTTTTGTGAATCAATGGGTTAATTGTTGCAAACTAGAAAGTATTCTGTAAATTGACGAAAATATTATATTTTAATAATAATAACAAGTTATTAAATTAATATTAAGCAATATAGGGGTGGTCATCATAATTACAGCTGCCAAATGGGGGTGGGTCTTTGAAATTTGTGCACAATTTAGGGGTATTTGAGTCATATCTAAAATTAGCAAAAATAAAATCAACAGCCAACCTTCCTGTCCGTTATATACAAAATTTCTACATAGCGAAATGGTGATCATAGGTCTGTCCCAAAAATTCTGTGTGCACCATTTGCTTGGAACGTGTTGATGGAAATGGAGTCTCACCAGAATGTTGTGGTGGTGTCTTTCACAGCATTTGTTTAGAGGAGTGGCTTAAACATTCAGATGGTGATTATATCGTACCCTTTAGATGTTCCTCTACATCAGTACGATATTCTTTCTTGTTCATTAAGTAATAACAGTCTAAAAATACCGATCTAAATCGCTAATTTCGATTTTAAAAAAAAAATTGTTTTGAGCCTCCTTAATATCAGATTGTCGTATGGTTAATATATTATGTTGTAGTTAACCTACAGTCTTATAGTTGCTAAGCAGGAACTAGTTTCTGGTCTGCCAGTAGCGAAGCCAGCCAGACATTTGGTCATGCAAATGCAAGTTTTTCTGTGTTTTTGACCGTATAAAGAATGAATTTGTAAAGAAATGAATAATGATCATAAGGATTTAAATTTGCATAGCATGACTGGCTTCGCTACTGGTGTTTGCACTTTGACAATAGTTCATGTCTAGAGTCCAACGAGCAAAGGTAAGGGTGATATATAATTAAGAATTTTTCGTGTAAGCAAAGATTACATCGCTTGGTTTCATTGGAGTAGCTTTTGCAGTTTTTCATTATTCTCCACTTATACTATGGGTTTCTGAATGAGGAAGTATGAGTGTTATATTTTGTTTTAAATTTCGCTTCAATGTGTCCTACATACATTTGTTTCTCGCTTGTGTCATTTCAAGTAGCTGTCGCTTGATATACTACGCTGGCAGTTAAGCATTTATTTGATAGATGGCTGGAGTTTGATCTCCACCATTTCACTTGTTATCGGCAAATGTGTTTGTCTGGAGTACTTTGTGGCGTATTGTCTTTTTGTGGGCAGAGATGATGCAAAGGACGTTCGGCACACAGCTGTAACTCACTTTCAACGTGTTCCTATCAAAGATTTTGTGCAGAGGATGACTAGGAGGGAAGTAATCATCTATAGTTTGAAGGAATTCATGCCCAATGTTAATGGCAATATTGGAATTGAAGGGTGGATTGAACCATATTATATTTCTGTTTCTAGATTGCTTAGTGGTTGCGGGTTATATTCTGGTTTGTAGTTGTAAACGTTTTGGCGAAGTGTTTCTTGGCAGGGAGGGATACCCGCATCAAATGATTGTTTATTGGATGACATGTTGGACAATCTTCTAATTTGTTGATTGTGTGCGATACTGTTCGTAATATTGTGGGCGGGAATGATTGCCGTCTCGCTTAATGTACTGTGGCGTGTTTCCAGGTTTCATGTAAGGTTTAAAATTAATGATGCGGGTATTAGGTCAAATGTGACATCTAAGTAGTCGACGCATTTCTTGTTGGCTTCAATAGTGATTTTAAGGTTATGATCTGAGAATATTTTGCAAATATGTTTCTTGAAGTTCTCGATTTGTTTTCGTGTTTTGATGAATGCTGCCAGTCCATCATCTCGATACAAACCGATGTCATTGCCATATTCTTGGGTTAGCTTTGATAGGAGATATGAACTTACTAACTCGCACGTCTCGGCACCATCAAAGCTGCCAATCATTGTGACGTCGAACAGCGATTTCGATGTTTTCTTACTCGAAGTTGTGTTGTCTTTCAAACGCACATATATATAAATATGTATATATGTGCTTTTTTCATGCATGATTAATGTCGTAATTAATTACATTAAAATTCCATGGCAAGGATGTCACTGTTTGAATTTATAAATTCAATTGCCTGTTAAGCACAATATGTAGGTTAAATAAACATGCCTACATTTATGCACACAACAGGTGCCCTAAACAGGCTTAACTTCCTTTTTATTTTTCTTCATTCTTGTCCTTACAAGCATATAGCATGTTAAGCATGTTAGATTTTCTAGCTGCATTTCTTCAAATATTTTTTCCTGTTATGAATGTTCTTAATAGCCCTTGTAAATAATGCTGCACTAGTATGTATTAAAACAGTTTTCAGTTGTATTTTGCTTATTATTCGTCTTCATCATCGTTAGCTTCAAATTCTTTCCCTCAAAATTTATCCCGTAATGCATCATAATCACATGCAGGTAAAGTTATTCTTCTTTTTTTGCAAAGAAAGTCATACACTAGCTGTATATACTGTCGGTATGGAACATTCCGTTGACATCTAGAAATTTAAATAGCTGTGTACTCATTAGCTAATAAATATACATGTTGTGTATATGTATATATAGCATATTCTTTCAAGAATGTATGTAGCTAATAGATGTAATTTTATCATGAACAACATAAACATTGGCAGTTTAAAGTTGGATGACTCAAATCATAGTCAATATAACTCAATTTTGTTGTTGCCAAGAATAAAGTACATTACTACATATAACACACCCTAGAACTCAAATGAAGTGAGTCATTGTCTTCTGCTCATCTTTATGTCAAGTTGTTATATATGCAATATTGTCTATATAAGCTTATTGGCGTCAGCATAGTGGCTTTCTTGTTGTAGCAAATAGCAATCATAAGGTGATCCGTGTGGCCAATATTAAAAGTATTGTCTATAGTCAAAGAGACACGTTCACAACTTGCGCGGTTCGCCCCTTTGCTTTTCTTCGTTAAAAACATGCTGATAAATAATTCTTAAATAATTCGTGCTATATATATATATATATATATATATATATATATATATAAATATATATATATATATATATATATATATATATATATATATATATATATATATATATATATATATATATATATATATATGTATGTATGTATATATGTATATATATATATATATATGTATGTATATGTATGTATATATATGTATATATATGTATATATATGTATGCGTGTATAATACATTATGAGGACTTCCACGGATTATGCATATACACTGTGGGGACTACTTGCATAGTGAGGACCTGAGCCAAGACCCCATAAAATTTCTCAATAATTTCTCCCGGAAAAAGTCATTTTAATGGAAGAGACTAAATACAATAGCTACTATTAGCATTGATAACATAGATAAAAAGCTTGGTTTCATTGGCGGCCTAAATAATCACAATACAATCCACAAAAACACGAAGTCCTCGCAATAACATTTGGCAAATTTTCGGTGTACGTTGTGTAAAAAATTTGGATGGCATTACGGGGTCGTCGACAAATATATTCACCACTATGAGGACTTGCGTTCCGAGTTCTAGCAATGTCGGTATATAATATAAAGTCGATCTTATCAAACACAATATACCTTGTATAGTCAAGTATACGAAAATGGTAACTTTTTCCGTACGTAATACAAATATCTACAAAAATTCGCAAACTTCGTGAGTCTATATTTTTCAAATTTTTTAACTTTTGCCAACAAAACTTTCCAATTTTACTAATTTTAAGATGGTCTTTCGGAATTTTTCCTACACTAACCGGCACGTTTCTAGGTGGTACAGACATTTTAAATGAAGCATGAAGACACAGTTATCAAATTTGATTCTGTTCTAGCGTTGGATCTTTTACGGCAAAGTATAAGTTTTGAACGAGCTCAGAATGTTTGAAATTGCTCGGTGTACCTAGAATTCAAGCGATATTCTAATGTGTGAAAAATGTAACTCCATTTTCTGCCCGAAATTCAGTATTTCTGTGAAAACTCCATATAACTGCATTATAATACACTTCACCGGTAGTTTTTCTACGCCATATATCTAATTTCTGAAACACCCTAGAATGTTTTAAATATATCTGGCTTTAGGTAAAATTTAAACGCATTTCTAACGAGTCAAAACAATTGTATTCCAAGCATGGTTGCCATTTATTTCTGTGCAAACTCCGTATAACTTGTTTAATATATTTGGCGAACATATTTACGGCACCGCACCTGTCGGATTCAATATTGTTCTCCAGAATTTTTCCTACACTATAACATGCACTTTTCTAGATGGTAGAGACATTTTGAATGAGGCATGAAGACACATGCAGTGCTAAAATTTGATTCTCTTCTGGCGTTGGGTCTCCGCAATATTTTTTACACAATTAAAAATTACTTATTTGGCATTTCAAAATTAAAATATATAGCTTACATTCTCTCCAGTCGTACCATATTATGCACACTGCTAGTTTCAAACCAAACAGCAATTATATTGGAACAACCTAAGACAATTAAGTAAGAAACACAACGAGGACCTTGGTGAATCACATATCGACATTATGAGGACTGCAAAAGTCCCCGCAAAGCAAAAGTCTAATTTGTCAAGGACCTTATAAAGTGGTTAACATGCATGCATGCATGTTCCATGGCCGGCTTTTATTTCCGTGGACACTTCTTATAGTTGCCTCAATAGAAATCACGAGCAGTTTCTTTTACGGCAAAGTATAAGTTTTCAACGAGCTCAGAATGTTTGAAATTTCTCGGTTTACCTAGAATTCAAGCGCAATTCTAATGTGTGAAAAATGTAACTCTATTTTCTGCCCGAAATTCAGTATTTCTGTGAAAACTCCATATAACTGCATTATAACACACTTCACCGGCAGTTTTTTTACGCCATATATCTAATTTCTAAAACACCCTAGAGTGTTTTAAATATATCTCGCTTTAGGTAAAATTTAAACGCATTTCTAGCGAGTCAAAACAATTGTATTCCAAGCATGGTTGCCATTTATTTCTGTGCAAACTCCGTATAACTTGTTTAATATATTTGGCGAACACATTTACGGCACCGCACCTGTCGGATTCAATATTGTTCTCCAGAATTTTTCCTACACTATAACATGCACTTTTCTAGATGGTAGAGACATTTTGAATGAGGCATGAAGACACATGCCGTGCTAAAATTTGATTCTCTTCTGGCGTTGGGTCTCCGCAATATTTTTTACACAATTAAACATTACTTATTTGGCATTTAAAAATTAAAATATATAGCTTACATTCTCTCGAGTCATACCATATTATGCACACTGCTAGTTTCAAACCAAACAGCAATTATATTGGAACAACCTAAGACAATTAAGTAAGAAACACAACAAGGACCTTGGTGAATCACATATCGACATTATGAGGACTGCAAAAGTCCCCGCAAAGCCAAAGTCTAATTTGTCAAGGACCTTATAAAGTGGTTAACATGCATGCATGCATGTTCCATGGCCGGCTTTTATTTCCGTGGACACTTCTTATAGTTGCCTCAATAGAAATCACGAGCAGTTTCTTCTACGGCAAAGTATAAGTTTTGAACGAGCTCAGAATATTTGAAATTGCTCGGTGTACCTACAATTCAAGCGCAATTCTAATGTGTGAAAAATGTAACTCTATTTTCTGCCCGAAATTCAGTATTTCTGTGAAAACTCCATATAACTGCATTATAATACACTTCACCGGTAGTTTTTCTACGCCATATATCTAATCTCTGAAACACCCTAGAGTGTTTTAAATATATCTGGCTTTAGGTAAAATTTAAACGCATTTCTAACGAGTCAAAACAATTGTATTGCAAGCATGGTTGCCATTTATGCCTGTGCAAACTCCGTATAACTTGTTTAATATATTTGGCGAACACATTTACGGCACCGCACCTGTCGGATTCAATATTGTTCTCCAGAATTTTTCCTACACTATAACATGCACTTTTCTAGATGGTAGAGACATTTTGAATGAGGCATGAACACACATGCAGTGCTAAAATTTGATTCTCTTCTGGCGTTGGGTCTCCGCAATATTTTTTACACAATTAAACATTACTTATTTGGCATTTCAAAATTAAAATATATAGCTTACATTCTCTCGAGTCATACCATATTATGCACACTGCTAGTCTCAAACCAAACAGCAATTATATTGGAACAACCTAAGACAATTAAGTAAGAAACACAACGACGACCTTGGTGAATCACATATCGACATTATGAGGACTGCAAAAGTCCCCGCAAAGCCAAAGTCTAATTTGTCAAGGACCTTATAAAGTGGTTAACATGCATGCATGCATGTTCCATGGCCGGCTTTTATTTCCGTGGACACTTCTTATAGTTGCCTCAATAGAAATCACGAGCATTTTTTTTTTACGGAAAGTATAAGTTTTGAACGAGCTCAGAATGTTTGAAATTGCTCGGTGTACCTAGAATTCAAGCGCAATTCTAATGTGTAAAAAATGTAACTCTATTTTCTGCCCGAAATTCAGTATTTCTGTGAAAACTCCATATAACTGCATTATAATACACTTCACCGGTAGTTTTTCTACGCCATATATCTAATCTCTGAAACACCCTAGAGTGTTTTAAATATATCTGGCTTTAGGTAAAATTTAAACGCATTTCTAACGAGTCAAAACAATTGTATTCCGAGCATGGTTGCAATTTATTTCTGTGCAAACTCCGTATAACTTGTTTAATATATTTGGCGAACATATTTACGGCACCGCACCTGTCGGATTCAATATTGTTCTCCAGAATTTTTCCTACACTATAACATGCACTTTTCTAGATGGTAGAGACATTTTGAATGAGGCATGAAGACACATGCAGTGCTAAAATTTGATTCTCTTCTGGCGTTGGGTCTCCGCAATATTTTTTACACAATTAAACATTACTTATTTGGCATTTCAAAATTAAAATATATAGCTTACATTCTCTCGAGTCATACCATATTATGCACACTGCTAGTTTCAAACCAAACAGCAATTATATTGGAACAACCTAAGACAATTAAGTAAGAAACACAACGAGGACCTTGGTGAATCACATATCGACATTATGAGGACTGAAAAAGTCCCCGCAAAGCCAAAGTCTAATTTGTCAAGGACCTTATAAAGTGGTTAACATGCATGCATGCATGTTCCATGGCCGGCTTTTATTTCCGTGGACACTTCTTATAGTTGCCTCAATAGAAATCACGAGCAGTTTCTTTTACGGCAAAGTATAAGTTTTGAACGAGCTCAGAATGTTTGAAATTGCACGGTGTACCTAGAATTCAAGCGCAATTCTAATGTGTGAAAAATGTAACTCTATTTTCTGCCCGAAATTCAGTATTTCTGTGAAAACTCCATATAACTGCATTATAATACACTTCACCGGTAGTTTTTCTACGCCATATATATAATTTCTGAAACACCCTAGAGTGTTTTGAATATATCTCGCTTTAGGTAAAATTTAAACGCATTTCTAACGAGTCAAAACAATTGTATTCCAAGCATGGTTGCCATTTATGCCTCTGCAAACTCCGTATAACTTGTTTAATATATTTGGCGAACATATTTACGGCACCGCACCTGTCGGATTCAATATTGTTCTCCAGAATTTTTCCTACACTATAACATGCACTTTTCTAGATGGTAGAGACATTTTGAATGAGGCATGAAGACACATGCAGTGCTAAAATTTGATTCTCTTCTGGCGTTGGGTCTCCGCAATATTTTTTACACAATTAAACATTACTTATTTGGCATTTAAAAATTAAAATATATAGCTTACATTCTCTCGAGTCATACCAAATTATGCACACTGCTAGTTTCAAACCAAACAGCAATTATATTGGAACAACCTAAGACAATTAAGTAAGAAACACAACGAGGACCTTGGTGAATCACATATCGACATTATGAGGACTGCAAAAGTCCCCGCAAAGCCAAAGTCTAATTTGTCAAGGACCTTATAAAGTGGTTAACATGCATGCATGCATGTTCCATGGCCGGCTTTTATTTCCGTGGACACTTCTTATAGATGCCTCAATAGAAATCACGAGCAGTCTCTTTTACGGCAAAGTATAAGTTTTGAACGAGCTCAGAATGTTTGAAATTGCTCGGTGTACCTACAATTCAAGCGCAATTCTAATGTGTGAAAAATGAAACTCTATTTTCTGCCCGAAATTCAGTATTTCTGTGAAAACTCCATATAACTGCATTATAATACACTTCACCGGTAGTTTTTCTACGCCATATATCTAATCTCTGAAACACCCTAGAGTGTTTTAAATATATCTGGCTTTAGGTAAAATTTAAACGCATTTCTAACGAGTCAAAACAATTGTATTGCAAGCATGGTTGCCATTTATGCCTGTGCAAACTCCGTATAACTTGTTTAATATATTTGGCGAACACATTTACGGCACCGCACCTGTCGGATTCAATATTGTTCTCCAGAATTTTTCCTACACTATAACATGCACTTTTCTAGATGGTAGAGACATTTTGAATGAGGCATGAAGACACATGCAGTGCTAAAATTTGATTCTCTTCTGGCGTTGGGTCTCCGCAATATTTTTTACACAATTAAACATTACTTATTTGGCATTTCAAAATTAAAATATATAGCTTACATTCTCTCGAGTCATACCATATTATGCACACTGCTAGTTTCAAACCAAACCACAATTATATTGGAACAACCTAAGACAATTAAGTAAGAAACACAACGACGACCTTGGTGAATCACATATCGACATTATGAGGACTGCAAAAGTCCCCGCAAAGCCAAAGTCTAATTTGTCAAGGACCTTATAAAGTGGTTAACATGCATGCATGCATGTTCCATGGCCGGCTTTTATTTCCGTGGACACTTCTTATAGTTGCCTCAATAGAAATCACGAGCAGTTTCTTTTACGGAAAGTATAAGTTTTGAACGAGCTCAGAATGTTTGAAATTGCTCGGTGTACCTAGAATTCAAGCGCAATTCTAATGTGTAAAAAATGTAACTCTATTTTCTGCCCGAAATTCAGTATTTCTGTGAAAACTCCATATAACTGCATTATAATACACTTCACCGGTAGTTTTTCTACGCCATATATCTAATCTCTGAAACACCCTAGAGTGTTTTAAATATATCTGGCTTTAGGTAAAATTTAAACGCATTTCTAACGAGTCAAAACAATTGTATTCCGAGCATGGTTGCAATTTATTTCTGTGCAAACTCCGTATAACTTGTTTAATATATTTGGCGAACATATTTACGGCACCGCACCTGTCGGATTCAATATTGTTCTCCAGAATTTTTCCTACACTATAACATGCACTTTTCTAGATGGTAGAGACATTTTGAATGAGGCATGAAGACACATGCAGTGCTAAAATTTGATTCTCTTCTGGCGTTGGGTCTCCGCAATATTTTTTACACAATTAAACATTACTTATTTGGCATTTCAAAATTAAAATATATAGCTTACATTCTCTCGAGTCATACCATATTATGCACACTGCTAGTTTCAAACCAAGCAGCAATTATATTGGAACAACCTAAGACAATTAAGTAAGAAACACAACGAGGACCTTGGTGAATCACATATCGACATTATGAGGACTGCAAAAGTCCCCGCAAAGCCAAAGTCTAATTTGTCAAGGACCTTATAAAGTGGTTAACATGCATGCATGCATGTTCCATGGCCGGCTTTTATTTCCGTGGACACTTCTTATAGTTGCCTCAATAGAAATCACGAGCAGTTTCTTTTACGGCAAAGTATAAGTTTTGAACGAGCTCAGAATGTTTGAAATTGCTCGGTGTACCTACAATTCAAGCGCAATTCTAATGTGTGAAAAATGTAACTCTATTTTCTGCCCGAAATTCAGTATTTCTGTGAAAACTCCATATAACTGCATTATAATACACTTCACCGGTAGTTTTTTTACGCCATATATCTAATTTCTGAAACACCCTAGAGTGTTTTAAATATATTTGGCTTTAGGTAAAATTTAAACGCATTTCTAACGAGTCAAAACAATTGTATTCCAAGCATGGTTGCCATTTATTTCTGTGCAAACTCCGTATAACTTGTTTAATATATTTGGCGAACATATTTACGGCACCGCACCTGTCGGATTCAATATTGTTCTCCAGAATTTTTCCTACACTATAACATGCACTTTTCTAGATGGTAGAGACATTTTGAATAAGGCATGAAGACATATGCAGTGCTAAAATTTGATTCTCTTCTGGCGTTGGGTCTCCGCAATATTTTTTACACAATTAAACATTACTTATTTGGCATTTAAAAATTAAAATATATAGCTTACATTCTCTCGAGTCATACCATATTATGCACACTGCTAGTTTCAAACCAAACAGCAATTATATTGGAACAACCTAAGACAATTAAATAAGAAACACAACGAGGACCTTGGTGAATCACATATCGACATTATGAGGACTGCAAAAGTCCCCGCAAAGCCAAAGTCTAATTTGTCAAGGACCTTATAAAGTGGTTAACATGAATGCATGCATGTTCCATGGCCGGCTTTTATTTCCGTGGACACTTCTTATAGTTGCCTCAATAGAAATCACGAGCAGTTTCTTTTACGGCAAAGTATAAGTTTTCAACGAGCTCAGAATGTTTGAAATTGCTCGGTGTACCTAGAATCAAGCGCAATTCTAATGTGTGAAAAATGTAACTCTATTTTCTGCCCGAAATTCAGTATTTCTGTGAAAACTCCATATAACTGCATTATAATACACTTCACCGGTAGTTTTTCTACGCCATATATCTAATTTCTGAAACACGCTAGAGTGTTTTAAATATATCTGGCTTTAGGTAAAATTTAAACGCATTTCTAACGAGTCAAAACAATTGTATTCCGAGCATGGTTGCAATTTATTTCTGTGCAAACTCCGTATAACTTGTTTAATATATTTGGCGAACAAATTTACGGCACCGCACCTGTCGGATTCAATATTGTTCTCCAGAATTTTTCCTACACTATAACATGCACTTTTCTAGATGGTAGAGACATTTTGAATGAGGCATGAAGACACATGCAGTGCTAAAATTTGATTCTCTTCTGGCGTTGGGTCTCCGCAATATTTTTTACACAATTAAACATTACTTATTTGGCATTTCAAAATTAAAATATATAGCTTACATTCTCTCGAGTCATACCATATTATGCACACTGCTAGTTTCAAACCAAACAGCAATTATATTGGAACAACCTAAGACAATTAAGTAAGAAACACAACGAGGACCTTGGTGAATCACATATCGACATTATGAGGACTGCAAAAGTCCGCGCAAAGCCAAAGTCTAATTTGTCAAGGACCTTATAAAGTGGTTAACATGCATGCATGTTCCATGGCCGGCTTTTATTTCCGTGGACACTTCTTATAGTTGCCTCAATAGAAATCACGAGCAGTTTCTTTTACGGCAAAGTATAAGTTTTGAACGAGCTCAGAATGTTTGAAATTGCTCGGTGTACCTACAATTCATGCGCAATTCTAATGTGTGAAAAATGTAACTCTATTTTCTGCCCGAAATTCAGTATTTCTGTGAAAACTCCATATAACTGCATTATAATACACTTCACCGGTAGTTTTTCTACGCCATATATCTAATTTCTTAAACACGCTAGAGTGTTTTAAATATATCTGGCTTTAGGTAAAATTTAAACGCATTTCTAACGAGTCAAAACAATTGTATTCCAAGCATGGTTGCCATTTATTCCTGTCCAAACTCCGTATAACTTGTTTAATATATTTGGCGAACATATTTACGGCACCGCACCTGTCGGATTCAATATTGTTCTCCAGAATTTTTCCTACACTATAACATACACTTTTCTAGATGGTAGAGACATTTTGAATGAGGCATGAAGATACATGCAGTGCTAAAATTTGATTCTCTTCTGGCGTTGTGTCTCCGCAATATTTTTTACACAATTAAACATTACTTATTTGTCATTTCAAAATTAAAATATATAGCTTACATTCTCTCGAGTCATACCATATTATGCACACTGCTAGTTTCAAACCAAACAGCAATTATATTGGAACAACCTAAGACAATTAAGTAAGAAACACAACGAGGACCTTGGTGAATCACATATCGACATTATGAGGACTGCAAAAGTCCGCGCAAAGCCAAAGTCTAATTTGTCAAGGACCTTATAAAGTGGTTAACATGCATGCATGCATGCATGTTCCATGGCCGGCTTTTATTTCCGTGGACACTTCTTATAGTTGCCTCAATAGAAATCACGAGCAGTTTCTTTTACGGCAAAGTATAAGTTTTGAACGAGCTCAGAATGTTTGAAATTGCTCGGTGTGCCAAGAATTCAAGCGCAATTCTAATGTGTGAAAAATGTAACTCTATTTTCTGCCCGAAATTCAGTATTTCTGTGAAAACTCCATATAACTGCATTATAATACACTTCACCGGTAGTTTTTCTACGCCATATATCTAATCTCTGAAACACCCTAGAGTGTTTTAAATATATCTGGCTTTAGGTAAAATTTAAACGCATTTCTAACGAGTCAAAACAATTGTATTGCAAGCATGGTTGCCATTTATGCCTGTGCAAACTCCGTATAACTTGTTTAATATATTTGGCGAACACATTTACGGCACCGCACCTGTCGGATTCAATATTGTTCTCCAGAATTTTTCCTACACTATAACATGCACTTTTCTAGATGGTAGAGACATTTTGAATGAGGCATGAAGACACATGCAGTGCTAAAATTTGATTCTCTTCTGGCGTTGGGTCTCCGCAATATTTTTTACACAATTAAACATTACTTATTTGGCATTTAAGAATTAAAATATATAGCTTACATTCTCTCGAGTCATACCATATTATGCACACTGCTAGTTTCAAACCAAACAGCAATTATATTGGAACAACCTAAGACAATTAAGTAAGAAACACAACGAGGACCTTGGTGAATCACATATCGACATTATGAGGACTGCAAAAGTCCCCGCAAAGCCAAAGTCTAATTTGTCAAGGACCTTATAAAGTGGTTAACATGCATGCATGCATGTTCCATGGCCGGCTTTTATTTCCGTGGACACTTCTTATAGTTGCCTCAATAGAAATCACGAGCAGTTTCTTTTACGGCAAAGTATAAGTTTTCAACGAGCTCAGAATGTTTGAAATTGCTCGGTGTACCTAGAATCAAGCGCAATTCTAATGTGTGAAAAATGTAACTCTATTTTCTGCCCGAAATTCAGTATTTCTGTGAAAACTCCATATAACTGCATTATAATACACTTCACCGGTAGTTTTTCTACGCCATATATCTAATTTCTGAAACACGCTAGAGTGTTTTAAATATATCTGGCTTTAGGTAAAATTTAAACGCATTTCTAACGAGTCAAAACAATTGTATTCCGAGCATGGTTGCAATTTATTTCTGTGCAAACTCCGTATAACTTGTTTAATATATTTGGCGAACATATTTACGGCACCGCACCTGTCGGATTCAATATTGTTCTCCAGAATTTTTCCTACACTATAACATGCACTTTTCTAGATGGTAGAGACATTTTGAATGAGGCATGAAGACACATGCAGTGCTAAAATTTGATTCTCTTCTGGCGTTGGGTCTCCGCAATATTTTTTACACAATTAAACATTACTTATTTGGCATTTCAAAATTAAAATATATAGCTTACATTCTCTCGAGTCATACCATATTATGCACACTGCTAGTTTCAAACCAAACAGCAATTATATTGGAACAACCTAAGACAATTAAGTAAGAAACACAACGAGGACCTTGGTGAATCACATATCGACATTATGAGGACTGCAAAAGTCCGCGCAAAGCCAAAGTCTAATTTGTCAAGGACCTTATAAAGTGGTTAACATGCATGCATGCATGTTCCATGGCCGGCTTTTATTTCCGTGGACACTTCTTATAGTTGCCTCAATAGAAATCACGAGCAGTTTCTTTTACGGCAAAGTATAAGTTTTGAACGAGCTCAGAATGTTTGAAATTGCTCGGTGTACCTACAATTCAAGCGCAATTCTAATGTGTGAAAAATGTAACTCTATTTTCTGCCCGAAATTCAGTATTTCTGTGAAAACTCCATATAACTGCGTTATAATACACTTCACCGGTAGTTTTTTTACGCCATATATCTAATTTCTGAAACACCCTAGAGTGTTTTAAATATATCTGGCTTTAGGTAAAATTTAAACGCATTTCTAACGAGTCAAAACAATTGTATTCCAAGCATGGTTGCCATTTATTTCTGTGCAAACTCCGTATAACTTGTTTAATATATTTGGCGAACATATTTACGGCACCGCACCTGTCGGATTCAATATTGTTCTCCAGAATTTTTCCTACACTATAACATGCACTTTTCTAGATGGTAGAGACATTTTGAATGAGGCATGAAGACACATGCAGTGCTAAAATTTGATTCTCTTCTGGCGTTGTGTCTCCGCAATATTTTTTACACAATTAAACATTACTTATTTGGCATTTGAAAATTAAAATATATAGCTTACATTCTCTCGAGTCATACCATATTATGCACACTGCTAGTTTCAAACCAAACAGCAATTATATTGGAACAACCTAAGACAATTAAGTAAGAAACACAACGAGGACCTTGGTGAATCACAAATCGACATTATGAGGACTGCAAAAGTCCCCGCAAAGCCAAAGTCTAATTTGTCAAGGACCTTATAAAGTGGTTAACATGCATGCATGCATGCATGTTCCATGGCCGGCTTTTATTTCCGTGGACACTTCTTATAGTTGCCTCAATAGAAATCACGAGCAGTTTCTTTTACGGCAAAGTATAAGTTTTGAACGAGCTCAGAATGTTTGAAATTGCTCGGTGTACCAAGAATTCAAGCGCAATTCTAATGTGTGAAAAATGTAACTCTATTTTCTGCCCGAAATTCAGTATTTCTGTGAAAACTCCATATAACTGCATTATAATACACTTCACCGGTAGTTTTTCTACGCCATATATCTAATCTCTGAAACACCCTTGAGTGTTTTCAATATATCTGGCTTTAGGTAAAATTTAAACGCATTTCTAACGAGTCAAAACAATTGTATTGCAAGCATGGTTGCCATTTATGCCTGTGCAAACTCCGTATAACTTGTTTAATATATTTGGCGAACACATTTACGGCACCGCACCTGTCGGATTCAATATTGTTCTCCAGAATTTTTCCTACACTATAACATGCACTTTTCTAGATGGTAGAGACATTTTGAATGAGGCATGAAGACACATGCAGTGCTAAAATTTGATTCTCTTCTGGCGTTGGGTCTCCGCAATATTTTTTACACAATTAAACATTACTTATTTGGCATTTAAAAATTAAAATATATAGCTTACATTCTCTCGAGTCATACCATATTATGCACACTGCTAGTTTCAAACCAAACAGCAATTATATTGGAACAACCTAAGACAATTAAGTAAGAAACACAACGAGGACCTTGGTGAATCACATATCGACATTATGAGGACTGCAAAAGTCCCCGCAAAGCCAAAGTCTAATTTGTCAAGGACCTTATAAAGTGGTTAACATGCATGCATGCATGCATGTTCCATGGCCGGCTTTTATTTCCGTGGACACTTCTTATAGTTGCCTCAATAGAAATCACGAGCAGTTTCTTTTACGGCAAAGTATAAGTTTTGAACGAGCTCAGAATGTTTAAAATTGCTCGGTGTACCAAGAATTCAAGCGCAATTCTAATGTGTGAAAAATGTAACTCTATTTTCTGCCCGAAATTCAGTATTTCTGTGAAAACTCCATATAACTGCATTATAATACACTTCACCGGTAGTTTTTCTACGCCATATATCTAATCTCTGAAACACCCTAGAGTGTTTTAAATATATCTGGCTTTAGGTAAAATTTAAACGCATTTCTAACGAGTCAAAACAATTGTATTGCAAGCATGGTTGCCATTTATGCCTGTGCAAACTCCGTATAACTTGTTTAATATATTTGGCGAACACATTTACGGCACCGCACCTGTCGGATTCAATATTGTTCTCCAGAATTTTTCCTACACTATAACATGCACTTTTCTAGATGGTAGAGACATTTTGAATGAGGCATGAAGACACATGCAGTGCTAAAATTTGATTCTCTTCTGGCGTTGGGTCTCCGCAATATTTTTTACACAATTAAACATTACTTATTTGGCATTTAAAAATTAAAATATATAGCTTACATTCTCTCGAGTCATACCATATTATGCACACTGCTAGTTTCAAACCAAACAGCAATTATATTGGAACAACCTAAGACAATTAAGTAAGAAACACAACGAGGACCTTGGTGAATCACATATCGACATTATGAGGACTGCAAAAGTCCCCGCAAAGCCAAAGTCTAATTTGTCAAGGACCTTATAAAGTGGTTAACATGCATGCATGCATGTTCCATGGCCGGCTTTTATTTCCGTGGACACTTCTTATAGTTGCCTCAATAGAAATCACGAGCAGTTTCTTTTACGGCAAAGTATAAGTTTTCAACGAGCTCAGAATGTTTGAAATTGCTCGGTGTACCTAGAATCAAGCGCAATTCTAATGTGTGAAAAATGTAACTCTATTTTCTGCCCGAAATTCAGTATTTCTGTGAAAACTCCATATAACTGCATTATAATACACTTCACCGGTAGTTTTTCTACGCCATATATCTAATTTCTGAAACACGCTAGAGTGTTTTAAATATATCTGGCTTTAGGTAAAATTTAAACGCATTTCTAACGAGTCAAAACAATTGTATTCCGAGCATGGTTGCAATTTATTTCTGTGCAAACTCCGTATAACTTGTTTAATATATTTGGCGAACATATTTACGGCACAGCACCTGTCGGATTCAATATTGTTCTCCAGAATTTTTCCTACACTATAACATGCACTTTTCTAGATGGTAGAGACATTTTGAATGAGGCATGAAGACACATGCAGTGCTAAAATTTGATTCTCTTCTGGCGTTGGGTCTCCGCAATATTTTTTACACAATTAAACATTACTTATTTGGCATTTCAAAATTAAAATATATAGCTTACATTCTCTCGAGTCATACCATATTATGCACACTGCTAGTTTCAAACCAAACAGCAATTATATTGGAACAACCTAAGACAATTAAGTAAGAAACACAACGAGGACCTTGGTGAATCACATATCGACATTATGAGGACTGCAAAAGTCCGCGCAAAGCCAAAGTCTAATTTGTCAAGGACCTTATAAAGTGGTTAACATGCATGCATGCATGTTCCATGGCCGGCTTTTATTTCCGTGGACACTTCTTATAGTTGCCTCAATAGAAATCACGAGCAGTTTCTTTTACGGCAAAGTATAAGTTTTGAACGAGCTCAGAATGTTTGAAATTGCTCGGTGTACCTACAATTCAAGCGCAATTCTAATGTGTGAAAAATGTAACTCTATTTTCTGCCCGAAATTCAGTATTTCTGTGAAAACTCCATATAACTGCATTATAATACACTTCACCGGTAGTTTTTTTACGCCATATATCTAATTTCTGAAACACCCTAGAGTGTTTTAAATATATCTGGCTTTAGGTAAAATTTAAACGCATTTCTAACGAGTCAAAACAATTGTATTCCAAGCATGGTTGCCATTTATTTCTGTGCAAACTCCGTATAACTTGTTTAATATATTTGGCGAACATATTTACGGCACCGCACCTGTCGGATTCAATATTGTTCTCCAGAATTTTTCCTACACTATAACATGCACTTTTCTAGATGGTAGAGACATTTTGAATGAGGCATGAAGACACATGCAGTGCTAAAATTTGATTCTCTTCTGGCGTTGTGTCTCCGCAATATTTTTTACACAATTAAACATTACTTATTTGGCATTTCAAAATTAAAATATATAGCTTACATTCTCTCGAGTCATACCATATTATGCACACTGCTAGTTTCAAACCAAACAGCAATTATATTGGAACAACCTAAGACAATTAAGTAAGAAACACAACGAGGACCTTGGTGAATCACAAATCGACATTATGAGGACTGCAAAAGTCCCCGCAAAGCCAAAGTCTAATTTGTCAAGGACCTTATAAAGTGGTTAACATGCATGCATGCATGCATGTTCCATGGCCGGCTTTTATTTCCGTGGACACTTCTTATAGTTGCCTCAATAGAAATCACGAGCAGTTTCTTTTACGGCAAAGTATAAGTTTTGAACGAGCTCAGAATGTTTGAAATTGCTCGGTGTACCAAGAATTCAAGCGCAATTCTAATGTGTGAAAAATGTAACTCTATTTTCTCCCCGAAATTCAGTATTTCTGTGAAAACTCCATATAACTGCATTATAATACACTTCACCGGTAGTTTTTCTACGCCATATATCTAATCTCTGAAACACCCTAGAGTGTTTTCAATATATCTGGCTTTAGGTAAAATTTAAACGCATTTCTAACGAGTCAAAACAATTGTATTGCAAGCATGGTTGCCATTTATGCCTGTGCAAACTCCGTATAACTTGTTTAATATATTTGGCGAACACATTTACGGCACCGCACCTGTCGGATTCAATATTGTTCTCCAGAATTTTTCCTACACTATAACATGCACTTTTCTAGATGGTAGAGACATTTTGAATGAGGCATGAAGACACATGCAGTGCTAAAATTTGATTCTCTTCTGGCGTTGGGTCTCCGCAATATTTTTTACACAATTAAACATTACTTATTTGGCATTTCAAAATTAAAATATATAGCTTACATTCTCTCGAGTCATACCATATTATGCACACTGCTAGTTTCAAACCAAACAGCAATTATATTGGAACAACCTAAGACAATTAAGTAAGAAACACAACGAGGACCTTGGTGAATCACATATCGACATTATGAGGACTGCAAAAGTCCCCGCAAAGCCAAAGTCTAATTTGTCAAGGACCTTATAAAGTGGTTAACATGCATGCATGCATGTTCCATGGCCGGCTTTTATTTCCGTGGACACTTCTTATAGTTGCCTCAATAGAAATCACGAGCAGTTTCTTTTACGGCAAAGTATAAGTTTTCCACGAGCTCAGAATGTTTGAAATTGCTCGGTGTACCTAGAATCAAGCGCAATTCTAATGTGTGAAAAATGTAACTCTATTTTCTGCCCGAAATTCAGTATTTCTGTGAAAACTCCATATAACTGCATTATAATACACTTCACCGGTAGTTTTTCTACGCCATATATCTAATTTCTGAAACACGC
The DNA here is from genome assembly GCA_963855995.1 of Muricea muricata. NCBI lineage: Eukaryota > Metazoa > Cnidaria > Anthozoa > Malacalcyonacea > Plexauridae > Muricea > Muricea muricata. The sequence continues at coordinate 16,602,251 of OY979716.1, forward strand.
TAGAGTGTTTTAAATATATCTGGCTTTAGGTAAAATTTAAACGCATTTCTAACGAGTCAAAACAATTGTATTCCGAGCATGGTTGCAATTTATTTCTGTGCAAACTCCGTATAACTTGTTTAATATATTTGGCGAACATATTTACGGCACCGCACCTGTCGGATTCAATATTGTTCTCCAGAATTTTTCCTACACTATAACATGCACTTTTCTTGATGGTAGAGACATTTTGAATGAGGCATGAAGACACATGCAGTGCTAAAATTTGATTCTCTTCTGGCGTTGGGTCTCCGCAATATTTTTTACACAATTAAACATTACTTATTTGGCATTTCAAAATTAAAATATATAGCTTACATTCTCTCGAGTCATACCATATTATGCACACTGCTAGTTTCAAACCAAACAGCAATTATATTGGAACAACCTAAGACAATTAAGTAAGAAACACAACGAGGACCTTGGTGAATCACATATCGACATTATGAGGACTGCAAAAGTCCGCGCAAAGCCAAAGTCTAATTTGTCAAGGACCTTATAAAGTGGTTAACATGCATGCATGCATGTTCCATGGCCGGCTTTTATTTCCGTGGACACTTCTTATAGTTGCCTCAATAGAAATCACGAGCAGTTTCTTTTACGGCAAAGTATAAGTTTTCAACGAGCTCAGAATGTTTGAAATTGCTCGGTGTACCTAGAATTCAAGCGCAATTCTAATGTGTGAAAAATGTAACTCTATTTTCTGCCCGAAATTCAGTATTTCTGTGAAAACTCCATATAACTGCATTATAATACACTTCACCGGTAGTTTTTCTACGCCATATATATAATTTCTGAAACACCCTAGAGTGTTTTAAATATATCTGGCTTTAGGTAAAATTTAAACGCATTTCTAACGAGTCAAAACAATTGTATTCCGAGCATGGTTGCAATTTATTTCTGTGCAAACTCCGTATAACTTGTTTAATATATTTGGCGAACATATTTACGGCACCGCACCTGTCGGATTCAATATTGTTCTCCAGAATTTTTCCTACACTATAACATGCACTTTTCTAGATGGTAGAGACATTTTGAATGAGGCATGAAGACACATGCAGTGCTAAAATTTGATTCTCTTCTGGCGTTGGGTCTCCGCAATATTTTTTACACAATTAAACATTACTTATTTGGCATTTCAAAATTAAAATATATAGCTTACATTCTCTCGAGTCATACCATATTATGCACACTGCTAGTTTCAAACCAAACAGCAATTATATTGGAACAACCTAAGACAATTAAGTAAGAAACACAACGAGGACCTTGGTGAATCACATATCGACATTATGAGGACTGCAAAAGTCCGCGCAAAGCCAAAGTCTAATTTGTCAAGGACCTTATAAAGTGGTTAACATGCATGCATGCATGTTCCATGGCCGGCTTTTATTTCCGTGGACACTTCTTATAGTTGCCTCAATAGAAATCACGAGCAGTTTCTTTTACGGCAAAGTATAAGTTTTCAACGAGCTCAGAATGTTTGAAATTGCTCGGTGTACCTAGAATTCAAGCGCAATTCTAATGTGTGAAAAATGTAACTCTATTTTCTGCCCGAAATTCAGTATTTCTGTGAAAACTCCATATAACTGCATTATAATACACTTCACCGGTAGTTTTTCTACGCCATATATATAATTTCTGAAACACCCTAGAGTGTTTTAAATATATCTTGCTTTAGGTAAAATTTAAACGCATTTCTAACGAGTCAAAACAATTGTATTCCAAGCATGGTTGCCATTTATGCCTCTGCAAACTCCGTATAACTTGTTTAATATATTTGGCGAACATATTTACGGCACCGCACCTGTCGGATTCAATATTGTTCTCCAGAATTTTTCCTACACTATAACATGCACTTTTCTAGATGGTAGAGACATTTTGAATGAGGCATGAAGACACATGCAGTGCTAAAATTTGATTCTCTTCTGGCGTTGTGTCTCCGCAATATTTTTTACACAATTAAACATTACTTATTTGGCATTTCAAAATTAAAATATATAGCTTACATTCTCTCGAGTCATACCATATTATGCACACTGCTAGTTTCAAACCAAACCGCAATTATATTGGAACAACCTAAGACAATTAAGTAAGAAACACAACGAGGACCTTGGTGAATCACATATCGACATTATGAGGACTGCAAAAGTCCGCGCAAAGCCAAAGTCTAATTTGTCAAGGACCTTATAAAGTGGTTAACATGCATGCATGCATGTTCCATGGCCGGCTTTTATTTCCGTGGACACTTCTTATAGTTGCCTCAATAGAAATCACGAGCAGTTTCTTTTACGGAAAATATAAGTTTTGAACGAGCTCAGAATGTTTGAAATTGCTCGGTGTACCTAGAATTCAAGCGCAATTCTAATGTGTAAAAAATGTAACTCTATTTTCTGCCCGAAATTCAGTATTTCTGTGAAAACTCCATATAACTGCATTATAATACACTTCACCGGTAGTTTTTCTACGCCATATATCTAATCTCTGAAACACCCTAGAGTGTTTTAAATATATCTGGCTTTAGGTAAAATTTAAACGCATTTCTAACGAGTCAAAACAATTGTATTCCGAGCATGGTTGCAATTTATTTCTGTGCAAACTCCGTATAACTTGTTTAATATATTTGGCGAACATATTTACGGCACCGCACCTGTCGGATTCAATATTGTTCTCCAGAATTTTTCCTACACTATAACATGCACTTTTCTAGATGGTAGAGACATTTTGAATGAGGCATGAAGACACATGCAGTGCTAAAATTTGATTCTCTTCTGGCGTTGGGTCTCCGCAATATTTTTTACACAATTAAACATTACTTATTTGGCATTTCAAAATTAAAATATATAGCTTACATTCTCTCGAGTCATACCATATTATGCACACTGCTAGTTTCAAACCAAGCAGCAATTATATTGGAACAACCTAAGACAATTAAGTAAGAAACACAACGAGGACCTTGGTGAATCACATATCGACATTATGAGGACTGCAAAAGTCCCCGCAAAGCCAAAGTCTAATTTGTCAAGGACCTTATAAAGTGGTTAACATGCATGCATGCATGTTCCATGGCCGGCTTTTATTTCCGTGGACACTTCTTATAGTTGCCTCAATAGAAATCACGAGCAGTTTCTTTTACGGCAAAGTATAAGTTTTCAACGAGCTCAGAATGTTTGAAATTGCTCGGTGCATGTACCTACAATTCAAGCGCAATTCTAATGTGTGAAAAATGTAACTCTATTTTCTGCCCGAAATTCAGTATTTCTGTGAAAACTCCATATAACTGCATTATAATACACTTCACCGGTAGTTTTTTTACGCCATATATCTAATTTCTGAAACACCCTAGAGTGTTTTAAATATATCTGGCTTTAGGTAAAATTTAAACGCATTTCTAACGAGTCAAAACAATTGTATTCCAAGCATGGTTGCCATTTATTTCTGTGCAAACTCCGTATAACTTGTTTAATATATTTGGCGAACATATTTACGGCACCGCACCTGTCGGATTCAATATTGTTCTCCAGAATTTTTCCTACACTATAACATGCACTTTTCTAGATGGTAGAGACATTTTGAATGAGGCATGAAGACACATGCAGTGCTAAAATTTGATTCTCTTCTGGCGTTGGGTCTCCGCAATATTTTTTACACAATTAAACATTACTTATTTGGCATTTCAAAATTAAAATATATAGCTTACATTCTCTCGAGTCATACCATATTATGCACACTGCTAGTTTCAAACCAAACAGCAATTATATTGGAACAACCTAAGACAATTAAGTAAGAAACACAACGAGGACCTTGGTGAATCACATATCGACATTATGAGGACTGCAAAAGTCCGCGCAAAGCCAAAGTCTAATTTGTCAAGGACCTTATAAAGTGGTTAACATGCATGCATGCATGTTCCATGGCCGGCTTTTATTTCCGTGGACACTTCTTATAGTTGCCTCAATAGAAATCACGAGCAGTTTCTTTTACGGCAAAGTATAAGTTTTCAACGAGCTCAGAATGTTTGAAATTGCTCGGTGTACCTAGAATCAAGCGCAATTCTAATGTGTGAAAAATGTAACTCTATTTTCTCCCCGAAATTCAGTATTTCTGTGAAAACTCCATATAACTGCAATATAATACACTTCACCGGTAGTTTTTCTACGCCATATATCTAATTTCTGAAACACGCTAGAGTGTTTTAAATATATCTGGCTTTAGGTAAAATTTAAACGCATTTCTAACGAGTCAAAACAATTGTATTCCGAGCATGGTTGCAATTTATTTCTGTGCAAACTCCGTATAACTTGTTTAATATATTTGGCGAACATATTTACGGCACCGCACCTGTCGGATTCAATATTGTTCTCCAGAATTTTTCCTACACTATAACATGCACTTTTCTAGATGGTAGAGACATTTTGAATGAGGCATGAAGACACATGCAGTGCTAAAATTTGATTCTCTTCTGGCGTTGGGTCTCCGCAATATTTTTTACACAATTAAACATTACTTATTTGGCATTTCAAAATTAAAATATATAGCTTACATTCTCTCGAGTCATACCATATTATGCACACTGCTAGTTTCAAACCAAACAGCAATTATATTGGAACAACCTAAGACAATTAAGTAAGAAACACAACGAGGACCTTGGTGAATCACATATCGACATTATGAGGACTGCAAAAGTCCGCGCAAAGCCAAAGTCTAATTTGTCAAGGACCTTATAAAGTGGTTAACATGCATGCATGCATGTTCCATGGCCGGCTTTTATTTCCGTGGACACTTCTTATAGTTGCCTCAATAGAAATCACGAGCAGTTTCTTTTACGGCAAAGTATAAGTTTTGAACGAGCTCAGAATGTTTGAAATTGCTCGGTGTACCTACAATTCAAGCGCAATTCTAATGTGTGAAAAATGTAACTCTATTTTCTGCCCGAAATTCAGTATTTCTGTGAAAACTCCATATAACTGCATTATAATACACTTCACCGGTAGTTTTTTTACGCCATATATCTAATTTCTGAAACACCCTAGAGTGTTTTAAATATATCTGGCTTTAGGTAAAATTTAAACGCATTTCTAACGAGTCAAAACAATTGTATTCCAAGCATGGTTGCCATTTATTTCTGTGCAAACTCCGTATAACTTGTTTAATATATTTGGCGAACATATTTACGGCACCGCACCTGTCGGATTCAATATTGTTCTCCAGAATTTTTCCTACACTATAACATGCACTTTTCTAGATGGTAGAGACATTTTGAATGAGGCATGAAGACACATGCAGTGCTAAAATTTGATTCTCTTCTGGCGTTGTGTCTCCGCAATATTTTTTACACAATTAAACATTACTTATTTGGCATTTCAAAATTAAAATATATAGCTTACATTCTCTCGAGTCATACCATATTATGCACACTGCTAGTTTCAAACCAAACAGCAATTATATTGGAACAACCTAAGACAATTAAGTAAGAAACACAACGAGGACCTTGGTGAATCACAAATCGACATTATGAGGACTGCAAAAGTCCCCGCAAAGCCAAAGTCTAATTTGTCAAGGACCTTATAAAGTGGTTAACATGCATGCATGCATGCATGTTCCATGGCCGGCTTTTATTTCCGTGGACACTTCTTATAGTTGCCTCAATAGAAATCACGAGCAGTTTCTTTTACGGCAAAGTATAAGTTTTGAACGAGCTCAGAATGTTTGAAATTGCTCGGTGTACCAAGAATTCAAGCGCAATTCTAATGTGTGAAAAATGTAACTCTATTTTCTGCCCGAAATTCAGTATTTCTGTGAAAACTCCATATAACTGCATTATAATACACTTCACCGGTAGTTTTTCTACGCCATATATCTAATCTCTGAAACACCCTAGAGTGTTTTCAATATATCTGGCTTTAGGTAAAATTTAAACGCATTTCTAACGAGTCAAAACAATTGTATTGCAAGCATGGTTGCCATTTATGCCTGTGCAAACTCCGTATAACTTGTTTAATATATTTGGCGAACACATTTACGGCACCGCACCTGTCGGATTCAATATTGTTCTCCAGAATTTTTCCTACACTATAACATGCACTTTTCTAGATGGTAGAGACATTTTGAATGAGGCATGAAGACACATGCAGTGCTAAAATTTGATTCTCTTCTGGCGTTGGGTCTCCGCAATATTTTTTACACAATTAAACATTACTTATTTGGCATTTCAAAATTAAAATATATAGCTTACATTCTCTCGAGTCATACCATATTATGCACACTGCTAGTTTCAAACCAAACAGCAATTATATTGGAACAACCTAAGACAATTAAGTAAGAAACACAACGAGGACCTTGGTGAATCACATATCGACATTATGAGGACTGCAAAAGTCCCCGCAAAGCCAAAGTCTAATTTGTCAAGGACCTTATAAAGTGGTTAACATGCATGCATGCATGTTCCATGGCCGGCTTTTATTTCCGTGGACACTTCTTATAGTTGCCTCAATAGAAATCACGAGCAGTTTCTTTTACGGCAAAGTATAAGTTTTCCACGAGCTCAGAATGTTTGAAATTGCTCGGTGTACCTAGAATCAAGCGCAATTCTAATGTGTGAAAAATGTAACTCTATTTTCTGCCCGAAATTCAGTATTTCTGTGAAAACTCCATATAACTGCATTATAATACACTTCACCGGTAGTTTTTCTACGCCATATATCTAATTTCTGAAACACGCTAGAGTGTTTTAAATATATCTGGCTTTAGGTAAAATTTAAACGCATTTCTAACGAGTCAAAACAATTGTATTCCGAGCATGGTTGCAATTTATTTCTGTGCAAACTCCGTATAACTTGTTTAATATATTTGGCGAACATATTTACGGCACCGCACCTGTCGGATTCAATATTGTTCTCCAGAATTTTTCCTACACTATAACATGCACTTTTCTAGATGGTAGAGACATTTTGAATGAGGCATGAAGACACATGCAGTGCTAAAATTTGATTCTCTTCTGGCGTTGGGTCTCCGCAATATTTTTTACACAATTAAACATTACTTATTTGGCATTTCAAAATTAAAATATATAGCTTACATTCTCTCGAGTCATACCATATTATGCACACTGCTAGTTTCAAACCAAACAGCAATTATATTGGAACAACCTAAGACAATTAAGTAAGAAACACAACGAGGACCTTGGTGAATCACATATCGACATTATGAGGACTGCAAAAGTCCGCGCAAAGCCAAAGTCTAATTTGTCAAGGACCTTATAAAGTGGTTAACATGCATGCATGCATGTTCCATGGCCGGCTTTTATTTCCGTGGACACTTCTTATAGTTGCCTCAATAGAAATCACGAGCAGTTTCTTTTACGGCAAAGTATAAGTTTTCAACGAGCTCAGAATGTTTGAAATTGCTCGGTGTACCTAGAATTCAAGCGCAATTCTAATGTGTGAAAAATGTAACTCTATTTTCTGCCCGAAATTCAGTATTTCTGTGAAAACTCCATATAACTGCATTATAATACACTTCACCGGTAGTTTTTCTACGCCATATATATAATTTCTGAAACACCCTAGAGTGTTTTAAATATATCTGGCTTTAGGTAAAATTTAAACGCATTTCTAACGAGTCAAAACAATTGTATTCCGAGCATGGTTGCAATTTATTTCTGTGCAAACTCCGTATAACTTGTTTAATATATTTGGCGAACATATTTACGGCACCGCACCTGTCGGATTCAATATTGTTCTCCAGAATTTTTCCTACACTATAACATGCACTTTTCTAGATGGTAGAGACATTTTGAATGAGGCATGAAGACACATGCAGTGCTAAAATTTGATTCTCTTCTGGCGTTGGGTCTCCGCAATATTTTTTACACAATTAAACATTACTTATTTGGCATTTCAAAATTAAAATATATAGCTTACATTCTCTCGAGTCATACCATATTATGCACACTGCTAGTTTCAAACCAAACAGCAATTATATTGGAACAACCTAAGACAATTAAGTAAGAAACACAACGAGGACCTTGGTGAATCACATATCGACATTATGAGGACTGCAAAAGTCCGCGCAAAGCCAAAGTCTAATTTGTCAAGGACCTTATAAAGTGGTTAACATGCATGCATGCATGTTCCATGGCCGGCTTTTATTTCCGTGGACACTTCTTATAGTTGCCTCAATAGAAATCACGAGCAGTTTCTTTTACGGCAAAGTATAAGTTTTGAACGAGCTCAGAATGTTTGAAATTGCTCGGTGTACCTACAATTCAAGCGCAATTCTAATGTGTGAAAAATGTAACTCTATTTTCTGCCCGAAATTCAGTATTTCTGTGAAAACTCCATATAACTGCATTATAATACACTTCACCGGTAGTTTTTTTACGCCATATATCTAATTTCTGAAACACCCTAGAGTGTTTTAAATATATCTGGCTTTAGGTAAAATTTAAACGCATTTCTAACGAGTCAAAACAATTGTATTCCAAGCATGGTTGCCATTTATTTCTGTGCAAACTCCGTATAACTTGTTTAATATATTTGGCGAACATATTTACGGCACCGCACCTGTCGGATTCAATATTGTTCTCCAGAATTTTTCCTACACTATAACATGCACTTTTCTAGATGGTAGAGACATTTTGAATGAGGCATGAAGACACATGCAGTGCTAAAATTTGATTCTCTTCTGGCGTTGTGTCTCCGCAATATTTTTTACACAATTAAACATTACTTATTTGGCATTTCAAAATTAAAATATATAGCTTACATTCTCTCGAGTCATACCATATTATGCACACTGCTAGTTTCAAACCAAACAGCAATTATATTGGAACAACCTAAGACAATTAAGTAAGAAACACAACGAGGACCTTGGTGAATCACAAATCGACATTATGAGGACTGCAAAAGTCCCCGCAAAGCCAAAGTCTAATTTGTCAAGGACCTTATAAAGTGGTTAACATGCATGCATGCATGCATGTTCCATGGCCGGCTTTTATTTCCGTGGACACTTCTTATAGTTGCCTCAATAGAAATCACGAGCAGTTTCTTTTACGGCAAAGTATAAGTTTTGAACGAGCTCAGAATGTTTGAAATTGCTCGGTGTACCAAGAATTCAAGCGCAATTCTAATGTGTGAAAAATGTAACTCTATTTTCTGCCCGAAATTCAGTATTTCTGTGAAAACTCCATATAACTGCATTATAATACACTTCACCGGTAGTTTTTCTACGCCATATATCTAATCTCTGAAACACCCTAGAGTGTTTTCAATATATCTGGCTTTAGGTAAAATTTAAACGCATTTCTAACGAGTCAAAACAATTGTATTGCAAGCATGGTTGCCATTTATGCCTGTGCAAACTCCGTATAACTTGTTTAATATATTTGGCGAACACATTTACGGCACCGCACCTGTCGGATTCAATATTGTTCTCCAGAATTTTTCCTACACTATAACATGCACTTTTCTAGATGGTAGAGACATTTTGAATGAGGCATGAAGACACATGCAGTGCTAAAATTTGATTCTCTTCTGGCGTTGGGTCTCCGCAATATTTTTTACACAATTAAACATTACTTATTTGGCATTTCAAAATTAAAATATATAGCTTACATTCTCTCGAGTCATACCATATTATGCACACTGCTAGTTTCAAACCAAACAGCAATTATATTGGAACAACCTAAGACAATTAAGTAAGAAACACAACGAGGACCTTGGTGAATCACATATCGACATTATGAGGACTGCAAAAGTCCCCGCAAAGCCAAAGTCTAATTTGTCAAGGACCTTATAAAGTGGTTAACATGCATGCATGCATGTTCCATGGCCGGCTTTTATTTCCGTGGACACTTCTTATAGTTGCCTCAATAGAAATCACGAGCAGTTTCTTTTACGGCAAAGTATAAGTTTTCCACGAGCTCAGAATGTTTGAAATTGCTCGGTGTACCTAGAATCAAGCGCAATTCTAATGTGTGAAAAATGTAACTCTATTTTCTGCCCGAAATTCAGTATTTCTGTGAAAACTCCATATAACTGCATTATAATACACTTCACCGGTAGTTTTTCTACGCCATATATCTAATTTCTGAAACACGCTAGAGTGTTTTAAATATATCTGGCTTTAGGTAAAATTTAAACGCATTTCTAACGAGTCAAAACAATTGTATTCCGAGCATGGTTGCAATTTATTTCTGTGCAAACTCCGTATAACTTGTTTAATATATTTGGCGAACATATTTACGGCACCGCACCTGTCGGATTCAATATTGTTCTCCAGAATTTTTCCTACACTATAACATGCACTTTTCTAGATGGTAGAGACATTTTGAATGAGGCATGAAGACACATGCAGTGCTAAAATTTGATTCTCTTCTGGCGTTGGGTCTCCGCAATATTTTTTACACAATTAAACATTACTTATTTGGCATTTCAAAATTAAAATATATAGCTTACATTCTCTCGAGTCATACCATATTATGCACACTGCTAGTTTCAAACCAAACAGCAATTATATTGGAACAACCTAAGACAATTAAGTAAGAAACACAACGAGGACCTTGGTGAATCACATATCGACATTATGAGGACTGCAAAAGTCCGCGCAAAGCCAAAGTCTAATTTGTCAAGGACCTTATAAAGTGGTTAACATGCATGCATGCATGTTCCATGGCCGGCTTTTATTTCCGTGGACACTTCTTATAGTTGCCTCAATAGAAATCACGAGCAGTTTCTTTTACGGCAAAGTATAAGTTTTCAACGAGCTCAGAATGTTTGAAATTGCTCGGTGTACCTAGAATTCAAGCGCAATTCTAATGTGTGAAAAATGTAACTCTATTTTCTGCCCGAAATTCAGTATTTCTGTGAAAACTCCATATAACTGCATTATAATACACTTCACCGGTAGTTTTTCTACGCCATATATATAATTTCTGAAACACCCTAGAGTGTTTTAAATATATCTGGCTTTAGGTAAAATTTAAACGCATTTCTAACGAGTCAAAACAATTGTATTCCGAGCATGGTTGCAATTTATTTCTGTGCAAACTCCGTATAACTTGTTTAATATATTTGGCGAACATATTTACGGCACCGCACCTGTCGGATTCAATATTGTTCTCCAGAATTTTTCCTACACTATAACATGCACTTTTCTAGATGGTAGAGACATTTTGAATGAGGCATGAAGACACATGCAGTGCTAAAATTTGATTCTCTTCTGGCGTTGGGTCTCCGCAATATTTTTTACACAATTAAACATTACTTATTTGGCATTTCAAAATTAAAATATATAGCTTACATTCTCTCGAGTCATACCATATTATGCACACTGCTAGTTTCAAACCAAACAGCAATTATATTGGAACAACCTAAGACAATTAAGTAAGAAACACAACGAGGACCTTGGTGAATCACATATCGACATTATGAGGACTGCAAAAGTCCGCGCAAAGCCAAAGTCTAATTTGTCAAGGACCTTATAAAGTGGTTAACATGCATGCATGCATGTTCCATGGCCGGCTTTTATTTCCGTGGACACTTCTTATAGTTGCCTCAATAGAAATCACGAGCAGTTTCTTTTACGGCAAAGTATAAGTTTTCAACGAGCTCAGAATGTTTGAAATTGCTCGGTGTACCTAGAATTCAAGCGCAATTCTAATGTGTGAAAAATGTAACTCTATTTTCTGCCCGAAATTCAGTATTTCTGTGAAAACTCCATATAACTGCATTATAATACACTTCACCGGTAGTTTTTCTACGCCATATATATAATTTCTGAAACACCCTAGAGTGTTTTAAATATATCTCGCTTTAGGTAAAATTTAAACGCATTTCTAACGAGTCAAAACAATTGTATTCCAAGCATGGTTGCCATTTATGCCTCTGCAAACTCCGTATAACTTGTTTAATATATTTGGCGAACATATTTACGGCACCGCACCTGTCGGATTCAATATTGTTCTCCAGAATTTTTCCTACACTATAACATGCACTTTTCTAGATGGTAGAGACATTTTGAATGAGGCATGAAGACACATGCAGTGCTAAAATTTGATTCTCTTCTGGCGTTGGGTCTCCGCAATATTTTTTACACAATTAAACATTACTTATTTGGCATTTCAAAATTAAAATATATAGCTTACATTCTCTCGAGTCATACCATATTATGCACACTGCTAGTTTCAAACCAAACAGCAATTATATTGGAACAACCTAAGACAATTAAGTAAGAAACACAACGAGGACCTTGGTGAATCACATATCGACATTATGAGGACTGCAAAAGTCCGCGCAAAGCCAAAGTCTAATTTGTCAAGGACCTTATAAAGTGGTTAACATGCATGCATGCATGTTCCATGGCCGGCTTTTATTTCCGTGGACACTTCTTATAGTTGCCTCAATAGAAATCACGAGCAGTTTCTTTTACGGCAAAGTATAAGTTTTCAACGAGCTCAGAATGTTTGAAATTGCTCGGTGTACCTAGAATTCAAGCGCAATTCTAATGTGTGAAAAATGTAACTCTATTTTCTGCCCGAAATTCAGTATTTCTGTGAAAACTCCATATAACTGCATTATAATACACTTCACCGGTAGTTTTTCTACGCCATATATATAATTTCTGAAACACCCTAGAGTGTTTTAAATATATCTGGCTTTAGGTAAAATTTAAACGCATTTCTAACGAGTCAAAACAATTGTATTCCGAGCATGGTTGCAATTTATTTCTGTGCAAACTCCGTATAACTTGTTTAATATATTTGGCGAACATATTTACGGCACCGCACCTGTCGGATTCAATATTGTTCTCCAGAATTTTTCCTACACTATAACATGCACTTTTCTAGATGGTAGAGACATTTTGAATGAGGCATGAAGACACATGCAGTGCTAAAATTTGATTCTCTTCTGGCGTTGGGTCTCCGCAATATTTTTTACACAATTAAACATTACTTATTTGGCATTTCAAAATTAAAATATATAGCTTACATTCTCTCGAGTCATACCATATTATGCACACTGCTAGTTTCAAACCAAACAGCAATTATATTGGAACAACCTAAGACAATTAAGTAAGAAACACAACGAGGACCTTGGTGAATCACATATCGACATTATGAGGACTGCAAAAGTCCGCGCAAAGCCAAAGTCTAATTTGTCAAGGACCTTATAAAGTGGTTAACATGCATGCATGCATGTTCCATGGCCGGCTTTTATTTCCGTGGACACTTCTTATAGTTGCCTCAATAGAAATCACGAGCAGTTTCTTTTACGGCAAAGTATAAGTTTTCAACGAGCTCAGAATGTTTGAAATTGCTCGGTGTACCTAGAATTCAAGCGCAATTCTAATGTGTGAAAAATGTAACTCTATTTTCTGCCCGAAATTCAGTATTTCTGTGAAAACTCCATATAACTGCATTATAATACACTTCACCGGTAGTTTTTCTACGCCATATATATAATTTCTGAAACACCCTAGAGTGTTTTAAATATATCTCGCTTTAGGTAAAATTTAAACGCATTTCTAACGAGTCAAAACAATTGTATTCCAAGCATGGTTGCCATTTATGCCTCTGCAAACTCCGTATAACTTGTTTAATATATTTGGCGAACATATTTACGGCACCGCACCTGTCGGATTCAATATTGTTCTCCAGAATTTTTCCTACACTATAACATGCACTTTTCTAGATGGTAGAGACATTTTGAATGAGGCATGAAGACACATGCAGTGCTAAAATTTGATTCTCTTCTGGCGTTGTGTCTCCGCAATATTTTTTACACAATTAAACATTACTTATTTGGCATTTCAAAATTAAAATATATAGCTTACATTCTCTCGAGTCATACCATATTATGCACACTGCTAGTTTCAAACCAAACCGCAACTATATTGGAACAACCTAAGACAATTAAGTAAGAAACACAACGAGGACCTTGGTGAATCACATATCGACATTATGAGGACTGCAAAAGTCCGCGCAAAGCCAAAGTCTAATTTGTCAAGGACCTTATAAAGTGGTTAACATGCATGCATGCATGTTCCATGGCCGGCTTTTATTTCCGTGGACACTTCTTATAGTTGCCTCAATAGAAATCACGAGCAGTTTCTTTTACGGAAAATATAAGTTTTGAACGAGCTCAGAATGTTTGAAATTGCTCGGTGTACCTAGAATTCAAGCGCAATTCTAATGTGTAAAAAATGTAACTCTATTTTCTGCCCGAAATTCAGTATTTCTGTGAAAACTCCATATAACTGCATTATAATACACTTCACCGGTAGTTTTTCTACGCCATATATCTAATCTCTGAAACACCCTAGAGTGTTTTAAATATATCTGGCTTTAGGTAAAATTTAAACGCATTTCTAACGAGTCAAAACAATTGTATTCCGAGCATGGTTGCAATTTATTTCTGTGCAAACTCCGTATAACTTGTTTAATATATTTGGCGAACATATTTACGGCACCGCACCTGTCGGATTCAATATTGTTCTCCAGAATTTTTCCTACACTATAACATGCACTTTTCTAGATGGTAGAGACATTTTGAATGAGGCATGAAGACACATGCAGTGCTAAAATTTGATTCTCTTCTGGCGTTGGGTCTCCGCAATATTTTTTACACAATTAAACATTACTTATTTGGCATTTCAAAATTAAAATATATAGCTTACATTCTCTCGAGTCATACCATATTATGCACACTGCTAGTTTCAAACCAAACAGCAATTATATTGGAACAACCTAAGACAATTAAGTAAGAAACACAACGAGGACCTTGGTGAATCACATATCGACATTATGAGGACTGCAAAAGTCCCCGCAAAGCGAAAGTCTAATTTGTCAAGGACCTTATAAAGTGGTTAACATGCATGCATGCATGTTCCATGGCCGGCTTTTATTTCCGTGGACACTTCTTATAGTTGCCTCAATAGAAATCACGAGCAGTTTCTTTTACGGCAAAGTATAAGTTTTCAACGAGCTCAGAATGTTTGAAATTGCTCGGTGCATGTACCTACAATTCAAGCGCAATTCTAATGTGTGAAAAATGTAACTCTATTTTCTGCCCGAAATTCAGTATTTCTGTGAAAACTCCATATAACTGCATTATAATACACTTCACCGGTAGTTTTTTTACGCCATATATCTAATTTCTGAAACACCCTAGAGTGTTTTAAATATATCTGGCTTTAGGTAAAATTTAAACGCATTTCTAACGAGTCAAAACAATTGTATTCCAAGCATGGTTGCCATTTATTTCTGTGCAAACTCCGTATAACTTGTTTAATATATTTGGCGAACATATTTACGGCACCGCACCTGTCGGATTCAATATTGTTCTCCAGAATTTTTCCTACACTATAACATGCACTTTTCTAGATGGTAGAGACATTTTGAATGAGGCATGAAGACACATGCAGTGCTAAAATTTGATTCTCTTCTGGCGTTGGGTCTCCGCAATATTTTTTACACAATTAAACATTACTTATTTGGCATTTCAAAATTAAAATATATAGCTTACATTCTCTCGAGTCATACCATATTATGCACACTGCTAGTTTCAAACCAAACAGCAATTATATTGGAACAACCTAAGACAATTAAGTAAGAAACACAACGAGGACCTTGGTGAATCACATATCGACATTATGAGGACTGCAAAAGTCCGCGCAAAGCCAAAGTCTAATTTGTCAAGGACCTTATAAAGTGGTTAACATGCATGCATGCATGTTCCATGGCCGGCTTTTATTTCCGTGGACACTTCTTATAGTTGCCTCAATAGAAATCACGAGCAGTTTCTTTTACGGCAAAGTATAAGTTTTCAACGAGCTCAGAATGTTTGAAATTGCTCGGTGTACCTAGAATCAAGCGCAATTCTAATGTGTGAAAAATGTAACTCTATTTTCTCCCCGAAATTCAGTATTTCTGTGAAAACTCCATATAACTGCAATATAATACACTTCACCGGTAGTTTTTCTACGCCATATATCTAATTTCTGAAACACGCTAGAGTGTTTTAAATATATCTGGCTTTAGGTAAAATTTAAACGCATTTCTAACGAGTCAAAACAATTGTATTCCGAGCATGGTTGCAATTTATTTCTGTGCAAACTCCGTATAACTTGTTTAATATATTTGGCGAACATATTTACGGCACCGCACCTGTCGGATTCAATATTGTTCTCCAGAATTTTTCCTACACTATAACATGCACTTTTCTAGATGGTAGAGACATTTTGAATGAGGCATGAAGACACATGCAGTGCTAAAATTTGATTCTCTTCTGGCGTTGGGTCTCCGCAATATTTTTTACACAATTAAACATTACTTATTTGGCATTTCAAAATTAAAATATATAGCTTACATTCTCTCGAGTCATACCATATTATGCACACTGCTAGTTTCAAACCAAACAGCAATTATATTGGAACAACCTAAGACAATTAAGTAAGAAACACAACGAGGACCTTGGTGAATCACATATCGACATTATGAGGACTGCAAAAGTCCGCGCAAAGCCAAAGTCTAATTTGTCAAGGACCTTATAAAGTGGTTAACATGCATGCATGCATGTTCCATGGCCGGCTTTTATTTCCGTGGACACTTCTTATAGTTGCCTCAATAGAAATAACGAGCAGTTTCTTTTACGGCAAAGTATAAGTTTTGAACGAGCTCAGAATGTTTGAAATTGCTCGGTGTACCTACAATTCAAGCGCAATTCTAATGTGTGAAAAATGTAACTCTATTTTCTGCCCGAAATTCAGTATTTCTGTGAAAACTCCATATAACTGCATTATAATACACTTCACCGGTAGTTTTTTTACGCCATATATCTAATTTCTGAAACACCCTAGAGTGTTTTAAATATATCTGGCTTTAGGTAAAATTTAAACGCATTTCTAACGAGTCAAAACAATTGTATTCCAAGCATGGTTGCCATTTATTTCTGTGCAAACTCCGTATAACTTGTTTAATATATTTGGCGAACATATTTACGGCACCGCACCTGTCGGATTCAATATTGTTCTCCAGAATTTTTCCTACACTATAACATGCACTTTTCTAGATGGTAGAGACATTTTGAATGAGGCATGAAGACACATGCAGTGCTAAAATTTGATTCTCTTCTGGCGTTGGGTGTCCGCAATATTTTTTACACAATTAAACATTACTTATTTGGCATTTCAAAATTAAAATATATAGCTTACATTCTCTCGAGTCATACCATATTATGCACACTGCTAGTTTCAAACCAAACAGCAATTATATTGGAACAACCTAAGACAATTAAGTAAGAAACACAACGAGGACCTTGGTGAATCACAAATCGACATTATGAGGACTGCAAAAGTCCCCGCAAAGCCAAAGTCTAATTTGTCAAGGACCTTATAAAGTGGTTAACATGCATGCATGCATGCATGTTCCAAGGCCGGCTTTTATTTCCGTGGACACTTCTTATAGTTGCCTCAATAGAAATCACGAGCAGTTTCTTTTACGGCAAAGTATAAGTTTTGAACGAGCTCAGAATGTTTGAAATTGCTCGGTGTACCAAGAATTCAAGCGCAATTCTAATGTGTGAAAAATGTAACTCTATTTTCTGCCCGAAATTCAGTATTTCTGTGAAAACTCCATATAACTGCATTATAATACACTTCACCGGTAGTTTTTTTACGCCATATATCTAATTTCTGAAACACCCTAGAGTGTTTTCAATATATCTGGCTTTAGGTAAAATTTAAACGCATTTCTAACGAGTCAAAACAATTGTATTGCAAGCATGGTTGCCATTTATGCCTGTGCAAACTCCGTATAACTTGTTTAATATATTTGGCGAACACATTTACGGCACCGCACCTGTCGGATTCAATATTGTTCTCCAGAATTTTTCCTACACTATAACATGCACTTTTCTAGATGGTAGAGACATTTTGAATGAGGCATGAAGACACATGCAGTGCTAAAATTTGATTCTCTTCTGGCGTTGGGTCTCCGCAATATTTTTTACACAATTAAACATTACTTATTTGGCATTTAAAAATTAAAATATATAGCTTACATTCTCTCGAGTCACACCATATTATGCACACTGCTAGTTTCAAACCAAACAGCAATTATATTGGAACAACCTAAGACAATTAAGTAAGAAACACAACGAGGACCTTGGTGAATCACATATCGACATTATGAGGACTGCAAAAGTCCGCGCAAAGCCAAAGTCTAATTTGTCAAGGACCTTATAAAGTGGTTAACATGCATGCATGCATGCATGTTCCATGGCCGGCTTTTATTTCCGTGGACACTTCTTATAGTTGCCTCAATAGAAATCACGAGCAGTTTCTTTTACGGCAAAGTATAAGTTTTGAACGAGCTCAGAATGTTTAAAATGCTCGGTGTACCAAGAATTCAAGCGCAATTCTAATGTGTGAAAAATGTATCTCTATTTTCTGCCCGAAATTCAGTATTTCTGTGAAAACTCCATATAACTGCATTATAATACACTTCACCGGTAGTTTTTCTACGCCATATATCTAATCTCTGAAACACCCTAGAGTGTTTTAAATATATCTGGCTTTAGGTAAAATTTAAACGCATTTCTAACGAGTCAAAACAATTGTATTGCAAGCATGGTTGCCATTTATGCCTGTGCAAACTCCGTATAACTTGTTTAATATATTTGGCGAACACATTTACGGCACCGCACCTGTCGGATTCAATATTGTTCTCCAGAATTTTTCCTACACTATAACATGCACTTTTCTAGATGGTAGAGACATTTTGAATGAGGCATGAAGACACATGCAGTGCTAAAATTTGATTCTCTTCTGGCGTTGGGTCTCCGCAATATTTTTTACACAATTAAACATTACTTATTTGGCATTTCAAAATTAAAATATATAGCTTACATTCTCTCGAGTCATACCATATTATGCACACTGCTAGTTTCAAACCAAACAGCAATTATATTGGAACAACCTAAGACAATTAAGTAAGAAACACAACGAGGACCTTGGTGAATCACATATCGACATTATGAGGACTGCAAAAGTCCCCGCAAAGCCAAAGTCTAATTTGTCAAGGACCTTATAAAGTGGTTAACATGCATGCATGCATGTTCCATGGCCGGCTTTTATTTCCGTGGACACTTCTTATAGTTGCCTCAATAGAAATCACGAGCAGTTTCTTTTACGGCAAAGTAAAAGTTTTCAACGAGCTCAGAATGTTTGAAATTGCTCGGTGTACCTAGAATCAAGCGCAATTCTAATGTGTGAAAAATGTAACTCTATTTTCTGCCCGAAATTCAGTATTTCTGTGAAAACTCCATATAACTGCATTATAATACACTTCACCGGTAGTTTTTCTACGCCATATATCTAATCTCTGAAACACCCTAGAGTGTTTTAAATATATCTGGCTTTAGGTAAAATTTAAACGCATTTCTAACGAGTCAAAACAATTGTATTCCGAGCATGGTTGCAATTTATTTCTGTGCAAACTCCGTATAACTTGTTTAATATATTTGGCGAACATATTTACGGCACCGCACCTGTCGGATTCAATATTGTTCTCCAGAATTTTTCCTACACTATAACATGCACTTTTCTAGATGGTAGAGACATTTTGAATGAGGCATGAAGACACATGCAGTGCTAAAATTTGATTCTCTTCTGGCGTTGGGTCTCCGCAATATTTTTTACACAATTAAACATTACTTATTTGGCATTTCAAAATTAAAATATATAGCTTACATTCTCTCGAGTCATACCATATTATGCACACTGCTAGTTTCAAACCAAGCAGCAATTATATTGGAACAACCTAAGACAATTAAGTAAGAAACACAACGAGGACCTTGGTGAATCACATATCGACATTATGAGGACTGCAAAAGTCCCCGCAAAGCCAAAGTCTAATTTGTCAAGGACCTTATAAAGTGGTTAACATGCATGCATGCATGTTCCATGGCCGGCTTTTATTTCCGTGGACACTTCTTATAGTTGCCTCAATAGAAATCACGAGCAGTTTCTTTTACGGCAAAGTATAAGTTTTCAACGAGCTCAGAATGTTTGAAATTGCTCGGTGCATGTACCTACAATTCAAGCGCAATTCTAATGTGTGAAAAATGTAACTCTATTTTCTGCCCGAAATTCAGTATTTCTGTGAAAACTCCATATAACTGCATTATAATACACTTCACCGGTAGTTTTTTTACGCCATATATCTAATTTCTGAAACACCCTAGAGTGTTTTCAATATATCTGGCTTTAGGTAAAATTTAAACGCATTTCTAACGAGTCAAAACAATTGTATTGCAAGCATGGTTGCCATTTATGCCTGTGCAAACTCCGTATAACTTGTTTAATATATTTGGCGAACACATTTACGGCACCGCACCTGTCGGATTCAATATTGTTCTCCAGAATTTTTCCTACACTATAACATGCACTTTTCTAGATGGTAGAGACATTTTGAATGAGGCATGAAGACACATGCAGTGCTAAAATTTGATTCTCTTCTGGCGTTGGGTCTCCGCAATATTTTTTACACAATTAAACATTACTTATTTGGCATTTAAAAATTAAAATATATAGCTTACATTCTCTCGAGTCATACCATATTATGCACACTGCTAGTTTCAAACCAAACAGCAATTATATTGGAACAACCTAAGACAATTAAGTAAGAAACACAACGAGGACCTTGGTGAATCACATATCGACATTATGAGGACTGCAAAAGTCCCCGCAAAGCCAAAGTCTAATTTGTCAAGGACCTTATAAAGTGGTTAACATGCATGCATGCATGTTCCATGGCCGGCTTTTATTTCCGTGGACACTTCTTATAGTTGCCTCAATAGAAATCACGAGCAGTTTCTTTTACGGCAAAGTATAAGTTTTCAACGAGCTCAGAATGTTTGAAATTGCTCGGTGTACCTAGAATCAAGCGCAATTCTAATGTGTGAAAAATGTAACTCTATTTTCTCCCCGAAATTCAGTATTTTTGTGAAAACTCCATATAACTGCATTATAATACACTTCACCGGTAGTTTTTCTACGCCATATATCTAATTTCTGAAACACGCTAGAGTGTTTTAAATATATCTGGCTTTAGGTAAAATTTAAACGCATTTCTAACGAGTCAAAACAATTGTATTCCGAGCATGGTTGCACTTTTTTTCTGTGCAAACTCCGTATAACTTGTTTAATATATTTGGCGAACATATTTACGGCACAGCACCTGTCGGATTCAATATTGTTCTCCAGAATTTTTCCTACACTATAACATGCACTTTTCTAGATGGTAGAGACATTTTGAATGAGGCATGAAGACACATGCAGTGCTAAAATTTGATTCTCTTCTGGCGTTGGGTCTCCGCAATATTTTTTACACAATTAAACATTACTTATTTGGCATTTCAAAATTAAAATATATAGCTTACATTCTCTCGAGTCATACCATATTATGCACACTGCTAGTTTCAAACCAAACAGCAATTATATTGGAACAACCTAAGACAATTAAGTAAGAAACACAACGAGGACCTTGGTGAATCACATATCGACATTATGAGGACTGCAAAAGTCCGCGCAAAGCCAAAGTCTAATTTGTCAAGGACCTTATAAAGTGGTTAACATGCATGCATGCATGTTCCATGGCCGGCTTTTATTTCCGTGGACACTTCTTATAGTTGCCTCAATAGAAATCACGAGCAGTTTCTTTTACGGCAAAGTATAAGTTTTGAACGAGCTCAGAATGTTTGAAATTGCTCGGTGTACCTACAATTCAAGCGCAATTCTAATGTGTGAAAAATGTAACTCTATTTTCTGCCCGAAATTCAGTATTTCTGTGAAAACTCCATATAACTGCATTATAATACACTTCACCGGTAGTTTTTTTACGCCATATATCTAATTTCTGAAACACCCTAGAGTGTTTTAAATATATCTGGCTTTAGGTAAAATTTAAACGCATTTCTAACGAGTCAAAACAATTGTATTCCAAGCATGGTTGCCATTTATTTCTGTGCAAACTCCGTATAACTTGTTTAATATATTTGGCGAACATATTTACGGCACCGCACCTGTCGGATTCAATATTGTTCTCCAGAATTTTTCCTACACTATAACATGCACTTTTCTAGATGGTAGAGACATTTTGAATGAGGCATGAAGACACATGCAGTGCTAAAATTTGATTCTCTTCTGGCGTTGTGTCTCCGCAATATTTTTTACACAATTAAACATTACTTATTTGGCATTTCAAAATTAAAATATATAGCTTACATTCTCTCGAGTCATACCATATTATGCACACTGCTAGTTTCAAACCAAACAGCAATTATATTGGAACAACCTAAGACAATTAAGTAAGAAACACAACGAGGACCTTGGTGAATCACAAATCGACATTATGAGGACTGCAAAAGTCCCCGCAAAGCCAAAGTCTAATTTGTCAAGGACCTTATAAAGTGGTTAACATGCATGCATGCATGCATGTTCCATGGCCGGCTTTTATTTCCGTGGACACTTCTTATAGTTGCCTCAATAGAAATCACGAGCAGTTTCTTTTACGGCAAAGTATAAGTTTTGAACGAGCTCAGAATGTTTGAAATTGCTCGGTGTACCAAGAATTCAAGCGCAATTCTAATGTGTGAAAAATGTAACTCTATTTTCTGCCCGAAATTCAGTATTTCTGTGAAAACTCCATATAACTGCATTATAATACACTTCACCGGTAGTTTTTCTACGCCATATATCTAATCTCTGAAACACCCTAGAGTGTTTTCAATATATCTGGCTTTAGGTAAAATTTAAACGCATTTCTAACGAGTCAAAACAATTGTATTGCAAGCATGGTTGCCATTTATGCCTGTGCAAACTCCGTATAACTTGTTTAATATATTTGGCGAACACATTTACGGCACCGCACCTGTCGGATTCAATATTGTTCTCCAGAATTTTTCCTACACTATAACATGCACTTTTCTAGATGGTAGAGACATTTTGAATGAGGCATGAAGACACATGCAGTGCTAAAATTTGATTCTCTTCTGGTGTTGGGTCTCCGCAATATTTTTTACACAATTAAACATTACTTATTTGGCATTTCAAAATTAAAATATATAGCTTACATTCTCTCGAGTCATACCATATTATGCACACTGCTAGTTTCAAACCAAACAGCAATTATATTGGAACAACCTAAGACAATTAAGTAAGAAACACAACGAGGACCTTGGTGAATCACATATCGACATTATGAGGACTGCAAAAGTCCCCGCAAAGCCAAAGTCTAATTTGTCAAGGACCTTATAAAGTGGTTAACATGCATGCATGCATGTTCCATGGCCGGCTTTTATTTCCGTGGACACTTCTTATAGTTGCCTCAATAGAAATCACGAGCAGTTTCTTTTACGGCAAAGTATAAGTTTTCCACGAGCTCAGAATGTTTGAAATTGCTCGGTGTACCTAGAATCAAGCGCAATTCTAATGTGTGAAAAATGTAACTCTATTTTCTGCCCGAAATTCAGTATTTCTGTGAAAACTCCATATAACTGCATTATAATACACTTCACCGGTAGTTTTTCTACGCCATATATCTAATTTCTGAAACACGCTAGAGTGTTTTAAATATATCTGGCTTTAGGTAAAATTTAAACGCATTTCTAACGAGTCAAAACAATTGTATTCCGAGCATGGTTGCAATTTATTTCTGTGCAAACTCCGTATAACTTGTTTAATATATTTGGCGAACATATTTACGGCACCGCACCTGTCGGATTCAATATTGTTCTCCAGAATTTTTCCTACACTATAACATGCACTTTTCTAGATGGTAGAGACATTTTGAATGAGGCATGAAGACACATGCAGTGCTAAAATTTGATTCTCTTCTGGCGTTGGGTCTCCGCAATATTTTTTACACAATTAAACATTACTTATTTGGCATTTCAAAATTAAAATATATAGCTTACATTCTCTCGAGTCATACCATATTATGCACACTGCTAGTTTCAAACCAAGCAGCAATTATATTGGAACAACCTAAGACAATTAAGTAAGAAACACAACGAGGACCTTGGTGAATCACATATCGACATTATGAGGACTGCAAAAGTCCGCGCAAAGCCAAAGTCTAATTTGTCAAGGACCTTATAAAGTGGTTAACATGCATGCATGCATGTTCCATGGCCGGCTTTTATTTCCGTGGACACTTCTTATAGTTGCCTCAATAGAAATCACGAGCAGTTTCTTTTACGGCAAAGTATAAGTTTTCAACGAGCTCAGAATGTTTGAAATTGCTCGGTGTACCTAGAATTCAAGCGCAATTCTAATGTGTGAAAAATGTAACTCTATTTTCTGCCCGAAATTCAGTATTTCTGTGAAAACTCCATATAACTGCATTATAATACACTTCACCGGTAGTTTTTCTACGCCATATATATAATTTCTGAAACACCCTAGAGTGTTTTAAATATATCTGGCTTTAGGTAAAATTTAAACGCATTTCTAACGAGTCAAAACAATTGTATTCCGAGCATGGTTGCAATTTATTTCTGTGCAAACTCCGTATAACTTGTTTAATATATTTGGCGAACATATTTACGGCACTGCACCTGTCGGATTCAATATTGTTCTCCAGAATTTTTCCTACACTATAACATGCACTTTTCTAGATGGTAGAGACATTTTGAATGAGGCATGAAGACACATGCAGTGCTAAAATTTGATTCTCTTCTGGCGTTGGGTCTCCGCAATATTTTTTACACAATTAAACATTACTTATTTGGCATTTCAAAATTAAAATATATAGCTTACATTCTCTCGAGTCATACCATATTATGCACACTGCTAGTTTCAAACCAAACAGCAATTATATTGGAACAACCTAAGACAATTAAGTAAGAAACACAACGAGGACCTTGGTGAATCACATATCGACATTATGAGGACTGCAAAAGTCCGCGCAAAGCCAAAGTCTAATTTGTCAAGGACCTTATAAAGTGGTTAACATGCATGCATGCATGTTCCATGGCCGGCTTTTATTTCCGTGGACACTTCTTATAGTTGCCTCAATAGAAATCACGAGCAGTTTCTTTTACGGCAAAGTATAAGTTTTCAACGAGCTCAGAATGTTTGAAATTGCTCGGTGTACCTAGAATTCAAGCGCAATTCTAATGTGTGAAAAATGTAACTCTATTTTCTGCCCGAAATTCAGTATTTCTGTGAAAACTCCATATAACTGCATTATAATACACTTCACCGGTAGTTTTTCTACGCCATATATATAATTTCTGAAACACCCTAGAGTGTTTTAAATATATCTCGCTTTAGGTAAAATTTAAACGCATTTCTAACGAGTCAAAACAATTGTATTCCAAGCATGGTTGCCATTTATGCCTCTGCAAACTCCGTATAACTTGTTTAATATATTTGGCGAACATATTTACGGCACCGCACCTGTCGGATTCAATATTGTTCTCCAGAATTTTTCCTACACTATAACATGCACTTTTCTAGATGGTAGAGACATTTTGAATGAGGCATGAAGACACATGCAGTGCTAAAATTTGATTCTCTTCTGGCGTTGTGTCTCCGCAATATTTTTTACACAATTAAACATTACTTATTTGGCATTTCAAAATTAAAATATATAGCTTACATTCTCTCGAGTCATACCATATTATGCACACTGCTAGTTTCAAACCAAACCGCAATTATATTGGAACAACCTAAGACAATTAAGTAAGAAACACAACGAGGACCTTGGTGAATCACATATCGACATTATGAGGACTGCAAAAGTCCGCGCAAAGCCAAAGTCTAATTTGTCAAGGACCTTATAAAGTGGTTAACATGCATGCATGCATGTTCCATGGCCGGCTTTTATTTCCGTGGACACTTCTTATAGTTGCCTCAATAGAAATCACGAGCAGTTTCTTTTACGGCAAAGTATAAGTTTTCAACGAGCTCAGAATGTTTGAAATTGCTCGGTGTACCTAGAATCAAGCGCAATTCTAATGTGTGAAAAATGTAACTCTATTTTCTCCCCGAAATTCAGTATTTCTGTGAAAACTCCATATAACTGCAATATAATACACTTCACCGGTAGTTTTTCTACGCCATATATCTAATTTCTGAAACACGCTAGAGTGTTTTAAATATATCTGGCTTTAGGTAAAATTTAAACGCATTTCTAACGAGTCAAAACAATTGTATTCCGAGCATGGTTGCAATTTATTTCTGTGCAAACTCCGTATAACTTGTTTAATATATTTGGCGAACATATTTACGGCACCGCACCTGTCGGATTCAATATTGTTCTCCAGAATTTTTCCTACACTATAACATGCACTTTTCTAGATGGTAGAGACATTTTGAATGAGGCATGAAGACACATGCAGTGCTAAAATTTGATTCTCTTCTGGCGTTGGGTCTCCGCAATATTTTTTACACAATTAAACATTACTTATTTGGCATTTCAAAATTAAAATATATAGCTTACATTCTCTCGAGTCATACCATATTATGCACACTGCTAGTTTCAAACCAAACAGCAATTATATTGGAACAACCTAAGACAATTAAGTAAGAAACACAACGAGGACCTTGGTGAATCACATATCGACATTATGAGGACTGCAAAAGTCCGCGCAAAGCCAAAGTCTAATTTGTCAAGGACCTTATAAAGTGGTTAACATGCATGCATGCATGTTCCATGGCCGGCTTTTATTTCCGTGGACACTTCTTATAGTTGCCTCAATAGAAATCACGAGCAGTTTCTTTTACGGCAAAGTATAAGTTTTGAACGAGCTCAGAATGTTTGAAATTGCTCGGTGTACCTACAATTCAAGCGCAATTCTAATGTGTGAAAAATGTAACTCTATTTTCTGCCCGAAATTCAGTATTTCTGTGAAAACTCCATATAACTGCATTATAATACACTTCACCGGTAGTTTTTTTACGCCATATATCTAATTTCTGAAACACCCTAGAGTGTTTTAAATATATCTGGCTTTAGGTAAAATTTAAACGCATTTCTAACGAGTCAAAACAATTGTATTCCAAGCATGGTTGCCATTTATTTCTGTGCAAACTCCGTATAACTTGTTTAATATATTTGGCGAACATATTTACGGCACCGCACCTGTCGGATTCAATATTGTTCTCCAGAATTTTTCCTACACTATAACATGCACTTTTCTAGATGGTAGAGACATTTTGAATGAGGCATGAAGACACATGCAGTGCTAAAATTTGATTCTCTTCTGGCGTTGTGTCTCCGCAATATTTTTTACACAATTAAACATTACTTATTTGGCATTTCAAAATTAAAATATATAGCTTACATTCTCTCGAGTCATACCATATTATGCACACTGCTAGTTTCAAACCAAACAGCAATTATATTGGAACAACCTAAGACAATTAAGTAAGAAACACAACGAGGACCTTGGTGAATCACAAATCGACATTATGAGGACTGCAAAAGTCCCCGCAAAGCCAAAGTCTAATTTGTCAAGGACCTTATAAAGTGGTTAACATGCATGCATGCATGCATGTTCCATGGCCGGCTTTTATTTCCGTGGACACTTCTTATAGTTGCCTCAATAGAAATCACGAGCAGTTTCTTTTACGGCAAAGTATAAGTTTTGAACGAGCTCAGAATGTTTGAAATTGCTCGGTGTACCAAGAATTCAAGCGCAATTCTAATGTGTGAAAAATGTAACTCTATTTTCTGCCCGAAATTCAGTATTTCTGTGAAAACTCCATATAACTGCATTATAATACACTTCACCGGTAGTTTTTCTACGCCATATATCTAATCTCTGAAACACCCTAGAGTGTTTTCAATATATCTGGCTTTAGGTAAAATTTAAACGCATTTCTAACGAGTCAAAACAATTGTATTGCAAGCATGGTTGCCATTTATGCCTGTGCAAACTCCGTATAACTTGTTTAATATATTTGGCGAACACATTTACGGCACCGCACCTGTCGGATTCAATATTGTTCTCCAGAATTTTTCCTACACTATAACATGCACTTTTCTAGATGGTAGAGACATTTTGAATGAGGCATGAAGACACATGCAGTGCTAAAATTTGATTCTCTTCTGGCGTTGGGTCTCCGCAATATTTTTTACACAATTAAACATTACTTATTTGGCATTTCAAAATTAAAATATATAGCTTACATTCTCTCGAGTCATACCATATTATGCACACTGCTAGTTTCAAACCAAACAGCAATTATATTGGAACAACCTAAGACAATTAAGTAAGAAACACAACGAGGACCTTGGTGAATCACATATCGACATTATGAGGACTGCAAAAGTCCCCGCAAAGCCAAAGTCTAATTTGTCAAGGACCTTATAAAGTGGTTAACATGCATGCATGCATGTTCCATGGCCGGCTTTTATTTCCGTGGACACTTCTTATAGTTGCCTCAATAGAAATCACGAGCAGTTTCTTTTACGGCAAAGTATAAGTTTTCCACGAGCTCAGAATGTTTGAAATTGCTCGGTGTACCTAGAATCAAGCGCAATTCTAATGTGTGAAAAATGTAACTCTATTTTCTGCCCGAAATTCAGTATTTCTGTGAAAACTCCATATAACTGCATTATAATACACTTCACCGGTAGTTTTTCTACGCCATATATCTAATTTCTGAAACACGCTAGAGTGTTTTAAATATATCTGGCTTTAGGTAAAATTTAAACGCATTTCTAACGAGTCAAAACAATTGTATTCCGAGCATGGTTGCAATTTATTTCTGTGCAAACTCCGTATAACTTGTTTAATATATTTGGCGAACATATTTACGGCACCGCACCTGTCGGATTCAATATTGTTCTCCAGAATTTTTCCTACACTATAACATGCACTTTTCTAGATGGTAGAGACATTTTGAATGAGGCATGAAGACACATGCAGTGCTAAAATTTGATTCTCTTCTGGCGTTGGGTCTCCGCAATATTTTTTACACAATTAAACATTACTTATTTGGCATTTGAAAATTAAAATATATAGCTTACATTCTCTCGAGTCATACCATATTATGCACACTGCTAGTTTCAAACCAAACAGCAATTATATTGGAACAACCTAAGACAATTAAGTAAGAAACACAACGAGGACCTTGGTGAATCACATATCGACATTATGAGGACTGCAAAAGTCCGCGCAAAGCCAAAGTCTAATTTGTCAAGGACCTTATAAAGTGGTTAACATGCATGCATGCATGTTCCATGGCCGGCTTTTATTTCCGTGGACACTTCTTATAGTTGCCTCAATAGAAATCACGAGCAGTTTCTTTTACGGCAAAGTATAAGTTTTCAACGAGCTCAGAATGTTTGAAATTGCTCGGTGTACCTAGAATTCAAGCGCAATTCTAATGTGTGAAAAATGTAACTCTATTTTCTGCCCGAAATTCAGTATTTCTGTGAAAACTCCATATAACTGCATTATAATACACTTCACCGGTAGTTTTTCTACGCCATATATATAATTTCTGAAACACCCTAGAGTGTTTTAAATATATCTGGCTTTAGGTAAAATTTAAACGCATTTCTAACGAGTCAAAACAATTGTATTCCGAGCATGGTTGCAATTTATTTCTGTGCAAACTCCGTATAACTTGTTTAATATATTTGGCGAACATATTTACGGCACCGCACCTGTCGGATTCAATATTGTTCTCCAGAATTTTTCCTACACTATAACATGCACTTTTCTAGATGGTAGAGACATTTTGAATGAGGCATGAAGACACATGCAGTGCTAAAATTTGATTCTCTTCTGGCGTTGTGTCTCCGCAATATTTTTTACACAATTAAACATTACTTATTTGGCATTTCAAAATTAAAATATATAGCTTACATTCTCTCGAGTCATACCATATTATGCACACTGCTAGTTTCAAACCAAACCGCAATTATATTGGAACAACCTAAGACAATTAAGTAAGAAACACAACGAGGACCTTGGTGAATCACATATCGACATTATGAGGACTGCAAAAGTCCGCGCAAAGCCAAAGTCTAATTTGTCAAGGACCTTATAAAGTGGTTAACATGCATGCATGCATGTTCCATGGCGGCTTTTATTTCCGTGGACACTTCTTATAGTTGCCTCAATAGAAATCACGAGCAGTTTCTTTTACGGAAAATATAAGTTTTGAACGAGCTCAGAATGTTTGAAATTGCTCGGTGTACCTAGAATTCAAGCGCAATTCTAATGTGTAAAAAATGTAACTCTATTTTCTGCCCGAAATTCAGTATTTCTGTGAAAACTCCATATAACTGCATTATAATACACTTCACCGGTAGTTTTTCTACGCCATATATCTAATCTCTGAAACACCCTAGAGTGTTTTAAATATATCTGGCTTTAGGTAAAATTTAAACGCATTTCTAACGAGTCAAAACAATTGTATTCCGAGCATGGTTGCAATTTATTTCTGTGCAAACTCCGTATAACTTGTTTAATATATTTGGCGAACATATTTACGGCACCGCACCTGTCGGATTCAATATTGTTCTCCAGAATTTTTCCTACACTATAACATGCACTTTTCTAGATGGTAGAGACATTTTGAATGAGGCATGAAGACACATGCAGTGCTAAAATTTGATTCTCTTCTGGCGTTGGGTCTCCGCAATATTTTTTACACAATTAAACATTACTTATTTGGCATTTCAAAATTAAAATATATAGCTTACATTCTCTCGAGTCATACCATATTATGCACACTGCTAGTTTCAAACCAAGCAGCAATTATATTGGAACAACCTAAGACAATTAAGTAAGAAACACAACGAGGACCTTGGTGAATCACATATCGACATTATGAGGACTGCAAAAGTCCCCGCAAAGCGAAAGTCTAATTTGTCAAGGACCTTATAAAGTGGTTAACATGCATGCATGCATGTTCCATGGCCGGCTTTTATTTCCGTGGACACTTCTTATAGTTGCCTCAATAGAAATCACGAGCAGTTTCTTTTACGGCAAAGTATAAGTTTTCAACGAGCTCAGAATGTTTGAAATTGCTCGGTGCATGTACCTACAATTCAAGCGCAATTCTAATGTGTGAAAAATGTAACTCTATTTTCTGCCCGAAATTCAGTATTTCTGTGAAAACTCCATATAACTGCATTATAATACACTTCACCGGTAGTTTTTTTACGCCATATATCTAATTTCTGAAACACCCTAGAGTGTTTTAAATATATCTGGCTTTAGGTAAAATTTAAACGCATTTCTAACGAGTCAAAACAATTGTATTCCAAGCATGGTTGCCATTTATTTCTGTGCAAACTCCGTATAACTTGTTTAATATATTTGGCGAACATATTTACGGCACCGCACCTGTCGGATTCAATATTGTTCTCCAGAATTTTTCCTACACTATAACATGCACTTTTCTAGATGGTAGAGACATTTTGAATGAGGCATGAAGACACATGCAGTGCTAAAATTTGATTCTCTTCTGGCGTTGGGTCTCCGCAATATTTTTTACACAATTAAACATTACTTATTTGGCATTTCAAAATTAAAATATATAGCTTACATTCTCTCGAGTCATACCATATTATGCACACTGCTAGTTTCAAACCAAACAGCAATTATATTGGAACAACCTAAGACAATTAAGTAAGAAACACAACGAGGACCTTGGTGAATCACATATCGACATTATGAGGACTGCAAAAGTCCCCGCAAAGCCAAAGTCTAATTTGTCAAGGACCTTATAAAGTGGTTAACATGCATGCATGCATGTTCCATGGCCGGCTTTTATTTCCGTGGACACTTCTTATAGTTGCCTCAATAGAAATCACGAGCAGTTTCTTTTACGGCAAAGTATAAGTTTTCAACGAGCTCAGAATGTTTGAAATTGCTCGGTGTACCTAGAATCAAGCGCAATTCTAATGTGTGAAAAATGTAACTCTATTTTCTCCCCGAAATTCAGTATTTCTGTGAAAACTCCATATAACTGCAATATAATACACTTCACCGGTAGTTTTTCTACGCCATATATCTAATTTCTGAAACACGCTAGAGTGTTTTAAATATATCTGGCTTTAGGTAAAATTTAAACGCATTTCTAACGAGTCAAAACAATTGTATTCCGAGCATGGTTGCAATTTATTTCTGTGCAAACTCCGTATAACTTGTTTAATATATTTGGCGAACATATTTACGGCACCGCACCTGTCGGATTCAATATTGTTCTCCAGAATTTTTCCTACACTATAACATGCACTTTTCTAGATGGTAGAGACATTTTGAATGAGGCATGAAGACACATGCAGTGCTAAAATTTGATTCTCTTCTGGCGTTGGGTCTCCGCAATATTTTTTACACAATTAAACATTACTTATTTGGCATTTCAAAATTAAAATATATAGCTTACATTCTCTCGAGTCATACCATATTATGCACACTGCTAGTTTCAAACCAAACAGCAATTATATTGGAACAACCTAAGACAATTAAGTAAGAAACACAACGAGGACCTTGGTGAATCACATATCGACATTATGAGGACTGCAAAAGTCCGCGCAAAGCCAAAGTCTAATTTGTCAAGGACCTTATAAAGTGGTTAACATGCATGCATGCATGTTCCATGGCCGGCTTTTATTTCCGTGGACACTTCTTATAGTTGCCTCAATAGAAATCACGAGCAGTTTCTTTTACGGCAAAGTATAAGTTTTGAACGAGCTCAGAATGTTTGAAATTGCTCGGTGTACCTACAATTCAAGCGCAATTCTAATGTGTGAAAAATGTAACTCTATTTTCTGCCCGAAATTCAGTATTTCTGTGAAAACTCCATATAACTGCATTATAATACACTTCACCGGTAGTTTTTTTACGCCATATATCTAATTTCTGAAACACCCTAGAGTGTTTTAAATATATCTGGCTTTAGGTAAAATTTAAACGCATTTCTAACGAGTCAAAACAATTGTATTCCAAGCATGGTTGCCATTTATTTCTGTGCAAACTCCGTATAACTTGTTTAATATATTTGGCGAACATATTTACGGCACCGCACCTGTCGGATTCAATATTGTTCTCCAGAATTTTTCCTACACTATAACATGCACTTTTCTAGATGGTAGAGACATTTTGAATGAGGCATGAAGACACATGCAGTGCTAAAATTTGATTCTCTTCTGGCGTTGGGTGTCCGCAATATTTTTTACACAATTAAACATTACTTATTTGGCATTTCAAAATTAAAATATATAGCTTACATTCTCTCGAGTCATACCATATTATGCACACTGCTAGTTTCAAACCAAACAGCAATTATATTGGAACAACCTAAGACAATTAAGTAAGAAACACAACGAGGACCTTGGTGAATCACATATCGACATTATGAGGACTGCAAAAGTCCCCGCAAAGCCAAAGTCTAATTTGTCAAGGACCTTATAAAGTGGTTAACATGCATGCATGCATGTTCCATGGCCGGCTTTTATTTCCGTGGACACTTCTTATAGTTGCCTCAATAGAAATCACGAGCAGTTTCTTTTACGGCAAAGTATAAGTTTTCAACGAGCTCAGAATGTTTGAAATTGCTCGGTGTACCTAGAATCAAGCGCAATTCTAATGTGTGAAAAATGTAACTCTATTTTCTCCCCGAAATTCAGTATTTCTGTGAAAACTCCATATAACTGCATTATAATACACTTCACCGGTAGTTTTTCTACGCCATATATCTAATTTCTGAAACACGCTAGAGTGTTTTAAATATATCTGGCTTTAGGTAAAATTTAAACGCATTTCTAACGAGTCAAAACAATTGTATTCCGAGCATGGTTGCACTTTTTTTCTGTGCAAACTCCGTATAACTTGTTTAATATATTTGGCGAACATATTTACGGCACAGCACCTGTCGGATTCAATATTGTTCTCCAGAATTTTTCCTACACTATAACATGCACTTTTCTAGATGGTAGAGACATTTTGAATGAGGCATGAAGACACATGCAGTGCTAAAATTTGATTCTCTTCTGGCGTTGGGTCTCCGCAATATTTTTTACACAATTAAACATTACTTATTTGGCATTTCAAAATTAAAATATATAGCTTACATTCTCTCGAGTCATACCATATTATGCACACTGCTAGTTTCAAACCAAACAGCAATTATATTGGAACAACCTAAGACAATTAAGTAAGAAACACAACGAGGACCTTGGTGAATCACATATCGACATTATGAGGACTGCAAAAGTCCGCGCAAAGCCAAAGTCTAATTTGTCAAGGACCTTATAAAGTGGTTAACATGCATACACACTGTTAATTTGAAGGTGTTAAAATAGCACCTTCATTGGAGCTAAATTAACACCCACTGGTGGAGTTAAATAACAAGTGTTATTTTAGCACCAATTTGGGTGTCAATTTAGCACCAAAAAGTTGTGAGTTAGTTTAAAGGTGCTAATTTAACACCAAAAAAATTTGACACCTTTCTAGGGTGTTAAAATAACACCTATTCTTTACAGCGAAAGTGCTAAAATAGCACCCTTTTGAGTGTTGAATCGAGAGTGTCAAATTGACACCATGCGAACAATTAATTTTTGTATTAAAAATGGCGGATGAATTTCTTCAAACAGTAAATATGGAAAACTATCGCATCAAAATACGATATATTTTATTGCTTCTAATCTGTAATAAATAGTATGGAAACCTCGTAGAAATTTGGCCCGTCTCTATGAAGCCTGAAGGCGGCCAATATGTGTTACAAGTAAGTGTATGGAGTCCGCAGCAAATTCTCAACATACATTACATCGATAGTGTATTTGTTAGACCTAAATAATTTTACAAGTCGAAAAAATCGTAGGTTTAGTTCGCTAGTGCCAAAGAATTTTGTAGCCGCAGTAGGCATTTTGGCAGCACTCAGGGCCTCTTCAGAGATCGAATTCCAAATGTAGCGCCAGAGCGCCATATATGGAAAAATTGTACCACGTGATTTCAAAAGGACAAAGTCTGTAATCCCGCGAGGTTTAATTTTTTTATCCTCGCTGAATCGCTGTTGAAATCCCGTTAAAAGTTGTGGAGATTTGAAACTGTATTGTTCAGATAACATCATTTTGTCAAGATTCGGTAGTGGTGTATTCCCTCGACATCAAAGTATAATAATTTGTTTATAGTTGACGTGGGTAAGTATTGTTTAATCAATACTGGCTTGGCTCTAAAATGTTTGTTTAGTGTCTATGGCAGTGCTCAATTTGTATTTGTCCTGTTATGGAAAATACATTCTTCTTCGTTGACCGCTCTTTATCAAGTAAGGGTCAAAGGGAATGTAAATAGCTTGAGGAAGACGAGGTACAATAATTCAGTTATCTTGATAATATAAATACTCTAAAATGTGGATATTATGATTGGAAACATTACAAGTGCGAAAAATATGAGATGGTGTTATTGTCTGTTTGTTACTTTTTATCAAACCGTAAGTTAACGAAAATGAAAACATTTTTTCTATATATTATAAACCAAAAGGATTTCTCAAAATGAGTTAGTGTTAGTATAGGATGGTTCAGATACACAATGGATTACAAGCAGGGTGCTTTTCAGTTGGAATATTCATATCGTGACTGTGGATTTATACTAGACAGTCGCAGCAAATAAAAGCATGT
Organism: Muricea muricata; assembly: GCA_963855995.1. Classification (NCBI taxonomy): domain Eukaryota; kingdom Metazoa; phylum Cnidaria; class Anthozoa; order Malacalcyonacea; family Plexauridae; genus Muricea; species Muricea muricata. The sequence goes on from OY979716.1 coordinate 16,637,937, forward strand.
ATGATTTGTTCCAAAATTCCGCAAACCAAATTGTAACAGTCAAGTGATTACAGAAGATTAGTGAAATAATTGATTTCAAAAAGGAATGTTGTATAATTGGAATATAGTGTTTAGGGTATGAGAGTTGTATACTACATGGCTAAAAATTATTAGTTGGTCCAGGTTGTTGAAAACTTGATGCAATAATGCTGTGGGGGCTGGTTGTCAACAATATTGAACAATATTGTTGAGTCTGACACAGTCCAGTATCAGGAGTAAAATGCCATATGTTATCGGTCAAAACAATACACAATTTTACCTCCACAACATTGCAGCTTTTTGTTTTCATTACCATGTATAGTGTATAGTGAATTTGCTGATTTTTTTGTTTTAGTTTGGCAAACTTGGTATCCTAAGCAACACATCAGATGACCTTCTCAAGTCTTGCAATATTGAGTGTGGAAAAATTGTTTGTATTTGGAATGCTTTGGCAGCAGTCAATGATATGACTGCAGTGGTGTTTAAATTAGGCATAGAAAGAGGAAGTTCTTGAAAAGCTCCCTGAAGAGTTCCCAGCATTTCAATTGACTTCAGAGGTGGGTTGATTTATAGTTGAAATCACTACAGAGCAATAGCATTAGACCAAGGCTTACTGCATCTTACTGCAATGTTTTGATGTGATTTTGACATAGAGATATTCATGCACAATTATCATTAATTTTAAAAGAGTATCACCATACTGGACCAAGCAGCAGAATTTTGCTTGGTCACAGAACATGATATAAGTTCAAGTCAATTTGGTCATGTAGCTCAATTGGAGAAGTGCTGGACTATTAATCCACAGATTACACGTTTGAATCCTGCTAAGGCCTTTCCTGCTTTGATTAGTGTGGTGACTTCCTGTGTGGTATTGGTCTTGACATTAATCCATGAAGCTGCAATATGCACTCCAGCATGGCCATGGCTCAGGAGTTTATTAAAAATATGCCAATCTGGATATTCCACTTATCTTCCCATATATAATCTCATTAGAATAACAATTCCTTCAATAAAACATCCTAATATTTCCAAATATTTAGATTTTGCATTGTCAAGTTGTCTTATGGTAAATTTAACTACAACATACTTCTGTAGTGTAGTTACCGACAACAATCCGAGCTAATGCTGTGTGACAAACAGAGAATGCTACATGAATAGTAACGGTAGTGGCATAAAATTAAAATAGATAAACATGCTGAGGCTCATTGCTCAGCAGTGCCCTAAACAGAAGCAGTAACCCCCTGGAAATAAACTATTTTAAATACTTCAAGGGGGTGATTGCTTTTGTTTAGGGCCCTTGCTCAGTGCTGAATCAATGTCGAATACTGACAAATAGCACTTGTGTGAAAAGCACTGAAGATGAACTTCTGTATAATTATGAAATTATCTAATTTGTAGTGGCAGAGCAGTTATCTCTATTATTAAATGTGTAGAATGCTTCATTTGCTACTCGGCTTACAATCGTCAAATTCATTGTATGACAGCTAAATGAAGTTTATTAGACAATGCAAATCTCAATATTTTGAAATTTTATGCCTAATGGATCAATTTGTTATCTAATCATAGATGTTCTGTTATTTTAATGAGGAGGTAAGAGGAATGTCTAACAAAACTTGGCATATTTGAAACAAATATCTCCCCTCAACCCATTTTAACCTTTCAATAGGGAAGTTCAGCAGCTAAATGGATTAAATTCCACATATATTTCCTATGTATAGTATGTGTGGTATTAACATGGGTTGCCTTCTGCTAGGCTCTAGTCGACCTCTCAAGTGTTTACGTCATGCTATTATTGAACAATATATTGCAATGCACTCTAGTCCTGGTTTGTATTTAATAAAAAATTTTGTGGCATAGGCACTTCTGAAGTAAGTTGTATTTGTAATTGTAAACATTTTGAATTCTTTCTAATTATCAGGTAAAGGCAGAATTTAGTTGAATTACATCTGATAAGAAAGAAGTAAAAGACATGAGAGAAATGCACCTCAAAGCAGAGTAATTACTTGGGCCTGTGGTTCATTAAAAGAGAGCCTGGTAACCTTAGCTTGTTTATGGAATCGTAATTGGCAGAGGACATCCTGAGAAAGAGATTGGTATGTAATCTAGTACATAATTTTGGGTTGTACGTAATTTTGGGTTGTTTGTAGTGTCATGTATCTTTTCATATGAATATATCAATACTATTGTACAGAGAGTACTTTTTGAGTTTGAGCTTTAATTTCCTTTCCTTGTGCCCATGCTTATCTCTCCTGAGTGATAAATGCATTTAGCAATTGTTGCATTGGTGAAGTCACACCATTTATAGGCCTTATAGTTACTCTATTGTGTGAACTAGGCTTTACAATATCGTGTTATTAATACAAGTAGTGTATGGCCATTTACTATTAAAAGGGTTTGATAAGTAAGTTGATTAGTAAGCAGAGACTTACACGTGTTTGGTAACTGGGATGTCTTTGTGTCAATGAGTTATAAATGCATATGAAATTAGAATGCAACTGTGGTCAATAGCACTGATAAAAATTTGTACTCTTCGTGGTGTTTTTAGATCAATCTGTAGTCATGCTTAAAATGGTCTTCTAGGATTCCAGGAAGAAATCAAGTTGTCAATGAAGTATTTATGAAAAGTAAAATATTCACTTTTGTGTTTTAGGAAGATGAATTGATGGATGAAGAAATTTTGAAATCTTATTTCTCTTGGCTCAGGAGACTTGTAAAGCCTCAATCCCCTGGTGAGTGCTGTGGAAGAACAAGTGTTGTTGCGTCTTGATGTTAAAGGCCAGTGCGATGTTCCCATTGCTGTGATACCGTGGTTAGAACATTCTTAAACATATACAAATATTCTTAAAATGTAGTACACATCTGATGTAGCAAATGTATAAGCTGTTATTGTGAACAATCCACAACAGGCAAAGAAAAGAGTGTCAGTTCACAAACTTGTTAGGGAGTTAGAACTTTTATGCCAGTAAGTGGACAGACATGTAAATAGATGAACTGGAATAAATCTTTTTAAACCTAAGTTTTGATAGTATTTTTGGGTGGGAAACGTTTTGAAGTGTGCTAAAACTACAGTCAAATTAGCTGGGGCGGTTGTTTGACTGAGTCAAACTATTTTAGTACCTGTCTCAAAGTGGTAGAACAACCAGTAAGGAAATGCTATTTTGACACCAAAAAAAGTGCTATTTTGACACCAAGATGAAGTGCTGTTTTGACAACCAAAAGGGTGCTATTTTGACGCCAAAAAAGGTGCTAAATTGACACCTCTGTAGGTGCTAATTTGACACCCGATATGGTAGTGTCAAAATAGCACCCAAAAGGGTGTTATTCTGTACCTTTTTATTTGACACCATTTTTGGTGTTATTTTAACACCTTCAAATTAACAGTGCATGCATGTTCCATGGCCGGCTTTTATTTCCGTGGACACTTCTTATAGTTGCCTCAATAGAAATCACGAGCAGTTTCTTTTACGGCAAAGTATAAGTTTTGAACGAGCTCAGAATGTTTGAAATTGCTCGGTGTACCTACAATTCAAGCGCAATTCTAATGTGTGAAAAATGTAACTCTATTTTCTGCCCGAAATTCAGTATTTCTGTGAAAACTCCATATAACTGCATTATAATACACTTCACCGGTAGTTTTTTTACGCCATATATCTAATTTCTGAAACACCCTAGAGTGTTTTAAATATATCTGGCTTTAGGTAAAATTTAAACGCATTTCTAACGAGTCAAAACAATTGTATTCCAAGCATGGTTGCCATTTATTTCTGTGCAAACTCCGTATAACTTGTTTAATATATTTGGCGAACATATTTACGGCACCGCACCTGTCGGATTCAATATTGTTCTCCAGAATTTTTCCTACACTATAACATGCACTTTTCTAGATGGTAGAGACATTTTGAATGAGGCATGAAGACACATGCAGTGCTAAAATTTGATTCTCTTCTGGCGTTGTGTCTCCGCAATATTTTTTACACAATTAAACATTACTTATTTGGCATTTGAAAATTAAAATATATAGCTTACATTCTCTCGAGTCATACCATATTATGCACACTGCTAGTTTCAAACCAAACAGCAATTATATTGGAACAACCTAAGACAATTAAGTAAGAAACACAACGAGGACCTTGGTGAATCACAAATCGACATTATGAGGACTGCAAAAGTCCCCGCAAAGCCAAAGTCTAATTTGTCAAGGACCTTATAAAGTGGTTAACATGCATGCATGCATGCATGTTCCATGGCCGGCTTTTATTTCCGTGGACACTTCTTATAGTTGCCTCAATAGAAATCACGAGCAGTTTCTTTTACGGCAAAGTATAAGTTTTGAACGAGCTCAGAATGTTTGAAATTGCTCGGTGTACCAAGAATTCAAGCGCAATTCTAATGTGTGAAAAATGTAACTCTATTTTCTGCCCGAAATTCAGTATTTCTGTGAAAACTCCATATAACTGCATTATAATACACTTCACCGGTAGTTTTTCTACGCCATATATCTAATCTCTGAAACACCCTAGAGTGTTTTCAATATATCTGGCTTTAGGTAAAATTTAAACGCATTTCTAACGAGTCAAAACAATTGTATTGCAAGCATGGTTGCCATTTATGCCTGTGCAAACTCCGTATAACTTGTTTAATATATTTGGCGAACACATTTACGGCACCGCACCTGTCGGATTCAATATTGTTCTCCAGAATTTTTCCTACACTATAACATGCACTTTTCTAGATGGTAGAGACATTTTGAATGAGGCATGAAGACACATGCAGTGCTAAAATTTGATTCTCTTCTGGCGTTGGGTCTCCGCAATATTTTTTACACAATTAAACATTACTTATTTGGCATTTCAAAATTAAAATATATAGCTTACATTCTCTCGAGTCATACCATATTATGCACACTGCTAGTTTCAAACCAAACAGCAATTATATTGGAACAACCTAAGACAATTAAGTAAGAAACACAACGAGGACCTTGGTGAATCACATATCGACATTATGAGGACTGCAAAAGTCCCCGCAAAGCCAAAGTCTAATTTGTCAAGGACCTTATAAAGTGGTTAACATGCATGCATGCATGTTCCATGGCCGGCTTTTATTTCCGTGGACACTTCTTATAGTTGCCTCAATAGAAATCACGAGCAGTTTCTTTTACGGCAAAGTATAAGTTTTCCACGAGCTCAGAATGTTTGAAATTGCTCGGTGTACCTAGAATCAAGCGCAATTCTAATGTGTGAAAAATGTAACTCTATTTTCTGCCCGAAATTCAGTATTTCTGTGAAAACTCCATATAACTGCATTATAATACACTTCACCGGTAGTTTTTCTACGCCATATATCTAATTTCTGAAACACGCTAGAGTGTTTTAAATATATCTGGCTTTAGGTAAAATTTAAACGCATTTCTAACGAGTCAAAACAATTGTATTCCGAGCATGGTTGCAATTTATTTCTGTGCAAACTCCGTATAACTTGTTTAATATATTTGGCGAACATATTTACGGCACCGCACCTGTCGGATTCAATATTGTTCTCCAGAATTTTTCCTACACTATAACATGCACTTTTCTAGATGGTAGAGACATTTTGAATGAGGCATGAAGACACATGCAGTGCTAAAATTTGATTCTCTTCTGGCGTTGGGTCTCCGCAATATTTTTTACACAATTAAACATTACTTATTTGGCATTTCAAAATTAAAATATATAGCTTACATTCTCTCGAGTCATACCATATTATGCACACTGCTAGTTTCAAACCAAGCAGCAATTATATTGGAACAACCTAAGACAATTAAGTAAGAAACACAACGAGGACCTTGGTGAATCACATATCGACATTATGAGGACTGCAAAAGTCCGCGCAAAGCCAAAGTCTAATTTGTCAAGGACCTTATAAAGTGGTTAACATGCATGCATGCATGTTCCATGGCCGGCTTTTATTTCCGTGGACACTTCTTATAGTTGCCTCAATAGAAATCACGAGCAGTTTCTTTTACGGCAAAGTATAAGTTTTCAACGAGCTCAGAATGTTTGAAATTGCTCGGTGTACCTAGAATTCAAGCGCAATTCTAATGTGTGAAAAATGTAACTCTATTTTCTGCCCGAAATTCAGTATTTCTGTGAAAACTCCATATAACTGCATTATAATACACTTCACCGGTAGTTTTTCTACGCCATATATATAATTTCTGAAACACCCTAGAGTGTTTTAAATATATCTGGCTTTAGGTAAAATTTAAACGCATTTCTAACGAGTCAAAACAATTGTATTCCGAGCATGGTTGCAATTTATTTCTGTGCAAACTCCGTATAACTTGTTTAATATATTTGGCGAACATATTTACGGCACTGCACCTGTCGGATTCAATATTGTTCTCCAGAATTTTTCCTACACTATAACATGCACTTTTCTAGATGGTAGAGACATTTTGAATGAGGCATGAAGACACATGCAGTGCTAAAATTTGATTCTCTTCTGGCGTTGGGTCTCCGCAATATTTTTTACACAATTAAACATTACTTATTTGGCATTTCAAAATTAAAATATATAGCTTACATTCTCTCGAGTCATACCATATTATGCACACTGCTAGTTTCAAACCAAACAGCAATTATATTGGAACAACCTAAGACAATTAAGTAAGAAACACAACGAGGACCTTGGTGAATCACATATCGACATTATGAGGACTGCAAAAGTCCGCGCAAAGCCAAAGTCTAATTTGTCAAGGACCTTATAAAGTGGTTAACATGCATGCATGCATGTTCCATGGCCGGCTTTTATTTCCGTGGACACTTCTTATAGTTGCCTCAATAGAAATCACGAGCAGTTTCTTTTACGGCAAAGTATAAGTTTTCAACGAGCTCAGAATGTTTGAAATTGCTCGGTGTACCTAGAATTCAAGCGCAATTCTAATGTGTGAAAAATGTAACTCTATTTTCTGCCCGAAATTCAGTATTTCTGTGAAAACTCCATATAACTGCATTATAATACACTTCACCGGTAGTTTTTCTACGCCATATATATAATTTCTGAAACACCCTAGAGTGTTTTAAATATATCTCGCTTTAGGTAAAATTTAAACGCATTTCTAACGAGTCAAAACAATTGTATTCCAAGCATGGTTGCCATTTATGCCTCTGCAAACTCCGTATAACTTGTTTAATATATTTGGCGAACATATTTACGGCACCGCACCTGTCGGATTCAATATTGTTCTCCAGAATTTTTCCTACACTATAACATGCACTTTTCTAGATGGTAGAGACATTTTGAATGAGGCATGAAGACACATGCAGTGCTAAAATTTGATTCTCTTCTGGCGTTGTGTCTCCGCAATATTTTTTACACAATTAAACATTACTTATTTGGCATTTCAAAATTAAAATATATAGCTTACATTCTCTCGAGTCATACCATATTATGCACACTGCTAGTTTCAAACCAAACCGCAATTATATTGGAACAACCTAAGACAATTAAGTAAGAAACACAACGAGGACCTTGGTGAATCACATATCGACATTATGAGGACTGCAAAAGTCCGCGCAAAGCCAAAGTCTAATTTGTCAAGGACCTTATAAAGTGGTTAACATGCATGCATGCATGTTCCATGGCCGGCTTTTATTTCCGTGGACACTTCTTATAGTTGCCTCAATAGAAATCACGAGCAGTTTCTTTTACGGAAAATATAAGTTTTGAACGAGCTCAGAATGTTTGAAATTGCTCGGTGTACCTAGAATTCAAGCGCAATTCTAATGTGTAAAAAATGTAACTCTATTTTCTGCCCGAAATTCAGTATTTCTGTGAAAACTCCATATAACTGCATTATAATACACTTCACCGGTAGTTTTTCTACGCCATATATCTAATCTCTGAAACACCCTAGAGTGTTTTAAATATATCTGGCTTTAGGTAAAATTTAAACGCATTTCTAACGAGTCAAAACAATTGTATTCCGAGCATGGTTGCAATTTATTTCTGTGCAAACTCCGTATAACTTGTTTAATATATTTGGCGAACATATTTACGGCACCGCACCTGTCGGATTCAATATTGTTCTCCAGAATTTTTCCTACACTATAACATGCACTTTTCTAGATGGTAGAGACATTTTGAATGAGGCATGAAGACACATGCAGTGCTAAAATTTGATTCTCTTCTGGCGTTGGGTCTCCGCAATATTTTTTACACAATTAAACATTACTCATTTGGCATTTCAAAATTAAAATATATAGCTTACATTCTCTCGAGTCATACCATATTATGCACAGTGCTAGTTTCAAACCAAGCAGCAATTATATTGGAACAACCTAAGACAATTAAGTAAGAAACACAACGAGGACCTTGGTGAATCACTAATCGACATTATGAGGACTGCAAAAGTCCCCGCAAAGCCAAAGTCTAATTTGTCAAGGACCTTATAAAGTGGTTAACATGCATGCATGCATGTTCCATGGCCGGCTTTTATTTCCGTGGACACTTCTTATAGTTGCCTCAATAGAAATCACGAGCAGTTTCTTTTACGGCAAAGTATAAGTTTTCAACGAGCTCAGAATGTTTGAAATTGCTCGGTGCATGTACCTACAATTCAAGCGCAATTCTAATGTGTGAAAAATGTAACTCTATTTTCTGCCCGAAATTCAGTATTTCTGTGAAAACTCCATATAACTGCATTATAATACACTTCACCGGTAGTTTTTTTACGCCATATATCTAATTTCTGAAACACCCTAGAGTGTTTTAAATATATCTGGCTTTAGGTAAAATTTAAACGCATTTCTAACGAGTCAAAACAATTGTATTCCAAGCATGGTTGCCATTTATTTCTGTGCAAACTCCGTATAACTTGTTTAATATATTTGGCGAACATATTTACGGCACCGCACCTGTCGGATTCAATATTGTTCTCCAGAATTTTTCCTACACTATAACATGCACTTTTCTAGATGGTAGAGACATTTTGAATGAGGCATGAAGACACATGCAGTGCTAAAATTTGATTCTCTTCTGGCGTTGGGTCTCCGCAATATTTTTTACACAATTAAACATTACTTATTTGGCATTTCAAAATTAAAATATATAGCTTACATTCTCTCGAGTCATACCATATTATGCACACTGCTAGTTTCAAACCAAACAGCAATTATATTGGAACAACCTAAGACAATTAAGTAAGAAACACAACGAGGACCTTGGTGAATCACATATCGACATTATGAGGACTGCAAAAGTCCGCGCAAAGCCAAAGTCTAATTTGTCAAGGACCTTATAAAGTGGTTAACATGCATGCATGCATGTTCCATGGCCGGCTTTTATTTCCGTGGACACTTCTTATAGTTGCCTCAATAGAAATCACGAGCAGTTTCTTTTACGGCAAAGTATAAGTTTTCAACGAGCTCAGAATGTTTGAAATTGCTCGGTGTACCTAGAATCAAGCGCAATTCTAATGTGTGAAAAATGTAACTCTATTTTCTCCCCGAAATTCAGTATTTCTGTGAAAACTCCATATAACTGCAATATAATACACTTCACCGGTAGTTTTTCTACGCCATATATCTAATTTCTGAAACACGCTAGAGTGTTTTAAATATATCTGGCTTTAGGTAAAATTTAAACGCATTTCTAACGAGTCAAAACAATTGTATTCCGAGCATGGTTGCAATTTATTTCTGTGCAAACTCCGTATAACTTGTTTAATATATTTGGCGAACATATTTACGGCACCGCACCTGTCGGATTCAATATTGTTCTCCAGAATTTTTCCTACACTATAACATGCACTTTTCTAGATGGTAGAGACATTTTGAATGAGGCATGAAGACACATGCAGTGCTAAAATTTGATTCTCTTCTGGCGTTGGGTCTCCGCAATATTTTTTACACAATTAAACATTACTTATTTGGCATTTCAAAATTAAAATATATAGCTTACATTCTCTCGAGTCATACCATATTATGCACACTGCTAGTTTCAAACCAAACAGCAATTATATTGGAACAACCTAAGACAATTAAGTAAGAAACACAACGAGGACCTTGGTGAATCACATATCGACATTATGAGGACTGCAAAAGTCCGCGCAAAGCCAAAGTCTAATTTGTCAAGGACCTTATAAAGTGGTTAACATGCATGCATGCATGTTCCATGGCCGGCTTTTATTTCCGTGGACACTTCTTATAGTTGCCTCAATAGAAATCACGAGCAGTTTCTTTTACGGCAAAGTATAAGTTTTGAACGAGCTCAGAATGTTTGAAATTGCTCGGTGTACCTACAATTCAAGCGCAATTCTAATGTGTGAAAAATGTAACTCTATTTTCTGCCCGAAATTCAGTATTTCTGTGAAAACTCCATATAACTGCATTATAATACACTTCACCGGTAGTTTTTTTACGCCATATATCTAATTTCTGAAACACCCTAGAGTGTTTTAAATATATCTGGCTTTAGGTAAAATTTAAACGCATTTCTAACGAGTCAAAACAATTGTATTCCAAGCATGGTTGCCATTTATTTCTGTGCAAACTCCGTATAACTTGTTTAATATATTTGGCGAACATATTTACGGCACCGCACCTGTCGGATTCAATATTGTTCTCCAGAATTTTTCCTACACTATAACATGCACTTTTCTAGATGGTAGAGACATTTTGAATGAGGCATGAAGACACATGCAGTGCTAAAATTTGATTCTCTTCTGGCGTTGTGTCTCCGCAATATTTTTTACACAATTAAACATTACTTATTTGGCATTTCAAAATTAAAATATATAGCTTACATTCTCTCGAGTCATACCATATTATGCACACTGCTAGTTTCAAACCAAACAGCAATTATATTGGAACAACCTAAGACAATTAAGTAAGAAACACAACGAGGACCTTGGTGAATCACAAATCGACATTATGAGGACTGCAAAAGTCCCCGCAAAGCCAAAGTCTAATTTGTCAAGGACCTTATAAAGTGGTTAACATGCATGCATGCATGCATGTTCCATGGCCGGCTTTTATTTCCGTGGACACTTCTTATAGTTGCCTCAATAGAAATCACGAGCAGTTTCTTTTACGGCAAAGTATAAGTTTTGAACGAGCTCAGAATGTTTGAAATTGCTCGGTGTACCAAGAATTCAAGCGCAATTCTAATGTGTGAAAAATGTAACTCTATTTTCTGCCCGAAATTCAGTATTTCTGTGAAAACTCCATATAACTGCATTATAATACACTTCACCGGTAGTTTTTCTACGCCATATATCTAATCTCTGAAACACCCTAGAGTGTTTTCAATATATCTGGCTTTAGGTAAAATTTAAACGCATTTCTAACGAGTCAAAACAATTGTATTGCAAGCATGGTTGCCATTTATGCCTGTGCAAACTCCGTATAACTTGTTTAATATATTTGGCGAACACATTTACGGCACCGCACCTGTCGGATTCAATATTGTTCTCCAGAATTTTTCCTACACTATAACATGCACTTTTCTAGATGGTAGAGACATTTTGAATGAGGCATGAAGACACATGCAGTGCTAAAATTTGATTCTCTTCTGGCGTTGGGTCTCCGCAATATTTTTTACACAATTAAACATTACTTATTTGGCATTTCAAAATTAAAATATATAGCTTACATTCTCTCGAGTCATACCATATTATGCACACTGCTAGTTTCAAACCAAACAGCAATTATATTGGAACTACCTAAGACAATTAAGTAAGAAACACAACGAGGACCTTGGTGAATCACATATCGACATTATGAGGACTGCAAAAGTCCCCGCAAAGCCAAAGTCTAATTTGTCAAGGACCTTATAAAGTGGTTAACATGCATGCATGCATGTTCCATGGCCGGCTTTTATTTCCGTGGACACTTCTTATAGTTGCCTCAATAGAAATCACGAGCAGTTTCTTTTACGGCAAAGTATAAGTTTTCCACGAGCTCAGAATGTTTGAAATTGCTCGGTGTACCTAGAATCAAGCGCAATTCTAATGTGTGAAAAATGTAACTCTATTTTCTGCCCGAAATTCAGTATTTCTGTGAAAACTCCATATAACTGCATTATAATACACTTCACCGGTAGTTTTTCTACGCCATATATCTAATTTCTGAAACACGCTAGAGTGTTTTAAATATATCTGGCTTTAGGTAAAATTTAAACGCATTTCTAACGAGTCAAAACAATTGTATTCCGAGCATGGTTGCAATTTATTTCTGTGCAAACTCCGTATAACTTGTTTAATATATTTGGCGAACATATTTACGGCACCGCACCTGTCGGATTCAATATTGTTCTCCAGAATTTTTCCTACACTATAACATGCACTTTTCTAGATGGTAGAGACATTTTGAATGAGGCATGAAGACACATGCAGTGTTAAAATTTG